>VXBU01017146.1:609509-718995 GCA_013400315.1 Bombycilla garrulus | reverse complement strand
GCTGCGTGCCCGGGCCTGGGGAGCCCGCCAGCCCCGCCGCCTCGGCTCTGCCGGCCCGGTGCCATGTGGCCGTGGCTCGGCTTGGCACGGTAGCCCCGGCCCGACGCTGGTTCTGCTGGCTTTGGTGGGGGGGTTTCGGCAGCTGCTGGAGTGACTAAGATCTCCCTTCCTAGGCAGTCTATCCTGGACAGCAGTAGTGGTTGAAGGGGAAAAGGGGAAGAGGTGAACTGTACAAAAAAACCCTTGGTATTAAAAATAGTAACAAATACAAGGTAATTAGCTGGGGTGTGGGGGGAAACCTCAGAAACTTATTCATAACATACAGAACTTGCACTGCAAGAGGGAAACCTACAAAGCTCTGGTTTGCAGTGAAGTTCTATTGTTTACTTCTGCTGACCCTTAGGAAGCTCTCAATAAACAGGTGCTCCTTTTATTTCTTTTTTTTCCAATTTTTATGCTGATTTGCTGGGAACATCTTGGATAACTTCTCCTGATTGCCTTTGATGTGGATTGAATGTTAGAGTTGGACAGACAAACAACTGATGGGCTAAAAAGGAGATTTTTGTTGCACATGTGACAAATGCCAGATAAGGAGGTCCCACCATCCGCCTCATCTGGCTTGATACCCCAGGGTTGCTTTTAGTGACCCTTCCCTTCCCTCTGAGGTGAACCTAACTTTTCAACAGCTCCAGGTGTACAAAAAGCATTAGCGGTATCAAGAAATAGGTGGGTAATTTGTAATGAATAATCTAAATAACAATGCTGCCTTTTTTTCCAGGATGTTAGTTGTCTATATGAAAAGGTTGGATTTTTCTTTGAGAAACTTGGAAAGTTTCTTTGAGAAATTTGGAAGATTTAAAAAAAAATAGTCTCTGGAAAAAAAAAAGGAAATCTTGGTCTGGAGCTTATTAGTGAGTAGTTTGTGTTTAGTGTTTGATAGTCCAAGTCCAGGCTGTCTTGCATGCGTGCACACAGCTCACATGGGCGTGATTAAATCCCTCTGAAACCCAGGGAGCTTTCCTGCTGGCACTGCTGGGCCCTGGAAGGTCCATGGAGAGGACCTCCTCATCTGAAAGGGACAGGAATAGGTTTCTCCATGTTTGCACCTGGCTATAGGTATTTATCATGCTTGCTGAGACTCTTCAATATTGGCTCAACATGTGTCAGTTCAGGGAAAAAAACCTGTCCAGAAACTCCTCTGGCAACAAGCCTGACTGAGCTTTGGGCAGTGTCCTTGTATGCTCAGAATTTAGCAAGGGATTTTTAACAGGTTTTATGAAAACAGCTTCTTGGGCAGAGGAGAGAAGCCAGCCTGGTATTTAGAAGGCTAGCATTTGTGGGATGAATTTTCTGAAAGTGCCTTTCCAGTTTCCAAGCCCATTTCCCTGTTTGTTTTCATTCTCTTGTGTTGTTTTGCCCACTCCAGCTCTCATTTCTGGCTCTGTTCCTGACTCCTAAGCCCTGGCAATACCCAGCTACCCATCTCTCCTCCAGAGCCACCACAAGTCTGGGTGGGCCACAGGTGTCATCTGTGGCAGTGAGGTGCTGGGAGTGGAGCTCCTGGGACATCCAGTCCTGTGGTGCTGCCATTGGTTTCCAGGCCTAGAAACCCATTTATGAACTCCCAGCTGGAGCCTTCTTGTATCTTCAGGGACCTATGAAAATCTGGTTCTGCAACGTGAATTCCTTTGACTGTCCCGAGGAGCACTTCAACTCTTTGAAAATCTCCCTCATTCTCTGTTCTTTGCCTGCTAGGGCTTTGGCTGGTGGAGCACATCAGGCTCCTTGGAGCCCACAGCCCAACTGCAGCAACATTTTATGTCTTCTTAGGGCATGGAAATGCTGAACAAGAGCTAGAGTGCTCAATGCTGCTTCTTGAAACAGAATAAGCCCAGAAAGAACAAACTGCTCTCTGAGGGAGAAAAGGGGGTCTCTTGCAACCCAAGAAGGTTCAGTGGCTGGTTCAGTGGGTTGCACAGCTCTCTTCTAGCTCCTCGATCTTTGTGTCACTTCTGAGGCTTGGCTGTCCCCACAACAGTCTGGTCCCCACCGCAGTCACCCTTCCTGACTCTTTCAGGAGTCTCCCAGTTTGCCCTGGTGGTGCAAACTCTGCCACAGCTGCTGCACCCACTCAGCTTTCTCCAGCAATGCCTGTCCCTTGCTCCCCAGAAAGCTGCACCTCTCTCTCTCCATACTGTGGTCCCAGCTGGCCTGGAACACAGGAAGAAGGAAGGGTCTGCTGCCCCAGAGCAGCCCTGTCCACAGTGGAGCACATCTATGAACGAGATCTGAACAAGAGAGATGTGCTCCAGCATTTGCCTAACAGCAGGCTGAGGGTTTTCCCTGCTTCCCCCAACACTTCCTGGGACCCAGACCCAAACCCATCCCTACTCTACCATTGTCAAACTCTTCCAAGAGCTCAGCTTTTTTCTCCTTCCAGGCTTGTCTGCAAGTAGAGCAGAGAGAAAGGGTGAAGAGGAGGCGGAATGGGTGATGTCTTTTAGACCAGAAAGAGGTGATATTTTCTTGGTGGAGTCAGTGCACACATATCCAAGGAGGGACTGAAAAATGGGAAAGCTTACATAGCTGTGCAGATAGCCATAGGTTGGCCAGCACAGAGCAGGAGCACCGTGCCATTACAGGACGCTGGCATGGGATCATCTCAGTTTATTAGTGCCTCTTGTTTTATAAGCAAGGTTCTGGGGGAGGAAATATGTAGTGAAGTGAAACTGGTGATTGTACAGGCATGCCAGTGATTAAGTCTGCAGTGGGTGGGCAGTCTGTGGGGGCTGCTGTGTTAACTCCAGCCAAGGAGAGGCACATGCTTTCCAATCTATGCTATCTCAGTTTCAGTGCTGCAGACAACCCATCAGGGTGTCATTAACAAGCAGTTACTCTGCTCTCATTGCTGTGCTTTAAGGAAATATGTCAAAGGCATTTCTGGTGAGTGAGGGCCCGGTGCGATCAGATTGCTTCAGCCTTCTCACAGCATTCCATTCAGATTATAATACACAATAGTTCAGACCCTGCTGTGTCCCATTACTCAATTATGAAATTGCTTTAGAAGTTGGAGCTTACTGATTGGCTCCCAATGATTTCATACCCATCATATTTCTGTGTTTGTGCTCTTGGGCTGACTGCTCTGTCTGGTTGGTTTGAGCCATTTCACTCCTCCGTTTCATGCACTTGCATATATTTTTTACCTGTGTGTATCATTAGCTAGTTAGTATCATTAACTAACTCCCTCAATTGCTTTGCAACTTCAAACCAGGCTGTGAAAGTGCAAATTACTTTTGAGGGCTGTTGTTGGGGGTATGGAGCCTTCATGTTATTGTCTCAGGGCCGAGAGAGGTGGGAAGGTGTAGTGAACCTGAGCACAGTCCCATGATGCAGAGCTCCTCTGCCCTTTCCTTCCCCTGCCTGGGGATGTGCAGATGCCCATGAGGCAGCAAAATGGGGAGAGGATGATGGGGTGGCAACTGAATTTATTTGTGCAGCTTCTGCCCGTCATACTGAAACCTAAAGCACTTACCCTCCAGGCATCACAACCATTTAATCTGCTACAAATCACAATCAACCTCTATAAAAATTAACTTTATTCATTAATTACTCACAAGAGGCAATGAAAAAGTGATATTAATAGTTGATGAGACCTGCTTTCATGTGTCAGGTCTTGACACAGCTCTTTGCCCTCATGGAGTAAACCTTTCTCACTGGTGGAAGAGTTGCATGAGAGAGGCAATGCTGCTCTATGTTAAAAAAGGGATTTTACACTGGTTGGAAATAAACACCAGGAAACCTGAATGGATGGGGTTTGATTCTACTGAATGACCCAATTTATCCTGTCCTGCATAAAAGGAGAGTGAACAAGAATGAAGTCAGGAGGATTCAGCTTATGCATCTTTGAGATGGTCATCCTGTTTGAACTCAATCATGCGAGAACTGAAGCAAGGTCCTGTTCTAAGTTAAAACAGTGTTATGTGATCTAGTTTAGAGAGCCAAAATAAACTTTGGCTTTGAACTTTTCTGAAATGACTGCAAGTATCACTTTGAGCACCTATTGTTAATAGCAGTGGTAATTTTCAGTTATATTTTGTACCAATCAAAGCAAAAACGCTGAGGCTAATAAACTGATAGTACCATGCATTGCCAGAGCCTATTAGAATCAATTTGTTGACATCTTCTAGAGATATGCTGAGATTATAAAAAAATCTGTGCAAAAATGTTCTTGGTATGCAATTAATATTCTGCCTCCTCTGTCAATAAAAGAAGGTAATTCAGAGTCAGAGGGAACTGCTCAGGGGTTTGGATGTGTTTGGGAGCTGTGGATATGGAGCCACTGGCCTCATGCTCAAGCCCTCAATCCGCTATTCAAAGGGGAGTGATTTCTTTAAAAAAAACCCTGAACTCTAGTGGTCCCTCAAGAGCTTCCCCTGGGTGAAATCCTGAAATCCTCTGTAGGTTAAGCCCTCACTGGAGACATTTAGATACATGCACAAATTAAGATGAATTCAGGACACTGGATCTGTCTGGCCAGTTTTTAAGAAATAGTTTATTTCTTAGAATCAGTGTTTAGCTTTTTTTTTTTTGTTCCTTCAGTTCAGATTAGACCACCAGCAAGTTTGTTTCACCCTCTAGGTGTTATCAGGGAATTACTGGAAAGCAGCATGACTTTCTATAGCTTTGATGCTGGTAAAATTATAGCCCCTTCTGCCTACACAGGGATGTAGCTAGAAGGTCTTTAAAAGGTTTCTTATGGTTCCAAGATGAGTTAAGGTTTTGGCAATGGCAACAGGATCCTCTCACCTGCCAGCAGATAAGGATCATCATAAATGTTCACCATTCTGAGTTATGCTGTTCAGTCAATTGAATACTCAAAAAATATCCAGCATTGTGCCACATACATTTTTCCCTTTCAGGGTTTCCCCTGGATGTGATTGTTCTGACAACCTGCCACACCACTATGAGCTTATCTTGCAAAGTTATTTCATGTATTTTTTAACTCATTGTGTTTACTTATTTAAACATCCTCTGCAGATGAGACATATGGCAATTGCTGGCCAGCTTAGTCTCAGCTGCTCCTCAGATCCAGCTGCTAATATTATTTCATAACTTGGCTCATGCAGTTCAGATCTGTACCAAAAGACTCTGTTTTGAATTACGATTATATTTGATATTAATACTAAGCAAACTCACAGCTGTCCTACATTGCTGTTTCCACCCTCCCTGGAATTCAATTCTCAGCCAGAGGACATAACACTCTTGTATGTCTGTCTCTCAAGCTCTCAGATCTGTCCTGGACTTGTCTTGTCTACAGCAGAGACGATGTGCTAATTGCCACTGCAGCGTTCTCAGCTCACCAGTTCCATGGCTTTTTCAAGGACAGGCCTAAGTCAAACCTGATCTGGAAAGTTTCTCCAGCAAAGCCACAGTGACTTTCAACTGGGCAACCCAGGAAAGACTTAGGTGCAAACTATCCAAAGTCTCCAAGGGTGTTTGGGATGGGATTTCAGAAACATTTAGTCACCTAAAGATGAGGAATGGTATCTAGCAGGATTTTCCAAACCGCACTAGGCCCAGATCCTCAGTGGGCTTATGTGTCTGTCTCGGAAAGTCAATGGAGTTAATCTCTGAAACACACTGGGCCAGAGGTCTCCATGCCCTGGACACATCTGCACATCTGCAGGAGCACCAGCACCTTTTGGAGCCTAGTGATGGTGAATCCCAGCCTAGAAGTTGAGCACATATCTTACCCCAGCTCTGGAAATGGTCTCAACTGCAGAATAAAACCTCCCAGCTCACCTGCACTCAGTTGCTGTCTGGGGCTCAGGTGTGGGGGGTGCCCAGCACAGACATGTCCAGCTTGCTCCATCACTTAGACTGCACAAACAGCCCTCATCTGTGGGAATGGCATTTCAGTCTGCTGTGTGATCCAAATATTTTCTTTTTCCCACGGAGGCAGAGTTGTTAGGGAGAGGGAAAACATCAAACAGTTGGACTTTTTGTGCTCTTTGAGTCCTGGATGAGCAGAGCTCACAGCCACCTTTCAGTCCACGGCTGCTGATGTGCTCAGGGCCCTATTTTTTTTAGCACAAGGGAGTAATGTGGCCTTCTGCTAGCGAACAGCTCAGCTCTTTCCAGAGAGGCAGGGTCTCATGCCTGTACTCACTGCAAGCTGGATATTTCTGTTGGTGACAAGCTAACTGGTCACATTTTATGGATGAAAATAGAGAAAATATGTGAATCCACTGTAAATCCTCCTCTCAGCAATCCCCTGGGACAAAAGGCTAGAAGGCATCTCAGGCGACTTTGGGCTGTGCAGCAGGCTAGCAGCTGCGGCACGAGCCCACTGAAATCCACAGCGTTCCCAACAGGCACAAACTTGGCCCCGCAGGGAAATGTGGTCAGATGTGGGTTTGAGGTGCACCTCACCTGAGAGTTTTCCAAGGTACACCAGCATCACGCTGTGCAGCTGAGAGCTAGCTCCTCACGCTCCATCTTCTGCTTTCTCCTCAGAGAGTATTCAAGTTTATTTAATCTCAGATTTCTTACTGAAAAATGCTCAGTGAGCATGAAATGCCTTTGAACTCCAGGAGTTTTGCAGGGCTGGGAGCAAGAGACGGCCGCTCCTGCAACCATGGCAAACACCTCTGCTCCACAGGGTAGGGAGCATGGGGATCCCTCATGCCTCTGGGATGAGGGACTACGTGGGAAGCTTTGGGGGCACGTTGGGAAGCACAGAGGGCACAGGGTGTGCCTCTCATGCCCTGCGCCCCTGCTCACACATGGCACAGGCACACCAAGCTCCAGTGTTTCCAGCCCAGACAACAAACAACTGTGAGGGACTTGGAGTCCATTAGAAAGCGGATAGCCAGGAAACCCTTTCCATGAAGAGAAGAGGGGATTTAGTTGCTGAGTGCTGCAAAGATGTATACATTTTCCTAAAAAAACATTTGTGGTGCCAACGTGAAGATTCAGTGCATTGTCAAAACCAGCCAAGATTCTTATTAAAACCAATTGCTTTGGTTTGTTAGGCTACTTGCTGTGGTGCCTTTAAGCCAGCAGATGTGTTGGAGTTTAGGTGAGCTGCTGCAGCCAAACCTGAGGTGGCTGGAAATGACTGTGAGCTGAGCAGATGCAGGGGATCCTTTGCCACAGCAGGCTGTGCCATGGTTCCTGGGACATGGTGTGTCAGATGCTGGCTGCCTCTGGGAGCAGAGGAGCTCCTGATGAGGCTCCGTACTACAGGAGGCACAGGAAATTCTCTGGGAATCCTTGGTGCTCCTCACTTGCAGACACAGTAATGAAACAGAAGAAAATGAGACAAAACCCGCATGCTATTTATTGCAATTTTCTTTCCATTTGACTGAATGTCATGAATAATAAAGACTATTTTGAAGGGAGAGGTCATGGCTTTTATTAGACTAACTGTGGTGATACCAGGAAAGCAGAAGAAGCCCTTGTGTACTTGAAAGCTTGTCTGTTTTTCCAGCTATATTAGGCTAACAAAAGCCTCTTATGCTCCAGCTTAAGAAATAAATGTGATGCTTCTTATGTGCTGCCCTGCTCTTCATGGTAGCAGGTTTGTTCAGCTTAGGCTGATGAAGAAAGACAGGGTAAATGAAACTTGGAACCAGGTCTGACATGTCTCTGGTGGATGTACTAATGTAAGTATTAATTTACTACCTCAGCAAACAAAGAATCCTCCTCAAAAATCTCTTGAATATGTATTTGAAGCTAGAATTATTAATATTTACTTTATTCAGACTATAGCACTGGAATTAACAGCACAAGCTAAACAAAGGTTAGAACTTCTAGTGGGATAGGTAGAGATAGCAATTCCGATAGTAAATGCATCAAAAGTCAGGAAGCTGAGAAACAGGAATTCTTCATTTCCTGCTTCTTTATTGAGCCTTTTAGTTCCTCCCAGCTCACATCTCTGTGGAGTCAGTGCTAATGTGCTCCTTTAGATACCGTTTTCATCTTCCAGCTCATCATGGCATACAGAAGGAAACCTGAAAGCTTCTGTTTGGGGAAGAGACTGGTGAACACAGTATGGTTCCAAACCACAGACCTACTGGGTTGCCACAGATGCAATGGTCTGTGCTGGGTACTGTGTGGGAGCCTCTTGATGCTGTCCCATGGTGAACACTTTGGGAGCATTCCATTTTCAGATGTTCTCAAATGGACCTGAGAATCCCAAGGCAAAGATGTTTGTTTCATGTCAGGGAAGCATTTACAGATGGCTGAACAGTGGCTTTGTGCTTGGTATTCTGGAAGAGCTGCTGGACATGAGACCTGCTACCAGTCCCAGGGTGTTTTCCCTCTCTGGGGAGCACTGGAGCTCAGTCCCTGCCCTTCTGTCCTAGGTTACAATGTAAAATGTGCCAGAGTGTCTGTATTCTATCTCCATCTTCATTAACTGTTGAAACAAAGGAGGGGCAGTGTTTTTCTTTGCCTCCTCCCCTGGACTATCTCCTGTTAATGGGCCATTAACACCTTGCCCTATGAGTCATAGATAACTCCCTCCTGGAGCCATTTGTGTTTAATGGGCCATTGTGAGGACCCACCCCATGACTCATACACTGACATCAGCCCATTGTGAGGATCCACCACATGACTCATAGAATTACATAATCCCATTGTGAGATGCTCCACCCAGGGGGAGGAGCCAAGCATTCCCACCTGGATATAATGTGGGAACTGGGACAGAACAGGTAGCCCTGACCCACTGGTTTCCAGAGGACAAGAGCTACCAGACCTGTCTACAGGATCACTACTTCAGCAAGACCACCTCATCTGGACTACTGCCACGACCCTAACTGGCAGGGTATCAGGTTGTATACTGACTCTGTCAGTGGTTTTTGTTTTCTTTGTATTACTTGCATGTATTTTACTTTTTCCTATGAAATTGTATTTCTGACTTGGAGTCTCACTGGTTTTGCTTTCAAACCAGCACACCTTCCCATGGGCTGCTGTGGGACACTCACCCTTTTAAAAGCAAGCATCTCCAGGAAGGACAAGATTCCCATGAACTGAGCAAAACCTCAGACTCAACTCGCCTTCTGTGAGCAGTATTCTCTCATCTGAGCTTTAAGGCAAGTTCCCAGCCTATCAGACTCTTGGCAGTAATTTCCACACGTTTGTTGTATTTGGACTTGAGATTCCCCCTTGACCCCAAAAGTCACACTAAAATGCTAAAAGTATTTTCTTAACTTGCTAAAGAAAACACAGAGAGCTTTATTTAGTTATTCAGAACTCCTCAGCCGTTCTTCAGTCACTTCATGATTTCCAGAGATGGTATCTGTGCTGTTGTCTCCCAGCTCAGGTCGGAGCAGCTCAGAGGGGAAGGAAAGCTGTTACATTTCATTGTCCTCAAAAGAGGGGAGAAAAATCCAACTCGTGCTCCCAACCCAAACAACTCTACTGCCTTGTGCGTTCTTGACAGCCAGGAAGGCTCCCTTGAAACCATCTGCAGCCTTTAACTCCCTTCTAACAAGTTGGCAATTTCCACAGAGATTTTTTCTCCACTGATTTATGAGCTTTAATTTATATGCAAGCCTGAAATACTTGCTTTGGGAAGAGTTTACCCCCAGCCAACCGAGGGCTGAGATGCAGAGCACTTTGCGTGGTACATTCGGTATTTCCACGGTGCACTCTGCAGCAGCCCAAAACACCCCAATTTCAGAGCCAGCCTGGTTGTAGGTGGTGCTGGACACTCTCCTTCAAAGTCTGACTGGGCCAAGAAGTTGCATTACTGAATTGAGTTGATTTAAGAGCTTCGGGAAGCCTCTGCATGACCCAGGCAGGCACAGTCTGTAAGTGTGAATGCACTGTGGCAGCCTGGGCTCCCAGGCAGTTCCTGCATGATCTGGGACATGGTTTGACCAGGTTTCCATGGGTGGTAATGGGATTTTCCAATCTGGAGCTGACTCACCAGAGCCAGAGTGTAGGTAGGATTGTGTTGACTCTGCTGTTTCCTTTGGAAATGGTGGAGAACATTTGGTCCTTCTCTACATCAGGTCAGAAGCTCCTGACTGGCTTATATTGCCTGGTAATCTGCACCCTGAGGCCTGCTACCATCCCAAATTGCTTATAGGAGGATCCAAATTGCTGCTACTGCATCTCAGCTGAAGGGTGCTACCTTCTACCTGAAAGGTGGTAGATTTTATCAATACATTACTAATTTCATCATATGCAATGTATGAGTAACGTGCTTTTCATCCACTGGTTTGTTATCACCACTTGTTGTGCTGTGTTACATGTGCACATGAGGACATTGGCTCCTGGGTCCTTAAAACCTGCTGAAACCTCTGCAGTTTGGTGGAACCTTCAGAGGCTTTGAACTTGACTGGAGTGGAAGGGGGCACATGAAGCCCCATAGATTGGCTCCACTGATTTAGCTCTGGATGGAGATGCTTGCACGTCCTGGAGCTGGTGAGTCCTGTTGGCTTGAGCTTGCAGCAGCAGTGTTTACACCATTCTTGAGTCTTTCCCACCATCCATTCACACCAACTCCTGCACAAGACTCAAAATGCTTCATCTTGCACATTAGGGTCAGGGTGTTGCCACCAACTCTTACCCACCTCCAGATCCGCATGGGGATAAAGAGACAGTGCTTGAAAGCAGACTCCGCTTTGTGTGAAATGAGGAGAGGTCAGGGAAGGTGGGGAGAGCTGTTGTCTGCACAAATGGAATGGTGAGGAGCTCAGCAGTGTTTGCTTCTTGGCAGCAGATTTTGTCTGCTTAATGCTCAACAGCTGGTCCTTGTCTGGACCACTATCACTAGGTGATGGGATTAATTACTGATCAACAACTAGATCTGAAGTCTGGAAGGATTCTGCTACACCTGAGGAACTCCTTTTATCTGTTGGACAGCGTCTCTGACTATTAGCTCACGGCAGCCCATGGGGTTACCACTGACTGCAGCATGTCTCTCTGAAGAAGACAAGAAGTGTTCTCCTGTGGAAAGTGGTGTAGCATTCATGGAACAGCCCCTGATGGGGATATGCTCAATCCTGAGGATGCATGTAGGTCTGAAGGGAATAGTGGAATGGACATCCTAAGGTTGGGAGTGTGGATTTGTATCCAGGCACCAAGGCTTACTCACACCCTTGTGATAAGCTAGCCTGGAGGGGAGGTGTGGGGTTATTTATCTGTTTGTCTGCAGACAAGGCAGTAAAAGGTGATCTTTTAGAAAGCTCAGAATAAGGAAACCTGAGTCAGAGACAGCCTCAGCCTCCTTCTCTGCTATCTGTGCTGCACTAAACAGGATAATTAATCACTTTCTCTGGCTTATATAAAATTGCACTCTTGGATGTGACCTCCCTCACGGGACCCAATCCACCCACCAGTACCTCCCTGACCTCATCTCCCCTCTCCCTTCTCCTCCTGGCATCTCCCCTGCAATGCCTCTGCTCCCCTCCCGTCCTGCTGGCAGCCCCTTGCTGCCGGGGCCAGTGCTGAGCTCACTCTTGCCAAGTCTGGCTCCTTCCTGGTTTTTCATTTCCACCTGGGAGTCCTCTCCCCTACCTGCCTCTCACCTAAACCTACCTTCCAGCTTTCCCTCTCCACCACTTCCTGATCCTCTCTCTAAATATAGGCTGTGTGGTTTGGGAGTTGCCAAAGAAACAAACAAAACCCAGCGGAGGGTTGTGGTTTCTGCTGATTTTCTCTTGCTTACCTTGAGTGAGAAACTACCTTTCACACAAAGTCATGGCAGAGCACGACCCAGCCCTAGGGCAGAGAAGCACCAGCAGGAGTGGGATCAGCTGTGGTGGGGATCAGCAGGGGTGCTCACTGCAAGACAGAGAGCGCAGTCTGTGTAAAGCCTCTGCTTCCCACCCTTCTGACTTACTGTGCTGCATCAGCTCTGTGTTCCTGGTAAGGAAAACAAAGCCCAGAGGTGGTCATCTGAGCAGCTGCTTCATCTTGTGAGGAATATTATTCTCCACCAACTAAATCAGCACAGGATGGATTGATCTGGGTTGCTGCTGGGAAGCAGTTAAAATGTTCCTTGAAATGCCCAGGAACTAAAGCTGTCTTTAGGCATGACACCTTCTGTGTTTGATCAACAGCTGTCTGGGGAAAAGGTGTCAGAAGCAACAGCAGCAACAACATCTAAACATATTAGTGTATATATATAAATATATGTGTATTACGTCTGAGGAATAGAACTTGTCTGATATTAAAGTCACAATGGGATAGGGGACAAAAACCCCAGGCTTTTAAGACACAATGTCTCACATAGCTGTCCTCTAGACCCCAAGGCTTGGCAGGTTGTTCTTATCTGCATCAGTTTGTCTGATAAAATATACTGCCTTTATCTGTGCAAATTTCCTTTCTAGAAAGGAAACTGCACAATCTCCTACGGATTAAGAGATTAATGGAGCAATCACCAGGCTTTGATTTGAGAGAAACCAACAATGTTTTGCAATCCCTTTTGTTATGTCCTTGGTGTTGCAGGGATGAACACTGCTGTGTAACCTGTACATTATCCTCCTTGTCTGTATTCCTTCTTTGCAGCTCCTCAGGTCACAGAGCTGCATGTCCTGGATTTCTTTGCTTTTTGCAGTGAGAAGAAAAAGCCCCAAAGACTCCATGCAAGAACCTTGTGTCAATGCCTTCCTTCATCTTGGCATCAGGGCTCTGATTTCCTGCTCTGCCATGAGAGCTGAGTTATGTCAGTGACGGAAGCAGACCTGTGAGCTGATAGTTACTGGTCAGTATTTATGGTGTATTTCACTGTGAAATGCCATAAGAAGCAATTAGAGAAAGACAGAAACAATGAAGAGGCAGGTCAGGATTTTTCTGCTCTTGATAACAAACCTGGTTATCTAGAATTGTTATTATATTATCACTTCCACTGAGATGGGCAAAATATAACCCAGGCTTGTCCCTGGGTTAAATTTTGCCCTTAGGTACCAAAGTAACAAGGATAATCTGCAATGAATTTGCCAGAGTTCAATACCTTTATTGAGCTCTGAACTGCACTGGCTTTACATCCTAATGGTGACAATGAAATGTATTGAGCTAGAAACTGGTTGATTTTCCACCAAACAGGAAGGTACTGGAGCATCCACACGCTAGTTATGTTGTGCTGGAGTGACCTGAATGATTCTTGGCTTTGAGGAACTTGTTGGCATACATGGTTGTGCTAGTTTAAAAGCAAAACCAGTGAGACTCCAAGTCAGAAATACAATTTCATAGGAAAAAGTAAAATACATGCAAGTAATACAAAGAAACAAAAAACACTGACAGAGTCAGAATACAACCTGACACCCTGCTAGTTAGGGTGGTGGCAGCAGTCCAGATGAGGTGGTCTTGCTGAAGTAGTGATCCTGTAGACAGGTCTGGTAGCTCTTGTCCTCTGGAAACCAGTTCCCACATTATATCCAGGTGGGAATGCTTGGCTCCTCCCCCTGGGTGGAGCATCTCACAATGGGATTATGTAATTCTATGAGTCATGTGGTGGATCCTCACAATGGGCTGATGTCATTGTATGAGTCATGGGGTGGGTCCTCACAATGGCCCATTAAACACAAAGGGCTCCCGGAGGGAGTTATCTATGACTCATAGGGCAAGGTGTTAATGGCCCATTAACAGGAGATAGTCCAGGGGAGGAGGCAAAGAAAATCACTGCCCCTCCTTGGTTTCAACAGTTCATGAAGATGGAGATAGAATACAGACCCTCTGGCACATTTTTACATTGTAACCTAGGACAATGGTTAAAGCAAATTTGGGGCATTTGTGCAACACATTGTCATGTTTTTAGCCCTTGGAGATGATGGTGTGTTTCAGAGCCGGTGGCAGCAGTGGTGTATGACCATAACTGTGTAAGTACAGGACAAGGGAAACATAAAATGAAACTTTCCATGTTTCAGAGAGTGGAAACAGGATGAAATTGCAAGGCAAACTGGGAAAAAAAGGGTTAACCATTTCAAGGATTGAGTCAAACAAAATATATCTGTGCAAGAGCCTCCCCAAGGAAGTTACTGAGACCACATCACTTGGATCATTTAAAATTGGACTGTACAAAGCAATAGAGGAAATTCTGCAGGGAACAATCCTTCACTAGCAGGTGGGATGAACTCAATGACCTAATAAGCCTTTTCCATCTCTAAGTCTGCAAGATGAGCCTGTAACTAGTGCAATATGGTTTTGCCCAGAGTTCCCATGTGTTGGCTGTGAGCAGGGCCAAGCTGCACCAAACTGTGTTGTGTTTCAGTTAACTATTTCTGTAGGTTTTTTTTCCCTACTCCAGTTCCTTTTTTAGCAGAATTCCTCCCCAGACAGATGACTCTTCTATTCTCCCTCCATTTTTTGGTATGCAAACCTGTTAAACCACATACTGTGTCATATATCTTCCTTAAAATAGAACAAGAGGGGAGGAAAAGAGACACCCAACACCAGTAACAATGGCCCTTTCCAATGCCCATGGACACAGAAGCAAATCTGCACGAGGAGGAGTAACCTAGTGGGCTGAAGGAGGCTGTGGGCTGTTTTGGGGCTACAAAACCATTCTGGCACCACAAATGAACTCTTTGGATGCTCCAAGCTCACATTTTGGGACTGTGCCACAACCCAGATCATATGAGTTCCAAGGCTGTGGGACCCTTTCTCTACCAGGGGTATTTTCCTACCATGAAGCTTTTAAGGGATGCCAAGGCTGTTGCTGTCTGTGCCCATCTCTTGGGAGACAGTCATTATCCTTGATCTTTTAGGCTCTAGTAAATGCACACAAAGTGGAAACCTGGTGAGGATAAAGGTGTTGGTGTTATCCAGTTGGCCAAACATCTTTGTTTTCTACCTGTGTGCTGGGGAGAGGGATGCAGTCTGTCCCCCCGCCCCGTCTGAAGCCCAGTGCTGGGACAGAGATGACCCAGCTGCTCCTGTACTGACTGGTATCTTCTTGGAGGCTGCTGCACTGCTCTTGCACTGCTGCCCTGCTCCGCAGCAAAACTTCCACCCTCTCCTTATTGTTCCTGGGTTTTTTCAGGTTTTATCAGAGGAAAAACTCCTCTCCCACCTGGCAGCGGAACTAAGGGAGGGATTGCAGTGACTGGAGCACACAGAGCACCAACAGCACACCCAGGAATAGGCCAATGGTCAGCAACAGGACGAGGAAATGCTGATTTGTACCAAAATCTCCATGTCCTGTCTCCATACTCCAGCTCATGTCATGATTGCAAAAACCCACTGCTGTGTGAAGTGTCTCCAACATGAGTCATTCATGGCAGCTCTGTCCTGCACAGAGCACGTGAGTCACAGGTCTCTGCTAGGAAAGAAAATTTCCCTTCACAGATTTTTAGACCTTTTAAATATTTGTTTTGATTGCTGCACTAATTAAATTCAGCTGTTGCAGGTAATATAACTCCTGACAGCTTTTTTCTTTTTCTTATTTTTTTTCTTTTTTTTTTTTAAGTTATTTTCTCCCTTTTGGAGGGCAAGTGAGCAGCATTTAAAGGTATACGGTCTGTCCACTGGGATGGCTGCTGGCAGAAATGCAGAACTTTGATTGAACTCTGAAGTCATGGCTTTAAACTGTGCCAATTTGCCTTTGCCCCAAATGGGGAGGGACGCAGCCACAGGGCTCTGATGATGAGGGGGCACCGACCACCATCTGCCTGGATTTTTCCTTTCTATCTGAGAGACTGGACAGCGAGGGCATGAGATGGGAAGGGATAGTGTCCATCAGCTGAGCCCTTGACTAGCTTGCTTTGTGTCTTTCTGCCTCTCAGCACCATCAGCTCTGCAGCTGCTGAATCAGGCTGTGCAGAGCACAGCTCCCCTGCCACCTCCTCTCCTCCACAGGGTTTATCCAACATCTAAACCTTCGGCAACGTGGTTCAGATTTGCTGGCAAATTGTGCAGATGAAAAGGCAGTGTCTTACAAGAAAACTGCATTTTTGTGGTCTTGTTTTGATGCTGTGCTGTGCCGTGTGTGGGGTTCAGGGCTTCCTGGTGCTCACCTTTCAGGTTGTCAAGGAGAATTTCTGCTTGTCAAAAATTATTCGAAACGCCCTCCCTGTGTGTCCTCCAATGTTTTGAATTTTAAAGAGTAGCCCCGGGGCAGTATATTTAAAACATGATCTCAGGGAAACTGGTTCATTGCATTTGGAAGCCTAAAGAGCGAGAATGACAACGATAAATAGACATTTGGGTTTGCAGAGTCACACCGAGGTCAGGCGCTCCCCCTCCCGTCCCCTCCTCGCCCCATCCCCCATGATTTGGGCAAGTAATGCCTTTCCTCGTTCAAACGCCAGCCTGTTTCTTCGTGCTGTACGATGCCCGTCCCCGGCTCTTCTCCCCGAGCAGGGGCTGCCCCGTGCGCTAGTCTGCGGGCACGGGGCGCTGGAGGCCCGGCTGGCCCGAGCTGGGCACCGCGCTGCATTCACCCACCTGCACAAACCTCTTGATCTTCAGAGGGCTGCAGCACCTGCAAACCACACCACTGCCCCTGGAATCTGCGAGCGCTCCCCAGCCTTTGAAAAACCAACCCACTGCATTAGAGACTCGAGATTGGGATGATAGTGGGTGATTGAGTTATTGCAATTTAATGAGCTGCTGCTCATCTGCCAAGCCGCAGCAGCCCTGTATGTGTGCATGCATGCATGCTCCCATTCATCGAGCCCCAGGATCTGAGCTAACAGGGTTTCTGCGGGTTTGCACTGGTTTGGCAGCAATCCTCAGGCCAGTTACCAGCGCTGCTGGTACGTCCTAGCCCGTGAGTTTAGAGCACTTGAGTTTGAACATCTCCCCTCGAGACACTGCCAGGTATTTTGTGCTCTCAGAGCTCAGATGGGGGAGTGGGGAGAGGAAGAAGCTCTTTGATTTAATAGGTAATCTGGCTCCTGGTTTATTCTGGGTTTTGGAGTACAGCAGTGAGTTTGGAGAGAGGCAGAGTTTCTCTGGAAATGCGAGTGGAGCTACATTTGCATTTAGCAAAGTGCAAAACCATCCTAGCAAATGTCACTGAGTATTTGAATGGCTGTGAATTGCAACCCCCAGGCTTCCTTCAGGTGCTCCCAAAGCCTAGGTTTGCCCTCAGGGTGTTAATTACACTAAAAAAGAGTGGAAGAAATTTTGTGAGAGTTGGTCCTGGCTCCTTATTCCAATTTTCCTTCCATGTGGCTCTTAGCTTTTGGTTAAAGCCCATCTACTAGTGAAATAGGAAGAAAAAAAGCATACTGGACTTACTTTCAGGTCCCGGAAGTGCTTGGCTCTCCCCAGAGGTCTGAGACTGAACCGTCACCCAAAGAGTTGGGGATAGCAGAATCTGCCTGGGCAATGAGCCATCAGTTTGTTCCATGCTTCAAAGAAGCCTTCTGTGTGCCGAAGAGGCCAAATAATATTTTTTCCACCACAATTTTTTTAACTTTGAGCACCTTTGCAAATGACTGTTCTGGCTGGGATGGAGCCCCTGAGTGCCAGAACACCACGGGAAGAGGCTGCTCTGTGATACTGCCAGCTTGGGGAGGAGGAAGCGCTGGAAATCCCCTAAGTACGCCTGTTTTCTCGAGACTCCCAACTCAATTTTGCAAACTCAGAAGATTTTATATAACTTGGTTTAGTCACTTCAGAGGTTTAAGGCACTTGGCTACACATCTGGATTGCATCTTGGGGGTGGGTTATCCAAAAAATAGCTCAGGCAGAGCAGTTGGAAATTCAGCCATTGCTAGCAAAACCAAAGGAAAACAAGAGCACGGGAAGGGAGTTTCTTCTTTGTTATTTGGTGTGGTGGACTCTGGATTTAAACCCGTGATCTGTCTCAGTACTTGTCAGAGCCATCAGGTGGTGGAGAAAAGGCAGGGAGTACTTCATGAAGCTGGATGTGCCATAGGCCACTCTCATCTGATCTGACACCCTTGCTTGTGCCAGTGAAGAGCAGTTAAACACCCTCTGCATTGGACTGTCTGTGCCCCCCCAAGGGTGTTTAGAGCAAGAAAAACAAACTGATGTACAATTCCCGAATGTGCAAATAACTCTGCCATCAGTGCTGCGAACAGAACAAGCACAGCTTTCTGCCATGGTGGTTTCTGCACCAGCGCCCAAGGGCTCCACTCAGCCTTCCCAGTCTGCAAATCTTGGCCTTAGAAAGCCCTGAAATGAAGTGTTTCAAGTTGAAAAGTCCAAGTCAGTTCAAAATGAAAACAAGGAAAGTTAATTTTAAGAGCCCATTAAGTTTTAGCCCCTAAAAGCCAAGAAAGTTGTGTATTGATGAGACAGTGCCTCGAGACAATTGAAACCCAGCTCAGCACCCTGCTGGGGTGTTGACTATCCCTAGGTCTCGTTGTCTTCAAGAGCTGATAGAGATCAGCACCTCCAAGGTCTGAATCTTTCACCATTTGCCATGTTTTGCCTCACAGGCAGCTGCACTTCAGCGGTGGGTGAAACGATTCCTCTTTGTCTGAAAGGGCAAATTCTTCCCTTTAGATGTTTGTGCTCACCTCCCATTAACTTTGGTATGAGCTGAGCTCATGCTTCCAAGAGCAAAATTTGGCTTATAATTTCTGCATGCTTGGGGTTCCTCTGGGTACCATAAAAATGTAAGATACTGTGATTCAGTACTAAAGAGCAGAGAAAATGCAAATCCCCAGGAGACACTGTCACAGAAAACCATATAGAACTTGTGTTTAAAACAAAAAAAGGAAAAAAGGAGAAAGATTAAGAAAAACAACTGAGATTCATTCCAGAGGTGGTTTCACTGCAAGCTGCAAGTGCACATCTCTTCTGCCATCAATTCCATGGCTCCAGTGTGTTCTGGGCCATTGGTTCAGGCGCTGTTTGGGAGCATTATTGAAAACGTCTTACCTCCTATATTTTCTAGGTTTTAATCAAACTCACTGCACTGCCAGAGGTGTTTCATTTACCAGGAGAGGGGTCAGCAAGGCAGCCCTGAGCAGCAGGAAATAGCAAATGCAGAACTGTTCTTCCATGCTCGGAAGCTCTCCAAGGGCGAGCAGTGCTTGGATGTCCATTATTGCCTTCTCACACCCTGCACAGATTGAGGGCACCCTGCTATCTCCCCTGGGGGCCAGTGGGGCATGGGGGGGGGGGCAATCAAAGGTTGCTGGGTTTGGGAATTTCGGTTATTATCCCCCCATTTTACCAACCAGCTTTGTGCCAGTGAAAAGAGCTAACAGTGCATGTACTTTAGAATCCTGTTTTCTATCTGCTGCCATTTTAGAGTTTCTTGGCTTGTTATAAGTGTGATAAAATTACTTTAGTATATTTTCCCATCTGTTACATTTTTCCCCTCTTTACAGGGGGACATTGCATGATGCATATGGGCTAATTTAGCTTTAAAATTATTGTATGACTGTTGTTTATGGAAAATGAATGTTGTATTTCTGGAACAACATGTGGCTTCTCCATAGCACCAAGCAGAATGTCTGAAGTCTGTAAACCCAAATGTCAGCAAATGGACAGGGCTGCTGCCTTCTCTCCTACCCCAGCCCTTTGCCTTTATTTGTGACCTCATCTACCTAAGTTAGAGCTGCAATTGCTCAGTACTTCAGTGGTCCCCTCTGCATTCCCAGTGCCCAGCAGAGGGAAAGATTCTCCCCTGGAGCAGTGCACTGCCTTTGGTGGTGAAGCCATTCCAGCTCTGGGTGCAAACTCAGTATTAAGAGAAGTAATTTCACACACACACACACACACACACACACACACACACACAGAGAAAAACATGAATAACCAGGTGGATCTGCTCTTCTTTCCTTGCCTTTCTTCTCTTGTCTTTGATTCTTCTGATTTTTTTTTATTCAGCTTAGTCAAAGTATCTTGATTTGACTCTTTCTCTTACCAAGTGTCTATTGGGAAGTGTGAGCTGCCCCCGGTCTCCCACTCCTATCACAAAATCTGAGCTGTGACAGCACAGTCTGGGAAGCAGGCAGGCCTGGGGATGCACTGAGTACACAATCAGGCTTTAACAAGGCTTTCTGAAACTCTTTCTCTGGATTTTTTCACTTTATCACTCCCACTTTTTATTGCAATTTGCATGGCCACTGATGGCACCACCAGCCCATGTTTTTCAATATTTATGAGATGTATATTAAAGACTTGTCACTGTTAAAATATATATATTATTAGATGAAATGGAGTGTTTGAACTGGGGGTTTGGTGATCCCAAGGGGTTTCTGAATACACAAAATCTTGTTTTAAGGAAAAAAAAAAAAGATTATTTCATTTCAGAGTCCCATTTATTTAAAATCCACTCCCTTCTTCTCTTCATCTCTACTTTCTGCTCCCAGGTGTAATACGTTGCACTTCTAAACCACAGTTTTTTCTACAAGGGAGGAAACAGTAACTACTCCAAAGGGTGTGCAGAGGGAGCCCGCTCCCAGCAGTGACCACTGGCATCACTGGGAGGCATGAGAGCATTTGTTAAGAGATCAGGTTTGCCCTGAATGACTCCAAGCAGTGATGTGAGCATCCTGTCTCTGTCGGGACTTGTGAACAACGTGCAATACCTTTTTGTGGGATTCAATACCTGACTGTGAAATGCAGGGATGCAGCTTTTAGCTGTGCTTTGATCACAGCTGACTGGGATGTCTGGGTGCATTTTCAGTCTCTACAGCTATCCAACAGATTGATGGTAATAGATTCAGAAAAGGAACTCCAGGTTTCCCATTTAGAATAATTTTCATCTGTTGATGGTGGTAAAAAAGTTAAATCCCAAAGACGGGATATGCCAATACTCCACGTGACCTGGGCAGCTCCAGGTGCCTCTGTGTTGCCTCTCCTTTTCTCTGACAGTAGGTGTTTCTCTGGTGGATGCTGTCCTGCAGCCTGAGCAAAGGGAATGAACAGTTGCGCACAAAACCATGGCTTGTGCTGGAATTTAGCTTGATGAAGACCTCAGACTGAACTGGCAAGTGGGTTTTGTTTGAACCCTGCAGCCCCTATGCTCAAATCTTTATTAACTTTTTCAATATGTTCTATTGCAGTCAGGCAACAATATGGGAGCTATCTTGCAGCTAATTTAACACCTGTAAATTCCCATGGCTGGTAATGAAACCTTGTGTAGGCTAGTGGGTGAAGCATTTGCTTCATATATCAAAGGTCATTAGTTCAGTATTTGTTAACATTGTAGGTTTTATTAAATTTTTCCTTCTTTTTTGCATCAGTGTGCTTACAGCCTAATTAATTCTTCTGCTTCCCAAAGCTAAATAGGAAAAATGAGTATCACGTGACCCATAACACTGGGGCTAAATTCTTTGTTAAAATCTGAATTAGCCTGCTAGAAATTATACTTCCAAAGCTCTTCACCCATTCAAGGACAAGCAGGTTGGAAGGCTGTGTGAGAAAGGGGAAAGAGGAGGTGAGCTCCTTGCAGCAGGGAGCAATGGCTTTGGGTAACTTGCGTGCCTCCCAACATTTAAATTACTCTTTGTGGCATATTCAAAAACTTGCCGTGTCTATACTACCATGGATATATTTTATTTCCTGGCTTTCCCATTTTTGCTTGTTTTTTGTTACGGTAGTTTACATTTTTGGACTATTTGGAGGCAATCGAAATAGACAGAAGATGGTGAAGAGGAGACACAAGCCAGCACAACCAAATCAAATAACCTGCCAGTAAGAGATGCCCTCCCTCAGTGTCCTTGGACACACTGCCTGGTGGTGGATGGGGTCTGGAAGCTCCCGATTTAGGGCTGGTCTCCAGCAGTGATCCCTTTGCTCAGGCTGGCTGGTCCCAGTCACACAAGGCTCATTACTGCCCTGCCCAGTGCTGGAAGAGCTCCTTCCCTATGCTGAGCAGGCTGTGTCAGCCCTGCTGCACTGCCTGTGCTAAAAACAGCTGACACAGGAAGCTCCGAGCCCCACAGCTGCTTTTCCAGGATGTTTTTGTATCTAAAGTGACCCTTTCTCAACCCTGTCATGGGTTGGGTCCACCACAGTAGCCAACTTTTCAAAACACAACCAGCACAAAGCAACGTTATAATGAAACCAAGCAGCTTCTGGAGATGAACTCACAGGGATTCTGCATCCAAATGGGATGCTGCAGCTCCTGGAAAGTGCTGAGCTTGTGCTTTTTTACCTGGAAAGGTCCTGGCATGGATGCTGTTTATCAAAATACCAACTTATTGAAACCTAGCTGGAAGTGCTGTCTGAAGCACTGAATGTAGCACTGCTGTCTCCAGATTGCTGTGTCTCTGCTGGCTTTTCCAGAGAGGGGAAATCAGTGGGCTCAGAACGAGCCCTGAACATAGACCTTGCCCAGTGGTGTCTGACTCTCTCAAGAACCTGCAGCCAGTGCTGCTCCACCATCACAGAGTGGCATCTTCCCCCCCCAGTCAGCCTGGAGTGATTCTGGACTCTGCATCTCACAGGAGGTGCCACTCATCACAGCTCCCCTCCCAGAACCTGGCAATAATGATCCTGGTTATCAGCAGAGAGAAGAGATCCTGGATACATTCCTCAGACTCCCTATTAATTTAATCTAAAGTAAGCAGAGCTTTTTATTAACCTCTTTATGCTGCAGCATTTTATACAATATCAGGTTCTTTGTAAGTCACACATGCTGGTTTTTGTTCATATCTATGTCAGCCTCAGAGTTGGCTTTGTGATGCAATTCATAAAATCACAGCTGAAATGGCTTTCTCATTCTACAACATTTAGATGTCAGATATTTTCTAAAAAGCTTATTAAAATGTGTTTTGTACTTCATCACTCACTCTACTACCAAGCAGCCACATGGATCTATTCCACAGGAATATTCAGCTTGCAGAGTAAGAAAAACACCTCCTGATGCACACATCTCTTTTAGACAAAATAAAAGATAATGGTTAGAAAATCAGAGGTGGTCCAAAATCATCAGCAGCTTCTGTCTGTATTCTGAATAATGTAAACATGATTTGCCATAATGCATACACATAGATAATGTCAGACAATTCATCACTCGAGGAACATGACCACCAAACCCCCTTTCAGGCTAAATAGCAGCAAAGCCTGAGAAGGGCTCAGCTTTTCAGTGATGGGGCTGCTGCATGCATTGGCTTGGGAAGAGCTCCCCTGGGACACCCTGTGCTAGTGCCACCTCCTGTACCAGTGCCACCTCCTGTACCAATGCCACCCTCTGTGCTAGTGCCACCTCCTATGCCAATGCCACCCCCTGTGCTAGTGCCACCTCCTGTACCAGTGCCACCTCCTGTGCTAGTGACACCCTTGCTGAGGTCAGATGTGCCAATGGGTGCACTGGCAGCCTCAGCCTCGATTGTTGCAGCAGCAGCAGCTGTGCAGGGCCTGACACTACGATCCAAACCCCAGGTGCAGAAGGAGTTGGAGTGCCCAGGCATGTCCTGCCCTGCCCTCAGTGGGGCATGGAAAGGGCAGAAGCAAGAGGGATGTGTGTGTTTTTGTGTATGGGCATGTTCCAGGGGAGGCTCAGGGTGGCACCAGCAGGAATTTCTCCATGGAAAGGGTGCTCAGGCCTTGGCAGGGGCTGCCCAAGGAGGTTTGGAGTGCCCATCCCTGGAGGTGTCCAGGGTAGGACTGGAGGTGGCACTCAGTGCTCTGGCCTGGAATCCCCACTTCCCGTAGGCTGCTGACAAAGTGGGCATTGGGTACAGCTTGGACTCGATGGTCTGGGAGTTTTTTTTCCCAACCCTAATGATTCTGTGATTCAATGATTCTGTGTGTACATATATGTGTATGTGAACACACCTGGCCCAGGTGGCCCAGAAACACCAGTGGAGAACCAGAAGCATCAGCCAAAGAACAAGTGGACATTTTCCCTCTGAGCTGTACACAGAGCAGCCCCTAGAGCCCAGGACTCCCCTGGCCAAAGCCCACGGCCACATGCTGGGGAAGAGAAGGATCATCTCCACTCCTGCCTGGCTGTGAGCACATAGCACTTTTTCAGGCTGCCATTGCCCGTTCTCCCAGCTCATTCCACTGCTGCCATGTGAGGAAAGGATGCTGGATCCAGCACTGGTAAGAACTGGGGTTATTAACTTGACCAGCACACAACAACTCACCCCCAGGGCAGCAGGACCAGGCTCTTCCAACCGCAGCCACAGTGAATGGTGGTTGGAGGTTCCTTTTAATTGGGGTTAAATGGTTTAATGGTTTTAATTAAAAAAACCCTTGTTAAATTAAACAGGTTCTCTCTCAAGAACCTGCAGCCAGCGCTACCCCACCATCACAGAGTGGCATCTTCCCCCCCCAGTCAGCCTGGAGTGATTCTGGACTCTGCATCTCACAGGAGGTGCCACTCATCACAGCTCTCCTCGCAGAACGTGGCAGTAATGATCCCAGTTATAAGCAGAGAGAAGAAATCCTGGATGCATTCCTCAGACTCCCTATTGTTTTTGTTTTTGTTGCAATTTCCCCATATGTGTTTTAAAGAGGCCTGAAATGATGCAGGCCAGCCCTGCCCCCTCTCAGCTGGCAGAGCCATTGCTGTGCCAGGGCTGGCCCGAGCATTCCTCTGGATTCAGACAGTGCCCCCCCTGCAATGCTTTGATGTGCACTTTTCAAAGCATTTAAACCAAGATTGAAAATTCATATTTGACAGTGTTTCTGTCTGTTTGATTGAACTTCTCAAGTCTCTCCATTTCTCTTCAGACGTAGAGAGCCCATAAGCAAAAAGCCAAGCTTTTTCCATAGCTTATGTTCTTGTAAAAACAGCTCCAAGTACACACATTCTGCTCCTCACTCCAGTCGGGCTCCGCATGCCAAGTCAAGTATTTATTTTCATTACTTTTGAGACCACCAAAATTAATGTAACTTTCAGACAGGAAGAATTTTATTTATTATGGTGGATTTGAATCCAAGAGATGAAAGAAGAGCACCGTGCATCTCAAAAGCAACCAAGCCTGGGAGCGGGAGGAGATGGCCCAACCTGAGCTCCCCTCCCTCCCTGGCAGCAGCCCCGTCCAGCCCTGGTGTGTTTCCATACAGATGGACCACAGATCTATTAAACCCTCCAAAACAACACCGTAAATCCTGCCACAGTTACAGTAGCAAGGGCAGGTGTCAAAGCTTTAATGAATTCCCCATTTTCCTGAGTTGTCAGTGTAGCTCCTGGTTGATGGCATATAATGAGTGGAGTGTGAGGCTTCTGGAAGGAATCTGCTCATTCCTGGGAAGCGTCATCCAGAGAGAAAACAGATTAACTTTTCCCTTTTTCATGCTCTGATCCCTGAACTTCTGCTGCTCACTGAGTGATCTCACCTGTATCGTGCAGACGTTGTCTACTTTTTTTTTGCTGTTTTTCGCAGTATTGTCATTTTTCTCTCCTTCTGAAACCCACCCCAACAATACAGCACTGGAACAGCACTGGTGTAAAAGAGCTGGAACCTGTATCCTTGAGCCAGCACTGTGCTCTGCAGTGCATCTTCATCAGGAAGTCCAGACCCAGCTGGATTTTGCCTCTGTTTTCCTACGGATCCCATCATTAGCTTCTTTGAAAGCGCAGAAATGAAATCCTAGCTTGTTAAAGGAAAAAAGTGCTGCTTCTGTTCCTTTCCAATATGTGTGGCTAGAGTTCCACCAGAACATTGCCAAAGTAATTTTGCCAATTAGGAAGAAAATGGATTACAACTCTGTAACAACTTCAGAAAATATCCCTTCACTTCTAGACCAGAGCCAGTCACAAGATGGATTGGGCTGGTCATTGACATTGGTAATTTTTAGGTAAAAATATCCTTCTGAGAAACCTCATTAATGCCATTGCACTCGAGGCTCTTCCACACAGGGAGGCAGCTGGGTTGTGTCATAGAGATGAGAAGAAACTGTCGTGGGGCTGAGAGGAGGACAAAACCCATGAGAAATTAGGCTGGGAAGTTCAATATTCCATACAACAACTTACTGCTTCTTCCATGAAACCCACTGAAGCTTCAGACAAGCCCTAAATGTGTTAACAAGGCACCTGACCCCAGATGTCCTACTTGAAATAATGCCAGCTTGGATGGCCTCAAGACAGAGCATCAGATCCCTCCCAGGCTGTATTTGATACAATTTCTCATTGCAAAACCTTCAGTGAAACCGTGATGTTTAGCTGCTTTCATCATCTCTGATAACACCTCAAGCCTGGTCCCGGTTCTTTAAGAGAGTAAAGAAAAAAAGCAGTGTGTTGGACACCCAATAAAGGAGAATTTGTAGTATCCACAGTTAGTTTGAATTCAACTTAATTGTTTATTACTCTGAGGTCTCTGAAGGATAAAGAATATGGAATAACATATTTCTATCACCTCAGCCTTTCTCAAAACGTTCACAACCTGTTAAACACTAGGGTCACTAACTTTGAAATGATCTCACAATTTGATTTCATTATATTTCAATTGCAAATGATATATTGCAGGGCTCATGGAGAGTGAGAAGCTGGGACCAGGCAACATTAAACCCCTGCTTTTTTTAAGTTCTCCAGCCAGATGTACAGCAGGCAGGTGCAACACAAACTCCCAAATACCCTGCTAATGTAAGGAGAGCCTGACCTAGAGGGACTGATGTGAATGGGCTTTTCAGCCTGCGTGCTTATTCAGCGCTGGCTGGGGAAAGGCTGCCAGCCCCGGCACGTGGTGCCAGAAGCGTGGTGGTTTTTTTAATGCAAAGTTGCAAAACCACAAAACTCATTTTTACTAGTGACCTTTTTACCACTAATTGTCAGGGTACTTTAAAAAAAAAAGGAGAAAAAAAAAAAGAAAAATAAAGAAGCTGCTTTGGTCAGGGCTGAATTGACATCCCAGAGACGCTGTCCCAGCAGCTGCTCTTGCACCCTGCTGCTGCTTTCCCAGTGTTTGCATCCAAACCCGACTGGGTCCTGCCTGGATGAGTCAGACAGCTTTCTGGGCTGTTGTTGGATTTTATTTTTTTCCTTGCAAAGCAGCTTTTGATTGTGAAATAAATCACCAAAAAATAGTTGGAGTGTCGGAAAGAGGGAGCAGAGTCAGGGTGGGGGTGCAGTCAGGGAGGGCCCAGATGCTGTGTGAAGGTGGCTGCTTTCCCCCCTTGCCTTTGCTGTCTCTCCCTGTAAGAACACACAGGCCTATTTTGCCCAATTTCTAAAGTTTTTTTACACATGGCTGGTCAGTAGCTACTGCTGGACTCACTGTCCCTCTGAGAGTTCAAGCAGGTTTTGAACTCCTTTGCCCAGCTTTTAATTCTGATTCATTCCCTGATTCCATTAGAATTGGCGAGATGTAAGAGGTGTGTTTGTGAGCAGAGCCTGGCCTACTTTTTCCACCTCCTCTGCCGAGCATTCTACAAAGGGACTGAGCCAAGGCTCAGTAGGGGGCAGAGGGACTCTCAGCCAGGTGAACTTTCAAGCCCATCCAGTTCCACACTCTCCACAGACTTTCATGGAGAATCCCAATTTCAAATGAAAAAAGACTGGTCTATGTCAACAAGTTCCAATAAATTAAAACAACTCAACTGTTCTTGGCCTGCTTTATTTATAATTTTTGTCATGTTGCCATGGCAGGGACACCTTCCACTGTCCCAGGCTGCTCCAAGCCCCATCCAGCCTGGCCTTGGGCACTGCCAGGGATCCAGGGGCAGCCACAGCTGCTCTGGGCTCCCTGTGCCAGGGCTGCCCACCCTCACAGGAACAATTCCTTTCCAATATCCCATGTAACCCTGCCCTCATCCAGTTTAAAGTCATTGTCCCTTGTCCTGTCCCTCTATCCCTTGTCCCAGGTCCCTCTCCAGTTCTCCTGGAGACACTTTAGGCACTGGAAGAGGCTCTGAGGTCTCCCTGGAGCCTTCTCTTCTCCAACCTGAACACCCCAAACTCTCTCAGCCTGTCTTTTTCCACTGTCCAAGAGCCCAGATTGTGTATCTGTTGTCACTTTTACAGACAGAGACATTTCCAGCTTAAATGAGAAAGAACCAGAATTTACAATAAAGCACTTGGTGACTAATGACTTGGGGATTGTGCTTGGTCACATTCATGTGGTGAAGGAATCTAGTTCCTACAAAAGAATTTTGTTATTGCTTGGTCTCTTTGTTATTTTTAGCCATTGTCTCCCAAATTTTTCCTGTGGTTCAGAAGTCCTAAGGTGATCTCCTCTCCTATTCCAAACTCAAATCTTCCCTGAGTCCAGCAACTACTGCTTGGTTGTAAACTGGAGGTGGATGCACTTTCCTCTGGCTTTCCTTCTGTCAGCACATGCCAATTTTTTTGTTTGTTTGTTTGTTTTTCACTTTCCAATATTTATAATTATCTACAGAAAGACCTCTTGGCCTTTCACATGCCCAGGCTGATTTATTTAGCAGTACTAAAGCTCAAAACCATCTCCCTGGACTGGCTGGTGGCATCTCCTGCTGCCAAGCCGAGCAGGAGCACGAAACCTCGCAGCAGAGCAGCTGCTGAGGGAGCACTGGGCTGAATGGGAGGTGCTGAAGGGGCACCTCCTGCTGAAGGGGCAGGACTGGCCCTGGAGGGGCAGGAGCAGCCCTGCATGCACGCCCACCTCTTGTCTGGTTTCCCCTCCATGTCCAATCACATGGTGCTGCATCTTCACACACTTGCTCTCAAGAGCTCTTTGGTTTTAAAAATATAATTTCAGCAGTAAATAGTTTATGGTATTATTTACAGCTCAATTTACTGAGCATCCTGACAGAACACCAAGGGAATGCTATGGTGTGTTGTCTGCTGAGTGTGGTCAACAGCAAAGAAATCTTCCCAGAGTTTTTAATGCATTTTTGGACCCCTCCCCAACCATCTCACCAGTACCAGTGCAAGCCTTACACTGGGAACACTGCAGCTAGAAAATTACAGGAACCCAGAAAGTCAATGACAGAAAATAAAAATAGGTCTAGAATCACAGAATTCTATGGGGAAACCTGTAATTTTTCATAAATGCTAGGGATTATTTTTATTTTTTAATTATCCCAAAGGATCTGTACTTGAGATTTGCCAGCAGCCTGGGTAGATGGACAACATGGCAGGGGAAAAAGTTCTGTGCCACCATTGCTGAGGTCAGAGGGAGATGCCAACAGGGCAGGCTCCACACCCCACACCACCTGCTGCTTTTTCTTGGACTGGATTTTGAGTTTCACTTCTATTACCGTTGAGCCTGACCTTTTTCAAGCAAGCCCCCCAAAATCATTGAAACTTTGCTCTCATTTGAAGGCAGGGGAAGTCTTATCCTCAACTGAAATGAATGCAGAAACAAGAGAGCTCAAGGCAGTCTGGAAATATGGCACTGAGATGTCCTATGTTCTCTGCCTCAGAATGGGGCTGCTCAGCACTTCCTGAAGAACTCTGGTAATCTGAGGCTTAATTTGTTAATTTTCAGTTGTGGAGCTCCTTAACTGAAAGCATCTAGGATAGTACAGAGGGCTCTAACAAAAATAAAGAAAATTAATGAAATACCAGTTATGTCACAGAGAAGATGGAGTTGGCCTTCCAGGGAGTGGCTCTAAAGGTTGATTCTCCAAAGCTGCAGCAGTGTCCTGGTGGTGTGAGGCTCCTCAGGGCACCAGCTTCTCCAAAGACCCCACAGCGACCCCAGGAGAGGGACTGTTGTCCCATTGAGATACAAGGCACAGAGCTGCCCTTCCGAAGCACCAGCGAGGTGTCTCAGGCTTCAGACTGAGACAGGCCTAGAGGTTCTCTAGATGGTGTGAAAGGCCCCAGAACTCACATGCCAGAGAGGTGTGGCTGGACTGGGGGAGTTTGCAAGGAAAAGTCCTTGGGGCAGGATGCAGGGCCAGTGCTGGCTTCCAGCCCAGCCCTGTGCCAGCCCCTGCTCCACACACCGGGCACAGCTCAGGCTCAGCAGGACAGACACTGGGTGCTGGTACACAGCTGAGCAGCAGCAGCAGCAGCCAAAGGTGTGAGCTCTTCAGGAACTCTGGAGCTTCAGCTGCCCAGGTTCTGCCCAGGCCCTGGAGGGAACACGATGACATTGCCCAGGGCAGCGCAGGAGACTTGTGAGCTTGGGTTCCCACAAACCCGTCTGGCTGCTCAATTCAACAGTGGCTGTGCCCAGGTCTACCTCTGTTGTGCCAGGCACAACGCAGCCCTGGCACCAGGAAACTGGGGACCCCTGCATGTACAGCCCAGCCCAGCCCGACTCAGCCCAGCCCAACTCAGCCCAGCCCTTCCAGCTGCTCCACAGGCACCCACTCCTGCCAAGCTCCAAGATGGGTGAGTGCTGAGCCCACTCAACCACCCTGGGTGAGACACCTTGGCTCCAGAGCCAGGCTCACACTCCAGAGGCAGGCACACACTCCAGAGCCACGCTCACCCTCCAGAGCTAGGCTCAACTCCAGAGTTCCATGCTCAACTCCAGATCCAATCAAAACCCCAGAGCCAGGCTCACTCTCCAGAGTCAGGCTCACTCTCCAGAGTCAGGCTCACCCTCCCCANCTCCCCAGCCAGGCTCACTCTCCCCAGCCAGGCTCACCCTCCCCAGCCAGGCTCACTCTCCCCAGCCAGGCTCACCCTCCCCAGCCAGGCTCACTCTCCCCAGCCAGGCTCACCCTCCCCAGCCAGGCTCACTCTCCCCAGCCAGGCTCACCCTCCCCAGCCAGGCTCACCCCAGTCCTCTCTCGCCCCAGCTGGGCCAGGACACGCGTGGCTGACAGGGACGGGCTGGGCTCACACTCTGCCAGCTGTGGATGCTGCCCACAGCTGCTGGATGTGACCTCTCCTCCCTGCACAATCTGAGCTTGATGGGCTTGGAGCAAGCATGGACTCAGATAAACGAAACCAGATACAGGAGGAGAGAACCTGTTTGAGGTTTAAGATGACAATTCTGCCCTTAGTTACACTTTCTTGAACTAGAGCAGATTTTGTTAGTAACAAGATACAGACCTAATTCTGATTATTTTTACACCAGCATAGCCAATGACTGTGGGAGAAGGAGCAATGCTTTACACTGGCACTGGTGCAACACCAACCACTGCTGCTGTTCAGTGCCCTGGATATTTTCTGTGCAAGATGGTTTCGAATGTTTGTGAGAGCTGAAAACAAAGAAATGAAATACCAGCCTCGTGTAGAGTTTAAAATGAAAAATAAAATGTCCAGGAAATCCCTGCAAGGTTTTGGACTGAACAGGAAGGTACATTACAGAACTTTTTCAGACTTTTTAAAATTTTTTTTCCAACTTCCAAGCAGCAGAAGGCCAAAATGCTAACAGGCAGGGCAAATTGAGCAAAAATAAAATATTCTGTGGACTGGGTTAGAGAGTAAGGCAGTGTTTATTTTTTTTATGCTTTACACTTTGGCCAGCATTTATCCCGAATGAAGGCAGCAAATGTTATTAGATTTCATGGAATGTAAATAAACAGTTATTGGTAAATACATTTTGGTGGTCTGCTTGTTACACTGCATGTCAGGAAAACTATAGGGAACTGGCAGGAGTTCAGACGTCTTCAAGGAACACAGAAAACAGACATATTTTACTAATTATAGCTAACAAAAACACTCTGAGATTACAGTTAAATTACATTAAAACATAACTTGTTGGCAAAGGCTGCGAGCATAATGCTTTGCCTATATCTTTGTGTGTAATGTTTCATCGGAACAGAGCAGGAACATTGGGGAACCCTGGAACAGCCCATGCTGCCATGGCCTTCGGGGCTGGGCCAGCTGGGCACTCTGTGTCCTGCAAAGAGCTCCTGGAGGTCCAGGGGGACTCCTAGGAGAGCCATGACCTGGATTTGTCTGCAGCAGAGACTGCAGAGGGCTGACCCCATACCACCTTCACAGGTGGGAAGGGAAGGACAAAGAGGCACCTGCTGAGTGGCCCTGGATAGGGCTGGGGGGGGCAGGAGCAGTGGGAGGTGAGGGGCAGGAGCAGTGGGAATTGAGGGCTGCATGGCTGGAGCTCCCAGAAGAAGCTTTGGTCCCCACACCCCCATGCCCGGAGGGTCGGAGCCGCCTCCAGCCGAGTCCTCGTGGGGCTGTGAGCTGGGTATCAAGGCTGTTCCACAGCAGTGCTCCTTCCACCTCTGGATCTGCTTTGCAGCATCTCTGGGATGAGAAAGACAGAAAGGATGGCTCTGGTATGGAGCTCTTGTGGGCACAGGGACATGCTTTGGCTGTGTCAGGATGCAGGGACCTCCAGCAGCTGATTGTAAAGTTCAAATTGGAAACGTGCCTGGGACACAAACCTGTAATTCCCATTCAATGGGTCCCCATTTCAGTGAAGGATTTCCCTACTTACAGGAAGGGAACTGGGCTGGCTGTCCCCATGCCCACGATGCCCTGGAGCTTGGGGCATGGCTCTGAGGGGTTCTGGAGCCCTGCTCACACCTGGGGAGAGTCTTTGGCTGAGCACCCCCTTTCCTTCAGTTCCCCAGCTCCCCTCCCACTGTGACCCAGCCTGTGGCACTCCTGATCCATCGCCAGTACAAACTATTCCTGCAGGAGCAGAGCCCAGGAAGGAAGGGAGGTCTTTCTGCAGAAATCATTATGTTTTAATGATGACCAGGGTTTTCAGGACAAATGGGCTGTTGTGAGTGCTGTCCCCACGCACCCCAGCACTGAAAGGGGCATATATGGAGATGAGTGCAGGGATCCTTGCATTGCGCTGAGTTAGATTACAAGCTATTCACTTAATGTTTGAAGCACTTTGTGTGAAATAATTAAGAGAGATGCTCAGAAATGTTGCATGTAAGCAGCATTTGGGGCACAAAAACCCAGGTGCAATATCTGTTCTGCTCTCCCATGGCTGCACATCAGGAGATGGCATTATTGTTACTTTACAGAAAGTCTCTAAACTGGAAAAAATTCCTTCATTCATCTAGTGGGATATTAAGACTGAGTGGTCCCTTGCAGGGTGATGCAGTGGCGCTCGAGGCTTGGCTGGGCCACAATGATGATCTGGTTTAAACCCAGGTAAATCAGGGTGATCCCAGTTTATGAGGAAGAAGTGAATCATTTTGTCTGCTAAGTAAATTAAAGGGGAATGCACAGGCTAATCTGCTCAGAATATTAATAACACCCGTGCCACTGTGCACCATTCCAGAAACACACAGTTCCCGGGGACTGGGTTATTCTTGCATCCATGTCCATATGTAAAGGAACCGTGTAATGAAATCATGCTTCACCATTACCCCATGGTAATCTCTTCACTTGGACTGTCTCTATGTCACATTTATGGCCTGTTCTTTGCTGGGAAGATTTTTACAGGGGATCTGAAGTTTAAAAGAAGACAGATGACAAGCTGAGATCACAAGGAAGAGAGGCTCACCATATGGAAATAGAAAGCCCTGGCTCCCTCCCTTATCCCTCCTCCCCCTCCCCTGCCGAGTTTCTCTACTTCACATGATGCTATTGGGATTTGAAGATCAGAATACAAATTAAATTATTAAACGAGGAACAAAAAACCCCAAAAAACAAAACAACAAAAAAACCAAAACTCAGGCCTTTCCTCTCCTTCCTTCCATGTGATCCATAATTAAAAATCAAAGTGGGGAAAACAACCCTGCTGGAAGCTGGCATTTGGGATCCAGCTCAGTTGCCAAGAGAAGGATGTAATGCTCAGGCGACATGTCTGTGCCTTTGCATGCTATGGGGGTTCATGCATGAACCGCTTCTAGAGCTAAGGCATTATTTTAATGGAAGACTTGTTATAGGGCATATTTATTGCATTATTTATTATTTACTTACTGGGAAAAGCACTAGCACCACTCCTCAATCAAGTGCATGTTTCCAACACTGGACTCTTTGTCACCAAAAACCACTCAGCGTCCCCAAAACCAGGAGAGCTGAACCCCCATCAGATGTATTTTAGCCATTAATCCCTACAACCTGAATGTGTGGCAGCAACCCCTTAAAGCCTAGACAGTGAAAGAGAAGTGAATTAATCCATTTCGGGCGGACAGAACTTGAGCTGTGCCAGTTTTCAGGTTTATTTTGACTGGGCAGTTTTAAAGGAGTTGGTGATGTGGCCAGAGTACCATGGAGGGCACCCAGCACAAGGAAGGGACAGGGCCCATCCTGGGGCAGGACACGCTGGGCACCAGGGACACTCCCTGTCCCTGGGTCAGCTCTCAGCCCTCCCACCTGCACCCCTTGGGAGCCAGCGGGGATTTTGCATATTTGAAAAACCCCAAGCACACACAGCAGGCCCTGAGTTTGTAAAATCTGGCCCCATTTTAAACATTGGCCTTGCAAGGCTTGGGTTCAGCTGTTGGCCTCAGTGGCCAGACTTACAGAATAAGCACTTGGTCTCTTTAGTGCAGGTTTGGGCTGTGGACATCCCATTTAGGCACTGTGTTTGAACACTGTTTCCTTGTAGCCAAAATAAATAGCTGAATCAATGCTACACAGAGTTTAATCTAAACAGGTAATGGACTTCAGGTCAGATATTCCCTGTATTCCATCAGCAGGTCCTGGAGATGGCAAACTGAAGCCTGCTTTTATAGTGTGCCAGCTCAGGGACCTGTTCCCAATTTGCAGATTTGGCCTGTTGCATTCTAAAAGACGTTTAATATACTCGATGCCTGTTTGTGTTAATGTTTACCATTGAAGTTTTTCATTATTTGATGTTTTATTTGGCCATAGCATTAAAATTCCATTGGACCGACTGAAATCTAGTGTCAAATCAAAGCCAAAGAAGCATCTTTGTGATAGACTTTCAGCTCCCATCCAAACACTTTAAAAAACAAAAATCAATTGTAGGTGTTTGTAGCTTTTCTTCCTTTTGCCAGAGAAACAGCAAACACTGTATTTATGAGCTGTTTTTTTATATGCACAGCTCTGGAAGAACTGAGCCCAAAGCCATGGACCAGCAGGGAAGCACAAGCTGCTCTGCCAGGAGAGCACAGCTCCATCCCTGCCAAGCTCAGGAGGGAATGGGGATAGCTGAGAGCCCCCTGAGCCCTTCTCCAGGCCCCAGCATTTGGGATAACAGGATCACCTACAGCCCTTCCCACCTAAGCCCTAATGCCCCTGGGGAACAGCTGCACAATTCTGCTGCGTGGAAACGGCCCGTTGTTATTTGGGTCACAGAATCACAAAATCCTAGAATGGTTTGGGTTGGAAAGGACCTTAGAGCCCGCCCAGCCCCCCACTGCCATGGGGCAGGGATATCTTCCAATATCCCAGGCTGCTCCAAGCCCTGGCGTCCCACCTGGCCTGGGACACCTGCAGGGATCCAGGGTCAGCCGCAGCTGCTCTGGGCACTCTCTGTGAGGGCTGAGTGCACGACTTTTCCGTGGGAACTCAAAGATAAAGGTTCAGGAGTCAATTCCCACATGCCATGGGGAGTCACAGCCTTTGGGGGATTCCAAGGATCCTGGGCTCTTGCAGAGTTGGAGCCTGCAAATCACACATGGCTCACAAAGCCTCTGGCATGGCTCAGCAAGGCCACAGCAAACATAAAGGGAGGTTTGCCTAAGTCCAGATGCTCCTGAACTCAAAGGAAAATATGATGGCCTGGATTAAAAACTGGGAATCAGCATTTAGACATAAAGCTGAGAGGGTAGGTTTGAGGAACAGTCAGCAGATATTCTCTCAGTTAGTTAAAAGGGAAGCTGTGAAAATCCCCTTCTGCAGCCCGCCAAAAAACTGCCAAAGTGGACAAGGATGTTTCAGACTGTGACCTCTCTCCAGAATATTTCCTCCAAAATTTATCAAAATTAGGATACTTTGCATTTCAGTGAACTTCATTTTTTCAGGATGGTGTTTTTTGATTTTAATGATAAATTAAATTCTGTAGATGTCAGTACATATGAACATTTCTTTTGACAGTATTAATTGGCATATTTTGATTAACAAAGAGTTCCCACTTTGTTTCAAAATGGATTTCTTTCTGAAATGGAAAAAAATGCCTGCAAAACATTTCTCAGCTTTAGTTAAATGCTGAGAAATCAAGAGAAAAATATCCACAGCATTATAGTGAAGTGTACTCCTAATATGTAAGCAGGGGATGAGGACAGAAGACTTCTTAGTTCTAGCAAATAGCCTTGGCCACCCGTAGCTTCCTCTTCTCAGGATACTTTCTGTATCTTGAGCTGGACAGCCCATCTCCTGCTGAGGTCTGACCCCCAGAGCTGTTCTCTGCTTGATGCAGGCGAGAAGAGAAGGGTCTGTGCAGCTTTACGTGTAGTAGAAACTTTTTCCCCTTCCAGTAAAACAACTACTGGCCTTACAGGGGGTTGAAGCAGCTTCTAGCTTAAGTCAATAAAATAAAAATGTCCCAGAATCCCAGAACCATTAAGGCTGGAAGAGACCTCCCAGACCGTGGAGTCCAGCCTGTGCCCAATGCCCACCTTGTCCCCAGCCCAGAGCACTCAGTACCACCTCCATCCTTGTTGGACACCTCCAGGGATGGGCACTCCAAACCTCCCTGGGCAGTTCCAATCCCTGAGCCCCCTTTCCATGGGGAAATTCCTGCTGGTGCCACCCTGAGCCTCCCCTGGCCCAGCCTGAGGCCGTTCCCTCTCCTCCTGTCCCTGGAGCACAGTCCGATCCCCCCGGCTGTCCCTCCTTTAGGAAGAGATAGGAGGTACTGTGCTCTCCCCTGAGCCCCTTCTGAGGAAGACTGAGGGGCTTGGATCTGACTGTTCCAACAGCTGGGCCAGGCTTTTCTGTGTAAATTGGATTGTTCCATTGGCTCCACTGAGCAAACCCAATTTTTATTAGCAGAGGTTCCCAATATCAGCACTTGCTGAGCTATCCCAAGTGGTATCAGTGACAAATCTGGCCTCCAGACACATTTATGGCATCTGCGATTTCCAAATAAAAGAGACTTCTTGTATCAATGAAATGGCATCAGAAGAAACTTAGAGCTAAGGCAATATGTTAAACATTCGCCACAGTGCTCACAGGCCTAGGAAGGCCTGATAAGCCATGATTAAACTTAATAATGGATTATTTTATATTACCTACCTCCAAGCAGTGTGGAAAATTGCTTCCTTTTAACTGCCTTGGTGGCTGTCTCTGGCCTTGCACATTTGGGGGGAGTTTTTCCCATGATTGATGTATTTGTTTACTGAGCTCCCTGCTCAAACATGGCAATCCTCCCTTTAATCAAAGGTGTGAATACCTTAATACTTGTCAAAGCCCACATTAACCTCTTGATTAAAAGACATCCTGACACTCACCATTAAAGAAATACATGAAACATATTACAGTTGTATTCTCGTTATAAAACCCACAAAAGGCAAATAATGATTTGGTGTTCATGTACTTGGTCCGTTGGTATTTCATCAAGTTGTAATTTACAAGAGAAATGGGTTTTTTTCTTTTTTTGCCCTTTTGCCAATGAGAGGGAAGGGTTTTGGTGGGCTGGGTTCTAATTTCACCTTTGCCTAAGGGCAGAAAGCTCCATGAACATCGTTTTTCACTCAACTTCCTTTGCCTGCTTATCTACACTGGCTATTACTCTCATTGTCTACAGCAATATTACCAATAAAATAAACATGTCAAAATTCAGAAGCACAAACAAGTTCCTCTGTGACACTAATTTTGCCTGGCAAATAATTCTTGTTTCTGTAAGGGCTTCAGTTTCTTGTGGATTCAAAGCAAATTCATCTTAAATTTGATGCCTCAGTCTTATTTTTCTTTCCCAATCTCATTAGAGTAAAAATAGCAAGGATATCCATATGATTAAAGACTTCATGTGCAAGAAAGCAATCTGGTCATAGTGCTCCTTAGCTTTATGTACTTCTTTCTATTTGACAACATTAATTTGCCATCTGTCAGCTCAGTTAGAGAGTTTACTTGCTGCTTGTTTGGCGTTCACCTCCCCCTTTTTTGTAGTCAGCTGTTTTTAATAGTTTGGCCTCCTTGAGTGGGCCATTTATGCAGATTTGAAACAGGAGAAATCCTAAAAACTGACCATATGGGAACTCACTTTGTACTCCCCAGGCTGGCATAGCCATGCACAGAACTTCTCCCCCTTCTACGCACCCCCAGCACTTAAAAAATCCAATTTTTCTAAATCTCCATAGCACCTTCCATCAGGGGAACTCCAGAGCATCACACCATGGATACAAACAGATGAATTTTGCTCTCTTGGGCAGGTCAGCTGAATTGTCCAAGATTCCTGGAAGCTGCATTCAGCCCTGAACATTCAGCAACCAGATAAAAGTTAAAAACTGAACACTCTTCATTTTCTTGGAAAAGTTCTGGTTTTTGGGACAGGAGGCTTTTGGAACAGAGCATCTGGGACAAGGGACTGGTGTGGGAGGCGAGGCTGGCTATCAGCCAGACAAGATTCCTTCAGCATGGGCATTGTTTTCCAGATCCCAAATATTTAAACCTCCAAAACTCATATATGAAGTTAAGAGTTATTTTTATGAGAAGAAAGAAATACATCAGCTTATAGATCTGAAATTTCACCCATTTATTTAAATATGCAGAAAAAAATCTGTCCATTTTTTTTCATGTCATTTTTCTACCAGTTGAAAAGATTCAGGATCCTCATGGGCACTGAGGTGAACTTTTCTCCTGAGAAAAGCCAACATGAAGACTGATTATTTCCTTATTCTAAAGGAAGAAAAGAGCTGTGCACTAGCCAGGGCTACATGACTCATTTGTGCTGGGGAGTGTAAGCACTGTAAGTGCTGCCCATTGCCCTCATGGTGGCCCAAGCTACTGCTTCTCCACCTGACTTGGGAGAGGAGAACTGTGCTTGGAAGGGTTTTCATGCTCAGGAGCAGTGAAATCACCTGCAAGGAAGTGAATTAAACGTTTTATGTTAGCATAAGCATTCCTTTGGTTATGTCCCATTCCAGGAAAAAGTCACATTATCAGGACTCCTGACTGGTTTGCACTGGAGGTTTGCTGGCTAGTTTCCTGGTTGCCTTTCCAAAAACTCATTTTTAAGTGATTAGAGAAAAAAGTAAAAGCTCAAAACCTTTTCAACTGAAAAGCCAGTAGCAGCTGTAGAACAGTATCTCAGATCTACAGAGTTTAAACAGAAAGGACCAAGTTTTGTCTTCACATCTGTGCAGGGAGGACACAAGGGGTGGGAGATGCTGGTCAGAGGGAACCTTCACGTGCTTTGAGCCTCTTGGCTGAGATCAGCCCAGTAATCCAAACCAAGGGCTGGACAAGGTCAGCAGAGGTGTCTGACCCCAGAGGGCACCTGGAGCTCAGCTGAGAGGGTTTTTTGCTGGTTTGGATTCACACCCTGGGCAGAAAAAGAGCCACTGTTGGGCTCTTTTGGATTCCTGTCAAGGAATCCTGAAGAGAGCTACGGGTGACAGGGACAGAAGGGTGACCCTACTTGGACCAGGCTGGTCCGTGGGACAGTCACCATCAGGAATTCAGGCACAGAAGCTGACAACACTTTACATCAGGACTGGTATTTCCAGCAAAAGAAAGATGGAAAAGTTTTCCCAGCTTTGACAGTCGAAGTTCAGCTCAAGCAGCCATGAGAAGATCATCCCTGAAAAGGGAAGTCTGAGTGAGACAGAGCTGGAGCAACACATCTAGCCCCTCTGCCCCGGTGGGAGCCCAGACAGATGTGTGCCTGCCTCTGGGGCTGGAGCAGCCCTGTAATTTATGACAGTCTCCAGGCTGCTCTCATTTATGTGGGGGCCAGTGCTCAGCTTGTTCAGATGGAGTTCAAAGGCTGCCCCAAGCAGCTCTGCATGCAGGGTGGCCACCGGCTGGGCCCAGGCCAGCATCTGGCACCATCCACTCACCACACCCCAATCCTCCCATGGCTGTCTTGCACAAAGAGGGCCGGTGGGCAGCCCATGGCTCTAAGGCTACTGAAGGTCCATCCCACCTTCTCCACGTACTTGGCAAGCTCTGCTTTGCATTACCTCTCTTTACTACACAGATACGCTCAGATCGATGCAGGGTGCAAAAATGCAGCCCACAAAGATACCCCACCAGGTGTGATGGTGACAAAGCTAATTCCATCATTGCTTACCAAAAACACCACTTAAACTTGGTACCAAAGGCAGCAGTTCATAATTCTGAAATGTAATTGCTGCTCCAAATGTTTCCAGTATCAGCACACATTGGATTTGGGTATCCAAATATTTAAGAGCATCTTTTGGGACACCATTGGCCAAACCCTATCTTGTGCAGCCAATGTGCCGGTATAGATGACAGAAGTTATAATAGCAAAACAAATCCATCAGTGTTTTGACCCAAATAGAAATATGGGGGAAAAAAAAACATCAGCATGGTGTTGTTGGCAAAATGTAGCTGAAATGTTCAATTTAAGGAAGCTGAGCCATTTTTATTTGTCATAAGGCCTGACAGCTTTCAGGACATGCTGTCTTTACAGAGACTGGATTAATTCTAGAAGCTCATTCACTTGCACACTTGAACCAACCAGACCTCCTCCTTCTCCTCTCTGAGAAGACTCATTAGCTGCAGGGAACTCAGTGTGAATGGGAATATATGTGAGGTATGGGTAGTTACACCAGCACCTCCAAAATAAATCACCAACCTACTGTTGATATGACTGCAAATCTGGAATGGATCTTCATTTTGTCCTGGGAGAAGGTCTTCAGCAACACTCTATAAACTACGAAGAAAAGAAAAGGAAATTGACTTTTAAAGCAATATTTTTAATAGTACTGAGGTGTGGACAAAATTCTCAGAGGGCAAAGGAGCTCTGTCACACAGGATGGACTCACTGCTTGGGACATGGCTCCTGGCATCTGCTTGGAGCTTTGCTGGGCACAGGAATTCATTGGCTGAGGGACTTCTGCTGTCCCTTGTGCCTAGAGGAGATGCTGGGGTGGCAAACAGGCTGCAGAGGTGTATAAACTGGTACTTGCTGTGGCACTTACTCTCTAAGTGCTCTGATCCCTTACACGTCCATGGTCCAGTAAAAGATATCAGCAATGTTCCACACTTGCACATCCTGTGTAACACCACAGGAATCTCTGCTCCTCTCTCTGCAGCTATGACCACCCCCAGGGACAGCACAGGACACCTGCCAGTCTCTCTCCCCACCTGGGCAACAGTCACACCTTCAGGGCTCACTTTGTTTTTACTACAGGGACAAAAGAACTGCACTTACTCATATTTTGGTCATGCCCTGCTATTTCAACCTACTAAAAGGGAAATTAAAATCCTCTAAGTAACATAATCTTACAGACCTTCCTGTCCTGAACTTGTGCTGCTGTCCTGGGTCACCTGCAGAGCGAGGTCCTGGCTGAGACTGCAGGAGACAGCAGAGACCAACACCTCTGCTCCTCCCTGCCTGACTTCACTCCCCTTATCTCCCTCTCAGCTTTCCTTTCCTTAAACACTTTGAAGCTTCTTTTGTTATCACGTTTGGTTTTCAGATGCATCATAAAAATGCATGTGCTGGGAATGCTGTGGTTAAGACATGGGAATGCAAACATTGTGGAAATAACTTGGCTTTTGTTCTTCTTTTCCTTCCCTTTTTTTCCTTTCTATAAACCAACTTTTCCACTTCTTCAGTATGTTGGCACTTAGAGCTTGCTTGGCCTGTTAATAGAAGCAAGGGCTGAAGGGGGTCACAGACATGATCTGTTTAGAGAAATGAGCAGAGGCTGCAGCAAGCTCTCAGACAGGACTCCAGCAGGTAATTTCACATGGAATGACCTGCACATCCAAGCATTCAGCTGTTGGGAGTTCAGTGGCTGTGACTTGTGACCCAGCTGGCATTGCCTTCACGCCCTGTGTCCTTTACGTGCATTTTTGGGGACAGATGTCAGATGCTGGTGAGTGCAGCCATCCAGGGACATTGAATCATGGACTCACAGAATGGTTTGAGTTGGAAGGGATCCTAAAGCTCATCCCATCCCACTTCCTGCCAGGGGCAGGGACACCTTCCACCATCCCAGTCTGCTCCAAGTCCCGAGGTCCAACCTGGCCTTGGACACTGACAGGGATCCAGGGGCAGCCTCAGCTTCTCTGGGCACCCTGTGCCAGGGCTGCCCACCCTCACAGGCAGAGTTTCTTCCCAATTTCCCACCTAATCCTGCCCTCTGTCACTTAAAGGCATTCCCTGTGTCCTGCCCCTCCATCCCTTGTCCCAAGTTCCCTTGCAGCTGTCCTGGAGCCCCTTTAGACACTGTAAGGGGCTCTGAGGTCTCCCCAGAGTCCTTCCTTCTCCAGGATGAGCAGCCTCAACTCTCCCACCTGGCTCCAGAGCAGAGGGCTCCCGTTGCTCTTCATTTTTTCACTCTTCATCGACGTCTTGAGGACATCTTCATGCTGTCCCTGCATTGCTTTGGACACTGATGGCTATTCCAAAACTCTTTTAAAAAAAGAGTAATACCAGGGTGATTTGAGCTCCTTTTCTCTGGCCTGTTGCAAAGTGCCTGGAGAAGAGCTGTTGTAGGCAGATCATAAATAATAATTAGCATTATTTATAGTGGGACCTGCAGAACAGAATTGAAAGTGTCATCAGATTTTACATCCAAAATATTGTCTCAGTCCGTCCTTTCTAATTCCCAGGCACTGCTGTGGGAAGATACAATTGCACATGTGAATACTTTCCCATGCCTCCTCTCCATGTGCCTATTTCCATGTGTAAAGCATCTGGGAATGCTCATTGGAAATGCAGTGTGTGTGTGTAAATTGTTGCTTGTCTACATCTGTGTATCTAATTGCATGTGAAAATCACTACTTGAGTTGCATCAATGAAATACAGCTTTTTGAAAATACAACTTGCATGTGTTTCTCATTCATTTTAGTGAAGCACAAGATGATCCAGTTGAAAAACAGTAGCTAAGACCAGATGTTCTGCTCCTACAGCGTGAGAGAAGCAGCTCAGCCTTAAGAAACTCAAAGCTGCTCAGCTTATGATACTTGCAGTATCATGGGAGAGAAAAAGCATCTCCTCCAGTGGCCTGCCTTCCCAAGGACCCACTGCCAAGGGAAAATAGCAGGAGTTCACCTTTGCTGCCAGGAATTTAGAATCAAGCACCAAGGCTTCTTCAAGTGCTGATAAGCAATGGCTGAAGATGTGCTGCGGTCATTTGGTGGGTTTGGAGCAACCAGGGGACACCCCCGAGGACACTGCTGGCCCGTTAAGACTGGACATATGGCAAAGGTTTAATGAGATATATGATGGGAAGGGTAACTTACACAGCTTTGCCAAAATGTCATTTTTAAACTATGTGCCTAATTTCTAAACAATTGAGTTTTAAAGATTTAGTAATTCCTTGAGTTTTACCACAGCTCTGCTGCTACTGTGGTCATATTTCCAAATTCAATGTACCTCTTACTCCTCCACTGAAAACATTCCCTTTTCATTTATACCTGCAGGAAAAACAAAATCTGGATTACTTTCAAATTATTGGCCAAGCTCAAAGAGACATCCCAGCCCTTTATGGTGAGCTGATAAAAGACCTCAGAGTGCCTGCTCTGCCAGGAAAAATGTTCACTTTCTGTGAAATGCATTAAGAAATCAAATGAAGTGCTTATTAAACTTTTAGATGCAAGAATCTGTGAATTGGACAACGATGCGTGTCTATGTCAGACCCCTGAGATGAGATGGAGCTTGTCATAAACTGCTGCTGGATGCATAAATGAGGCTCCCTGTGCCCTCCCCCAGCTGCAGGGTATTGAAGTAGGAGCTTGGGCTGAAAGCATTCTTTGTGAGGATCAGCTCCAAACCTTTCTCTTTATTTACCAGCTTACTGAGACTGACAAAGTATTTGATATCTTGGAGCCTCCAGCCTGAGAGCCTGACTTGTAGCCATATTTGTCAGTGATTGTACCTGCTTTGCCATTAATTTTTCACTGCCCTGACCTGCACATATCCTCCTGTCCTGTCGACAAAGGACCTCAAGTGAGAGAATCTGCTCCACACTCTCTTCCCTTCTACCTCTTCCAAAACCCTCAAATAAACTCATTCTGGGTGCTCTCTTCCACGACACATGAACCTAATCCTTCATGTTTCAGAGCAGCACTGGATATTCCATGGCTAATCCAAAGGATTCGTTATCCTTCTGACAGGAGGTGTTTGAGTTGGCAGAGGTGCCTGCCCACTTCAGGTTTTGCAAGTGCAGCAGCACCCAAGGGAGTGAGCCCATCGGCTCTGAGGTCACCTTCACAATCACAGGCTGTACAGGGAAGTCAGGTCATATCTCTGCTTATCACCCCCTTAAACGGATTTTACTGCTGCTGATGATAAACCCATGAGCAGCTGGGGCTTGCAGACCCCACTCTGAATTCCAGCAGCGACAGAAATCTTTTCACTTCTCTCTGCTAAACTTACTGCATTTGATCTATAAGTGGAGGCAGAACAGGATCTCAGCTTATAAACGCAAATATGTGAATGGGGCTGCTGCAAGTAAGGGTGGGTGTGACCCCAGGTTTACACCCAAAGATGCAGCAGAAATCTGCCAAATTCTCTAGGAGCTCAGTGAGAAAAGCAGTTTGTACTTTTGCCTTGTTTAGACAAATACAAAACATGCACAGCCAAATAAGAGTAAAAATAAACATCTATTTGTTTTGCTTCCTAAATGACCGTATTAAATAATGAGTAAAGATTTGTGTTCATATGGTTTGTCCTCAAAGTAAGGTGCATGGGTACCATACTGAGAGACCACTTACCCTGGAATATGCTGCTGATTTTTCCTTTCTCCTGGCAAGGTCATATCCAGCTTACTGATGAATTCTGTTTTAATTACAACTTAAAGGATTAGAGGATTTGAAACATTTGGAAACTTTACCTGCACATCTGGGCATATATTTTTGCTCCTGTATTGACTTTTGCCTCATGTATCATCAGTGAGACTTTGAAGGAGTAAGATATTAATTTTTTTTATTAGACCAGCAAGGATCTCAAACCCTAAAACAACATCAGAGATCAGGCTGCTGCATTGACACCAACCTCCTTCATCTATAGGGTCCCTTGGGCTCATCTCAGCCAGCTGGGCCCTGCAGGATCATTGGAGCTCTCAGGAGCTCCGCAGAGCCAGCTGCTGTCCTCCTCACCTGGAGCACTCTGGTGTTCCCATGATTTGCTGTTTATTTCTTTTCCCTGCTTTATGTGACAGTTCAGATGATCTAAAATCATCTTCAGATGTCCTGGGATATTTTCCATTTGCTGTGGGTGACTCAGTGATCCCACAATGATGAGAAAAAAATGCCCTGAAAGTCCATTTTCTCCAGATGCCCACCTGGCTGACTCCATCTCTCTGTTGCTTCCAGTGATGGAATGAATCCTGATGATGCCACGTACCTCGGAGCACTGAATTAATTCCTTTTGGAGCGATTTCCTAAGACTCAGCAGTCTTCAACCAAATAGGCTCTGGCAGAATGGTGGTCAGAATCTCCCTCCACTCATTCAGAACATGTTATTACTGGTGTGGGAAGCAGATCCTGCCGACCAGTACTGCCTGTTTCCAAAGAAAACACTTGCTTTACTGTATCTGATGTTTTGAAATGTATGAAAATAAATTATTTATTATCATGACTTTTGGGCTGAACCTGTTTATATGGGCTTGCATCTGTCTGATCTGAAGACTGAGTCACTGACTGACAGACACCCTCTTGGCTGGTCCTGTTACTTACATTATGTCCATACTGTTCCAACAGTTTAAATAAAAATAGCAAGCTTGAAACTTCTCCTCTGTCGGCATTTATTCATAGAGGGAGTGTGTTTCTTAAAGAAACATCAAATCACTCTTAAAGAGGTCAGATGTGCAGGGTGAAGTGGCAGAATTAACGGTGAGACTCCCTGGCTTCCAGCTTCCAGCCCAGCTTTAGCCCCCTCAGCTGCTGCGCTGGATGCAAAGACAATGCCTGAGGAGATTTAGGCATTCAGAGCTTCCCACAAATATCGGTAAATGACAACTAAAAACCTGCTTCAGTCCAATACCTGCAGCCCCTTCTGCCCCTGCCAGCTGCTTCCACATCTGGCAGCTGGGGCAAACTCAGGAGTAGTACTTCCACTGACACCAAGTTAATTCTTTTGCCTCCTTTTCACCTTGTACCCCCTCACAGCAGTGAAGACTGGAGAGCTACAGAGGAGCCCCTTGAAGAGGTAGCATGAGGGAGGGGTGGGAGTGCAGAAGAACTCCCCCGTCCTTGTAGCAAGGATGTTATATCATATGTAACTGGGGAAATGTGACGCAGTAGAAATACAATTTCTTCACTCTCCCATTCAACAAGATGCAAACGTCTCAGGACAATACAGATTCTTACCTGCTGTGTCCTTTGGATTACTCCTTTGCAATGTATTGAAACCACAAAGAACTGGCCACACAAATTTATGCTGCAATACCCACTGGAGTGTCTGTCTGCCAGGCGCCAAGACAAAACCAAATCACAGTCATGCCTTACTACTGCTGGTTTGAATCCTTCAGCATTTTCATTCTAAGTACTCTGCTCAGGATTAGGAGCCCAAATATATCAGATGGTCTGTAGTGAACACTGCCACTGGCCTTATGTCCCAGAACTCTCAATTCAGTGAGTGGAGCCACTGCTGGGCAGGTGATCAGCCAGGGGTTTCCCACCTAATACTCCTCTTTATGTATCTGAAAAAAGTGTCTGGTCACCATGTCTCCCTGTGTTCACAGACTGTTTTTAGAGGAGAAGAAGCAATTCGGTGGAGTCTGGAACTCTGCAGCCAAGGAGAACGTGCAAAGATGATGAGGATCCCACACCTTGGAGCTACAGCCAACATCTAAGTGAGTACAATATTCTCCACTCACTGTGCATGTGCAAGCACGGAAGACCATGAGTAGGATGTGTGTTTGTGGTGGAGGAGGAATTCAAGCTATGCTCTGTGTGGATGGAATATGCCTAGTGCTGAAAGCTGTGGGATGGAAGAATGAATGCAGTTGTATGGGAAGAAGGAGGAATGCTTACAGTATTTTGTGTCCTCAAATGTGGATTAGCTTGGAAAAGGATGTAAGGTGGGAAAGATATATCCTGAACACCTGTTTCTACATCTGTATGTTTTTAAACTCATTTTGGAGACAGCATTCCTTGCTCCTCACTCTCTGTCTTTATTCTGCACTAAGGTCCCTTCCATTTCATAGAAAAAGAGTTCCTCCTCTTGTGGAAGTCACCTGTCTGTCCAAGAGGGCAGTGGTGTCCATGTGCATGTGTGAGGGATGTGGAGACTGGGCACACATTTGCCTGCGGAAGCACAGGAGAACTGGAGCACCAGAAATCACCCACCCTGCAACCAAACCTCCTGCTGCTGCTGCTCTGAGTGGACTCCATGTCCTCTGACTTCTTGGTGTTGGTTGGCTGCTGCTTTCATGGGATCACACACAACCCCAGAGTGGGTCAGGCTGAAAGGCCTGCAGGGGCTCACCTCATGCCACCTCCCTGCTCCAGCAGGGCTATCCCAGAGCACAGAGCACAGCAATATCCCCAAGTTCCCGGGCTCAGGCCCTGCCCGTGGCTCTGGTGCCATTGCTGGGCCTGGAGCAGAGCCTGGACCCTGCTCTGCCCCTCCCTGCACACAGGGACAGACTGGGATGGACAAGGACAGACAAGGACAGACAGGGACACACAGGGACACCCAGGGACACTCAGGGCTCAGGGCCCCTCTCAGCTGGGGCTCCTCTCCAGGCTGAGCAGCCCCAGCTCCCTCAGCCTTTCCTGGGCATGGAGCTGCTCCAGCCCTTCCTCAGCTCCGGGAGCTCCTGTCCCTGCTGTGCTGAGGATCCAGAGCTGGACACAGCACCCAGAGGTGCCCCCAGAGCTGAGGTTTCTGACCAGCTGGGAATGCATTTCCTGATGCCCCTGGGATCCTACCTGTTTTCCTTCCACAACTCAACCTGCCCCTGAAGTTAGTGGGAATTTGGCTGAGGTATTCAGGATGGACTCTTTGGGGGATGCTGTTCTGGCAGCCACATTCCCAATGTCCCTCACAAGTAAAGGATGTAATAAGTTTGCAAACAGTGCTATTCTTATTTCTATCAGCAAAAGAAATTTAATTGATTTATCAAGAAGCCAGGGCTAGAAGTCTCTCCAGAGGCAATGGAAATATAAACACTTTCACTGATCTCTGAAAAGACATGATTTATGGGAATACCCACTTATTTACCTAAATTCCCACAAACTGACCTAAAAAGACTAGCCCTTGATCTGTGGTGGCAAGGGACTCCTCAGAGGCAAAGTCACTGAAGGAGAAAGAAGCAACAACAGAATCAAAAGTATTATTGAAAACCAGAAATGCATTGAAGGCATAGAAAGTAATTCTTCCTATGCAGTGTAACAGAATTTGGCTTGGCAGTGCTGTAGGGTTGTGGATGGACACAGACTTGTCTTCAAGTGAGTTTGGTTTGGCTGTTGGTAATTAGGAACTTGAAAGGAAATTTGGATACACCGTAATAATAATTTCAGCTCAGAAATGCAACAACTCCCCAGAACTATAGCCACATTCCTGCTGTCTGTTCCAGGGAACCTCCATGCACACCCCTTCATGGAGTGCTGGGATGTATGAAGTCAAAGTCCACTTTGGAAAGCAATTTTTTACAGGATGGCTCCCACCCCTCAACGCTCTGCTGGGTATTGGGTTGCCAGCTCTTCCTAATGGATCACAGAAACATTTAGGCTTCAAGACAAATTGTTTTATGAAAAGCACTACATTCTCTCACGGTATTTCCAGCAAAATGACAGACAAGCTCTTAAGATATCCAATGGAATAATTTAATGCATTAGACTGGACACTCTGTAGTGTCTCCCTCCTGGAAATATAAAGAGTTTTCTTCATTAAGATTTGGACCTGAGATTCAGAGCGTGCAAATGAGATGCACACTCCTGCTTATTAGCCCCCACAGCAAATACTAGATCTTAAATGTTCCTTCAAAAAAGACTTGATGAAATTTAACCTTCCTCCTTGCAGTCCCAGCGTAGCCAGCTCCCCTGAATTCAGTCAAGAAATATGAAGAAAATGAGCCATTTCAGATGTGAGATCCAAAATATGTGCTACTCTATGTATAAAAAAAAAAGCATTGGTAAAATATTATGGGCCGCCATCAGTTTTGGTGTGCAATGTTTCAGCTTGCCTGGGATCTTGTTCGATCTGGGAAGGGAAGAAATGTAAAGTAAAAGCCCAGCAATCATCAAAAGGAGATCAGAACAGAATCTGTAAATACATTTGCCTAAAGAGTAAAAAGTTGGTCAGGCCGTGCCCCATGGTGACTCGGAACCAACACTGATATTCTGTCATGCCCCAGAGTCTCATCTGAAGCCACTCTTTGATCTCCTCATGGTGTTTTAAGTAAAGAAGCTGTAGAGTCCATCAGGATCAGGCCATGAGAGCCTGAAGCCAGACTTGGATCCGGACTCTGCGGGTTTGGCTCATTCCTAGGCAGAACTGGAAATGTGCTTGGTGGTCTGATTCAAGACTCCAGCAAACAGGTGAGTTGGCTTTGTGCAAAACCACTCATAATTATGCATGATTGGCACCTTTCACTTAGAGAGGCCTGAGCTGCATTAGCCACCAATGAATGACACTGCCAAAGGCTGGGGGAGATTTGGAAAGGAGTTGCCTCTGTTCAAGGTGGGGGTTCTCTCATTTTCATGGACCCAAACCCACACTGGAATGGAAAGTAAAAGAATAAAGTACCTACCCAGCCCCTGACAGCAAGGAAAATGCCATTCATCTTAAAACAAACAAAAAAATACCCCTCAATGTGATAATCTGACAATAACTAATTATTTCAGTGAACAAACAATGGCAAGAAGTATCCTGAGTCAGAGGCATGAACTTCTAGCTGGTAGGTCAGTGGTAATATATCTTGTTTGGACAAGTCTGACAAAGATCTGCTGAGCAATATCCACTGGGGCCAGCAGTGCTTGGCTGCCTGCGCTGTGGTGGAGATGGACGTGGGTCACAGGGTCACTGCTCCTCCCTTCACACCAGCCAAGCAAAATGAAGTATGACCAAACCTTCTTCAGCTGATGGCAAGAGGGAAATGCTGAAAAGGCCTAAAAATGGCTGCTATTGATGACTTAAGAGATGGTTGCAGTAGCAACGATCTGGATCTTCATGTCCAGTGTTGCAGCCAGCACAAGCCTGGTCTACTTCCTCCTTCCTCTCCAATGGCCTCCATGCTGTGTTTTCATGTGTGCTGCAAAAAGTTACAGGAGTGTGTCCAGCCCACAGCTGTGTCAGGGGAGTTTGCACCACAACCTGCAGAGGAACCTGGATCAGCTGTGAGTAACCTCATCAGGGCACCTCTGGCCTCAGCATCTGCTTTGCATAACCAGTTTCTTACCTTATTTTTAATGGTGATAAGAGCATTATCATTTGACAGAGATGAGGAGTCTGAGGCCATGGAGCTGCTGATTTAAACACAGAACACACTTGCCCCCAGAATCTGGGAAGTCCACAGCAAGTGGATGTGGACAGAGATCAACTGGAGATATGCACTACCTTAGGAAATTCCTGTTGTTATCAAATCCAATTATTAGGAGAATATGAAGGAAAAAAAGGGAACATAAAATTACATTATTTTTTCTGTTTTGAAGGAGAGCTTTTCCTGGCTGTCATTCTGAAACACAGAATAAAAGTTTTGCTGAATGCACCTGGTACATTCTAATATTTATTAGATAGGCTACGAAACGGAGTTTTCTTGTGCATAGAAATCCAGAAATGTTTTTGAGGGGCAAGTCCTATTTTAATCATTTCACAAACCAGGCCTACAGTGAATGAGGTTTTGGCAGTAAAACAGATGTCTATGATACCACCCCGAGAACATTATCCATTTGCAGGCAAAGGTTAGATTACCAGACCAGCATGAAATCTCTGGGACAAGACCATTTTTTAGGCCGTATTCTTCCTGCAAACCCACTGACAACAAAGTTGTGTGAAGCAACACATCATATTGGCCTTGCCCAATGTCTGAGCAGGGACAAGAGAAGGGCAGCCAGCCCTTGCAAGACCCACTTTGAACTGGGAAATATAGATTGATTCAAAGGCAGTAGATATATTTTAAACCAGTTAAGAACATCCCTCCCTCAGTCATGAGAAAGAACTCATAAAAAGGTAGAAGAATTGAGAAAATGTAAGATCATGGTCCAGGACCAGGAGGAGGTGATGGCTGATGGTGACTTCCAGCTGTAACTGAAGAAGTGAAGGGATAGTGTAATGCAGTCTAGGTCCAGGGGGTCAGGCAGACCCCCTGCTGCTGCAAATTCTTGGATAGCAGGGTCCCAGGAGGGTCTGCTTTGTCCTGGAGATCTTTGGGCAAGGTCCCAGCCACAGGCTATCCTAGCAAGCTCAACCTGAATTAATCAGGTGGTTCAGCTCTTTAGGGGTGATTCACAGCTCTTTTAGGATTCCAACTCTTAGTTTGCTAGGATTTGCGTTGGCCAACTCAGGGAAGAAAAGACAAGAAACGCCATGTGGAGGTTCCACAGAATGGTTTAATGCGGGTTTGGTGAACGGGTGTCCAGTGATGGCTTCTTTTGCCGAACTGGGCAGGAGCAGGGGTTTTTATAGGATTAGTGAGGATTGGGAAAGTATCCAATTGTTTAGGGTTGAGGTGAAATGACCTATAGTTTTAGGACATCTGGAATGTAGCCAATAGTATCACAAAGAGATAAGAGAGGGTCTTGAGGCAGGAAGCAAGGCCTAGTCCATGACTGGGCATGTCCTATCTCCAAGGAGGCCTAGCAGACGGCTCAGCGACTGCTACAATAGTGTGTGGCACAGCTCAGTGATTACAACCAATTAATGCAATTAACACTCTTTTCAGTTCCTAGGTGTTAGTTTGGCACTCTGGATGACCCAAGAGAGAAATCTTAATATGTTATGAGGGTGGAATGTATTCAGAAGCTGAAAGAAGCTACAAAAAGGAGACTGATACTTTTCCCTTCCTAGCAATGGCTGATGGCTGTTTTCAGTCCTGCTCTTTCTCTACTGCATCTTAGAAAATAGCTTTAAAATTCATCAGATCTTGGACATCCAGCATGGGTACCATTCCAGCAAGTAGCCGTTTATTTTATAAGGGGATTTAAATATTGTAAAACTGAATAAAATGCAGGTGTTTCCATTACAGACAAGTGAACCTTGTGTAAGCTCCACAAAGACATGACTTCCAGATTAAAAGGACTTTGCACAGTTTGTTCTGCCCTGGTGGAGAAGTGGATTTTTGGATCGGCTTGGGCAGAATTTTCTTTTGTGTTGCGCAGTCCCGAATTCCGCCCTCTACTATGTTTGCTCACCAGGGAAACACGTGCAGTGAGACAGCTGGTGGCCATATTGACATCTGCACGATTTTGTTAAGCTGGAAATTTGGCTGCATAAGTTCAACACCAGATTGCCCAAACACAAATAATTTCTATCTAATGTCTGGAGCCTCCATGCTTGCTGAGAAGGATGGACTCTAATCCCACATCATGCTGCTATTCAAATGACCCAGTCCAGGTTGCTGCAGAGGGATGCTGGGATTAAACAAAGCCGGAGCATAAATACACATGAAAAATAGATTTTTCACACAGGATTTTGGTAGCAAGGAATGAATTCCAAATACCTTTTGGAAAGCTTCCCCAGTGATAAAACCCAAACCTTCCTGCCCGCACAGGATCAGCCTCCTTAAGAAGAGAGATTCTATGGAAAGCCTTACAACAAGGTTTAAAGACAATGAATGACACTTCACCTGTGCCAATTCACTGACCCCTGATTTACACCAGTAAAAATGAGCAGATAGCCAAGGTAATACCGGTTAATTATTAAATATATAATCAGTGTAACCATGCCCTCTAGAGGACGAAGTTTACCTTCATAGGGACCAAACCAACCCTTGGGTCTGAACACTCTTAAAATCTGGGAAAAAGGCATTTTGGATGTTTGTATTCCTTCCACATCTGATACTAGACATGGATCACGAGTTCCTCACTGGTACCATAGCAAACATACCCAGGATGGCACTGATAGATGAGATTTACCTTTGGTAGCCACCCGGTGTCTCTGCCAAACAATTCATTCAGTTTATCCCCATCCAGATATCAAAGGTCTGATCCAAGGTCTTAATCTGATCCAAAAGGAAGGTCACTCACATACATTTGACTCAATGAGTGTTCATGTTCTTACCTCCTGCTTTCCCCATATTCCTTTTCTTTTCTTTCTGCATTCGCTGGCAATATCCCCAACTTTCCTTTGTCAATGTGGTTTACATTCCCAGCTGGCCTGAGCTGCAAAAATGCAAGCGAGCTCCATGTGAGTGCAGTTTGTCTGTGGTGGCTGTGATGGCCCCAGTCAGATGGGGTGCTGGGGACCCAGTGGTGTTCATAGGGAGCCAGCTGCTCCATGTCCTGAAGGAGCCAACAAATGCTTGAGGAGTTATTTTTTGGCCTAAAACATCCATGTTTTGAGATCAGAACCCACTACTGTTACTGTGTGAGCCACAAACAAGCAGCTGTGTGCCAGCTACTTTGGAAAACAAAATCTGAAAAGGAACAGGGGAAGGGTCAAAGATATAATGGGAAGCAATAGAAAGGAAGTTCTTATCAGTCCAGTGGGCTTCTGGGCAGAACCAACCCATGAATGCAGGGCTGGAATGTGGGTGCCATTCAGGCTGTTGAGGGACATGCCACAACAGGGAGGTCCTGCTCTTGCTCTGTACCAGAGAATATTTTGATATCTTTTCCATGGCATCTTAATTTAGTGTCCCAAGGCAGGCTGCTCCCCATGTGTTTAAGGGACAGAGGTAGTTGGAGTGCAGCTGCAATTCTGTAGTTACATTGAGTAAACCCAAAATAGTTCAGACGTGGGATTTTCAGAGGCTGTACCATCAGCTTTGCTCTTCTCGTTGAGCTGTTGGGATGTAAGACACCAAATATGCTACGGCTGTCAGACGCTGGTTTTCAAACCCACTCTGGGGATGTTTTCTTCTTCTTCCTTTATAAAATCCCACTTTACGGGATTCTTATTCTTCCTGACTTTTCTCTCAGTACAAGAATATGTGGTTTTTCCCTTGGTTAATTTGACTCTGCTGACCTGGTTTCTTCCCTTCCTTTGGAAATGTTTAGGTGTCTCGGCAATGGAGAGGATGAATCAGTGAACATCCAGCAGGTCTGGGAAAACCACGGCAGAAAGGGGCACGTAGGGGGCAGAGAGGATTGCGGAGCGTGTGGAAACAGCTCAGTGTTTGAGGGTTCTATCATTTTCCCTGTTCCCCCCAAATTTTCATTAGCAGCCGGCATTGCTGCCCTGAGCAGATGCTGCTCTTTTTCTCTGTTCAGAAAGACCTTGTGCCCAGTTTAAAGGACAACACTCAGAACATTTCAGTGGCAGCTGAAGAACACTCACTATATCACAAACTTTCTCAGAGTGAGAAGCTCTGGGCCTGTTGGGAAGGTGCAGGTCTGGCTCTTAGAGAGGGCTGAGCAGGGAGGCATCCCTCTCAGAAACACCAAGAGCCTCATTTTGGGATCCTGCTCTGCCATTCACTGCTTGGTCACAGCCTACTGTGGGTACAGCCATTGGCTTCAGCAGCAAGAAACACACCCTGAGAAACAGGCAGAGGTTTGGAGATGGTTCATGAAGTGAGAAAACAAACACCTTGGTCAGGTGAATTATGTGATATAAAGGGCATTGAACATTTGGCACACAAATATTGAATAAATGCCGAACAATGTAAGATGATGATCTAATTCATTCATTTTTCAATTAAAATAGAGGATGTGATCTTTAGACACTCTCCTTACCAAAAGCTGGGAATAATATTCTAATATATTTTTTATTCTATTTTTAAAGCCTTTTCCAGAGAAGAAAGTGAATGAAGTATAATTTAGGTGAAAAATGTTCCTCAGAATTAAACATCCTGTGTTTTTGCCCTGGGGCAGGGATGCACAGTGCTTGAAGGATTTTGAGTCATCCCCTGATTTCAGCCAGATTAGTCATATCTCAGCCTAAGCTCAGCCACAAGTTCCATGCACCATCAGACTTTTCATTTCCACAGAGAGGAGCTGGTTCACACTCCAATTTCCAACACATCCATTCATTAAAGCAATCTCCCACACTGGTACCCTGAGCATTCGAAAAGTGCTGTATAAAAATGCAGGTTTTTTATTGCAAACAAATATTTTTTCTCCTACAATCAATTGAATCTGAATCAAATGAATGGATGTGTTGAAACCAGGACTGAAAAACAAGAGTGTAAGAGTTAAGTAAAGTGATAGTAGCTCCAGTAGGGTTGAGTGACATTCTAGACCTTTCTCTGAAAAGGGTAAATATTTTTCGAATTTTGAATGTTTGATACAGCTACAGTGACTGACATTCTGGTTTTACTGCATTACTAAATCACATTATAAATGAAATTTAAAGGTAGTTAACAAAATAATCTTTATGTCAAATGGGTGAAATGTGGTTCAACCTTTGAGAATGTCATTCTTTGGTTTTGTAGTGTCCCTTAAAGGCTAATCTAAAAGAAAATTAAATTAATTTCATGCTCACCACCTTTAAATTGCAGAAGTGAAAACCTTTCAGGACTTGCCAATTACTAAGGAAACTTCATAGCTGGATTATTCCCAAATTGCACACCCTTTATTTTAACCACTAAAGGCAAACACATGGTTTTGATGGGTTGTAAAAGAACAGGTTGCTTTTTCAGGATTGAAAGAAGCTATAATTACTTCCCTTGTTTGGTGACTTCCTGATTTACTTAGGTTGTTATGGGTGATCCCATTCCACTGAGGTAATTGGAGCTGCTGGAGTGCAGTCCATGACCTGAGGGAATGACCAGTGGCTTTTCAGTCTGGGTGACTTGCACCTAATGAGTGGAGCCGCGCTTCCCAGGAAACCAGGACGCCGCAACTGCCCTAAGTGCTCAGTGTGTGGACTTTAAAGGCTTATGTTTCACAGCTCAAGCAAATTATGCCTCTGATTTTCTGAAACCAAGATAAGTCAGCTCCAGATACAGGGGGAAAAAAAAAAGGTGTTTTCTTCAGGCAGAAATCGGAGAAACAGATCTCACCAGAGAGGTGAGCCTCAGATATTTCTGCAGGCAACCAAATGCTGCCATGCCAACAAAAGGAAGTGACCAGCAGTTCTCAAATCGGCTCTTGTCTGTAACATGATAAGTAATAATACATGCTTTCAATGAGGTGGTGCATAATTTCAGTGGGTTACTCTAATAAGAATTGAACTAGGAGTTAGAAATAAAACCACCTAAGTTTTCAAAGGCCAGCACAGATCGAGTGAGGGCATCATGCCTGAGCCATCCTTGGAGGAGAGAAAGTTGCATGAAGTTGTCCTTTCAAGGGGACCCTCTCAACTGAGGAGCCTTCCTTCCCAGCAGGTGACACAGGCAGCCAGCCACCAGCTCAGCAGTGCTCCCCACAAAAGACATTTTTGGTAGTGCCTTGGTTTAGCTGTAACTGCAGCTTGTTTTGGTTTTTGCAGTTTTTCAGATGTGTTATGTTTCCTCACTGTTCAGAAGGACAAACTGGGACTTGTTGTGTGCAGTCTGAAGTTGGGACACATTTTACATCAAGCAGGGATGAAAGTTAGTGATTGAGGAGAGGCTTCCTAACGTACGGGGCTCCAGGAGCATTTGTTCACCTTATCAACTGAACAACATCACCAACAAGGACTTCAAGATGATCTGAAGAACAAATTCTTCTAATTCATTGTGGGTCCTGATATCCATAGAGAGGGAAGGAGAAGCAGAGCAGCTGCTGATGATACTGAAATAACATTTACATAAGGCAGGAGTGGGAGCAGAAACCTGAGCCTGAGCCTGGGAGGGCACATGCAGAGCGCACACAGTGGGGTGATGGGGGAGACCAAGAAAAGGGATAATGCAGAGACAGATAATAAATTATAGTTTGCACTGCTGTGCATCAGGGAAAAATAATCCTATCTATTAATTGGGGCAAATCATATTTCTTTGTGTGGAATAAAAAGACACGTCCAGCTCCCCCCCATCCCCTTGGAATTGTCAGCACCACCAGACCCAACACCTCCAGATCCCAAATTCGGCACGTGCTAGCAGTGGAGGTGAGGCTGGGAGAAGATGCCACCCACAGCCTCCAGCTTTTGATAGCAGAAGTCTGCACATCTGACACTGATCAGACCATCAGAGCTTATTGCCATTAAACCTCCCAGCCTGGCCAAGAGCTGGGGAAGCAGAGCTGTTCTGGTCTTGGGGATGGACTGTGGGACACCAGGGCTGTGTGTCAGCATCATGCTGTCATTTCACCTGGAAACACCTCCCACCTCCCCTTCCCAAGTCAAACAGTCTCATGGGAAAGTGGTGTCCAAACAGAATCTGAAAGGACTAAAACATCAGTCCCACATGGGTGGGTAGAGTTATTTGGGTTGGAAAAGACCTCCAAGATCATCAAGTCCAACTGTTTACCCAGAATTGCTATACCCACTCCTAAACTACGATCCCAGGTGCTTTTAAATCCCTCCAGGGATGGTGACTCCATCATTGCCCTGGGCAGCCTGTGCTAGGGCTGAATAACCCTTTAGGGGAAGAATTTTCCCCTCATATCCAATCTAAACCTGTCCTGGTGTAACTTGAGGCCATTTCCTTTTGTCCTGTCTCTTGTTCCCTGGAAGAAGAGCCTGTCCCCCACCTGACTGCGCCCTCCTGTCAGGGAGCTGTGGGGAGTAAGAAGGCTCCCCCTGAGCCTATAGAGCCTGTAGACATCCACTGCAGCCCTCCAGTTTTGTGACTCATCCATTCATGTTTCTATAAGTTATTGGTGACCTTAAAGGATGAGGTTTGGGATTATCTTGTTTGGTTGCTGTAGAATCAACAGCTGAATTTGTCATCTCCCAGGGTGAGACATGTCAAAAGGTACTGGAGAAACCATCAGGTCAGCAGTTACCTGGGATATTTCTGGCCTTCAGGGAGACAGCCATCACCAGCCAGGCCAGCTGGGACTCTGGCTGTGTCGAGAAGTGGCACAGCACTGTCCATGAATGACATAGCCTGAGCCCTCCAGAACAAACACAGGCTTGGGACAGAATGCTCCTCCCTTTTACAACCCTGCCTGAAGGAACAGGCACCACTGGCAGCATCCCTGGGGGAGCTCCCAAATGAGGGAACAGATGCTCTCTGCTTCCCTGCCTACCTCCCCTCCAAAATGATCTGACATGCCCAGAAAGCACAGTATGGGAGATGATGATTAATAGCTTTGTTTACTTTTTTCTGATCTGTTATAGAAGGCAAGGAGATAACATTTGTTGAAATTCAGATCTGTCATAAAAATAAGCAAGCAAAAACACAAGTGAAACAAAACAGTCTTCATGTCTTAACTTTCCAGATGTAAGTTTCTGAGTTCCCACTTGGGTTGTTATTATTAGTATTACTACTATTACGATAATAATAGGATTTCCAGTCATGGAGTGGGACCAGCACTCGTATAGAAGCACAAGACTGGAGAGCAGAGGTGAGTGCAGCCAGCCAGGGGAGCAGATATTGCCTCACCTGCTTTTTTCAACAAGCTGAGCTCTCATAACCACCACGTCCACCGGGGACCCTCAGCAAGGCCAGGCAGGCTCACTGCACAGGGGGCTCCAAATTTTCCTGTAGTCACAGTTTCTGAAGCTCAGCCACACAGAAAGGCGGAGGAGGAGGCTCAGGAGCAGCCTCAAACCTCTTTGGGCAATGTCCCATCCCCCTATTTCTTCCCCTCCAAACATGGGCTTAAACTACAAGGTCTGGAGCAATGCTCAGGTGGTTTCAGTGCTCAACTTTCCCCCAAACCTGGGTCTTTTTAGAATTAGGGATTTAGCCCCTGTTTGTCAATGAGAAGAGCTTGCCGCAGACTTTGGAGCTGAATTCAACCCTTCCCAAACTTGTGTGGGAATGCTCCGACCCATCTCTGTTTGTCTTGGGTAGGGGAATCGCTGTGATGCTCTGCAGTGGAACTTTCCACTAGCAACAACACCAGAGACAAAGAGCTCATGCTCTGACCTTTATGAAACTATTCCTTCACTAAATTTACTCAAGTAAAGAATCCACAGTCCTCGTTGGTTTTACTAATTTAATTGATACAGACATAAAATACTGTGTGTTGTTTTAATAATAGTTTGGTTTTTAAAAAAAAAAAAAGTTTCATTTCTCTGAACATATTTTTAGCAAAAATATTTTGCTTGAACTTTTTCCTCTGCCTTCAAAGGCTGCTGCACAGTTCTGGGGTGCTAAATACTAAACTCACATTCTATCACTCCATCTCCTCCCATTTGGATGGTAATCACAGGATCTTGATGCCAAACTCTGGAAGATATTTTTTCCAGCAGCAGCATCTGGCTTCTTGGCAGACCCTGCGAGCAGTTGTGTTGGCAGCAGTGGGAGCTGCCTGAGTCTGTCATGTGTTTAGGCTGCTGCAGAGCTGTCTGAACCGCCTTGTTGCCTTAGACTCTGTGTTCTCCTGAATCCCATTCCACCCTGATCAATCTGTGCTCTCTGGTAACAGAGCTCTGTCCATCCTGCAGAGCTGCTCTAATCAAGACTAATAATGGACGTTTGTGGAGCTCTTTTCAGCCCACCAGAGCCCAGCTCCTGCTCCTGCAGATGGCAACTCCTCCGTGACCTATGGGGAGGGATTGGTTTGTGCTGAAATGCATGAGCCTTGGGCCAGCAGGAGACCCTCGAGGGCCAGGCCCTCTCCCAGTGCCCTGCCCCATGCCAGGAACTCTCTGACTAATTCCTGTCCTGGGGACACCAAAGCTGCAGCCTGCACACTGATTCATGCAGCTCCTTCCAGGAGCCCCTTTCTGCCTCTGGGTACCTCCAGTGCTGTGTTCTGGTGAAGGCACAGGGGAGGGATCCCCACTCCTGCTGCACAGCCTGTCAGGGAAAACCTGGAACCCGACTTCCCTGCATGCTAAAGATAGATCATAAAATACAGAGGAGTAAAGAATGGATTTATTTCCTGCAATGCAAATTCTTAAACATAATTCCTGTTTCTAGAAAAATATGTGGAGGAATAAAACCCCCTCTGCTCAGCTGTATAAGCCTTGTTAAATCTGAATTTCTCTCTCAGTTTGATCCACTCAAAAACCCACCAGGGTGCTCATCCAGCTCTCCAGATTGTGATTAAGTCTTTGCCCTTCTGCTCCCACTGCTTAAAGAAGCATATTTCTTTAGATATGCACTTTTCTTCCACAGGCTCAACACTTTGAGGATGAAGAGTTTATTTTATGACAGGGTTGTTAAGGATTTTATTTTCCACCAGAAAGGCACTGAATGGAAATGCCGAAGCCCAGAATTCTACCTGTAGCTTGAAATGGCTTTGATTTAAGAGATCATTATTTTGTTGAGATTTTAACACTTAGTCCAGTTTACCACCTTGCTTAGTTCTAAGAACACAGGTCCAGAAAGGTGCAAATTGGTCCAGAAGGGAAGGGAAAGGCTCTGTTCTGAACCTATGAAAATAGTAATAATAGTAAACATCATCATTATGATCTCTGCAGGATTTTCCACGAAAGCCAAAAAGAACCACGCTGCTCCAGCCCCAAAGCTGATTTCTATACAGAGATATTTGAAAAGCTTCTTGTGGTTTGACATAGTGTTTAAGAAGAAAACAAAACAAAAGTTTGGACACGCCTTGCTTATTTATGAAGTCTGAACTGGTCATTAATTTTGTTTCTCCTGCTTTTACATTGCCTTCTGCAGTTCTGACATGGCTGATGGATTTGTGTAACTATCTCCAAAAGATCACAATCATATCAAATTCCTGAACAAATTTGTTCTTGTTTATTTACCAGCTGAATTCACCATCCCTAATTTCTCAGCACTTGCTGGGGTATGACAATATCCAACCATGTAAATCTGGATGTTTCAGAAGGTCTGAATGAGAACCTCCGACTCACTTCCAGGCAGTTTTGCTGACATATGGATTCAGAGAGATCTGATCAGTTTTCAGACTTTTTCAGTTCTTTCTCTAAGATCAACACACATGCCAGACATTTTGTGATTTACTCATCACTAATAAACACTCGTTTTACTCTTGCAAAACCTCATTCTCCTGCTGTTCCCAGCCCCTATTAGAAATTCTGCTTTAATAAACTCAACTCAGGCATTTTGTCTGGATTCACAGGAGTTTCTCCAGGGGTGATTTTGGATCAATATATTTAATTTGTTTTGTGGCATAGAGGAACATTCCTTCCTCATATATGTGGTTTATTTTTGTCTATGCATTCTGCAAAGGAGAACATAAGTAATTTAAGGAGCCAGCTTAGGAAATGTAAGGAACCACATTAAGAATTTAGAGAGATGGATTACTTGGAGGGATTCCTTTAAGACCCAGTGGAAGATATTTTGCTGAAAAGCTTTATGAAAAACTAGCCCATTAAGCATCTAAGTGTATTCCCAGAAATTCCAGAAATGTTTAATCAGATATTTAGAATTTCCAATATTAACCAGAACCATTGCCAGTGGAAAGCTGAACTTCTAGCACAAGATTTTTGAATTATTAAGACAGATTCTCTTGTTGTTAAAAGGTGTTAATTCCCGGAATTCTACTTTGGAAGGGCTGGATAAGGAACAGCTCATGGCAGCTGTGGATTTTTTCGATATCCAGAAATAATAAGCAAATCTCAAGAGGTACACTTTGGTTTTACTCAAAAACAGAGAGGTACCAATGTGAGGTTCTAAAAGGAACCTAAGGGATCCATGTTATTCCCCCTGAATCTGAACACTTCTGGTACGTGCATCTCCAAATGTCTGCTGGAAATCCCAGTTTGTATCTCAGCATTTGAAGGGTTTTCAGTGGAGCACCTGGGTCTGGTGTGATACCTCTGCTAAGAGCTATGAAGGGCTGAACACATTCCACTGTCTTTTTTCCAGGAGAGCAAAGCAAGGTCAGCTCTTCCCAAGAGCTGCTGAACCATGCTCAGGATCAGGTGTTTGTACAGGAAATGGCTTTTTCAATATAGGTCTGGTCTGGGCAGGACAAGGGCAAAGAACCCAAGTGAAACCCTCACTTCCCTGATTATAATCAATAACATCCTTTAATTGAACCAAGGTTTTGTGAAAATATCTGTGTATTTCCCAAGTACAGAAAGTGTCCAGTGTCCTTTCACACAGCTGACACAGATTCAAGGATTAACTTTGCTTACTCACTTGGGCAGGTTCCTTCTTCCATTCAGTCAATGTTTCCGGTCACCATCAAGTCTCTGCAAATTGAGGGAAAGTCTTTCCAAGAATCCCATCATCTTTTGAAGGGCACCTTGATTATTCCGGCAGTGCAGCATTCTCACAGTAACCTGTTCATAGGCACTGGCTAATTTAGCATTAAATCCCATACTCTCCCTGGCACTGCTGCAGAGGAAGGTATTTCCTGAAGAGCTTGTTTCAAGTTTCATTCATAGGTACTGTCTAAAATTAGGTCCACCACTTTCATTCAGGTCCAAATCCTTTGCCTAGTGCAACATATTTTAGAAACAGAAACTCAGCTGAATGTGCTCTATCCTGGGACCTATTCCCCAGAGCTGGCAGAGCTGGCACATCCCAGCAAGGGATGCCCGAGAGCTGGGCTTGCAGCAGGCAGGGGCTCTAAACCTGTGCCTAAATGCAGAGTACCTGCTTTTGTAAACCTGTGCCTAAATGCAGAGTACCTGCTTTTGTAAACCCGGGGCTAAATGCGGTACCTGCTTTTATGGGTGATCCCAAACTGCACAGAGAAACAAACCCTCCCTTTGGCTTGGGACAAAGCATATCCTGTGCTTTGAAGATGGAGATAAACAAATGCTTGGTCGCCAAAGTCTGCCCTGTGAGCTGGGCTCAGGTGCTGGAGCTCTGAAATGTGGCCAGAGGATGCTCTTTATTACATTGATCGCGTGGAGTTGAGAGCCTCGGGAATCACCAAACTGCACATCCCACACTGTCTCACCACAGAGGATCTGCTTTTCTGGTTGAGGCAAGCTGCAAAATCCCTGAGAGGGACAGCTCAACACACCTATATTCTCACAGCACCTTGGACTTATTTTGACCCCAGCTTAGTAAATTCATCAATAGCCTTTGTGCTCAGAGTTGATTTTCATTTTGGAGTCACTCACAGGGGTGTGAGTGGCACCATCCTCTGGCCACTGTCTCCTTCCCAGGTCAACACAGGTAACTGTGATGGCTGTGGCCATCTCATGTGTGCTGGACACCCTAGTGCAGCCTCTGCCTGCAGATCTCCCCATCCCAGGTGGGGCCTTCCCACCTGCCCCAACAGAGAAAGGAAAATCTCAGACTTGGATCCTTCAGAGCTTGTCTTGGTGCTCCCAGAGGGGGAAGCCCCCAAGCTCTCTTGGTGCTGGGCTTTAGCAGCTCCTCATTGTGTCCCCAGTGTGGATGTGGGGTGGTGGAATCCAGCCACGGCAGGTGGGTGATGCAGGGTATCCAGGACCACAATAACAACACCAGAAATGCAAAAAGATAACCCTGGGGTGTTCCAGACCCCCCCACCCCAGTCCAGCTGGGCCCTGGCTCACACAGCTGGCACTTGCTGAGGGACAAATGTGCTCCGAGACCAGACATGGTCACAGCAGCAGGAGGCACAAACTTCTGGCAAACTAACAGAAAACAGGCACTTTCTTTGGCAAAATCCAACAGAGAGAGGAAGCTGCTCATTTTTAGCACTTGTTAATTTTTTTTAAAATCCATCTGACAACAGCTGCTAAATAATTTAGCATTTTGACCCATATGTCTGAAGCAACAAATAACAATAAATAAAATGCTGCCTGGGAGGGGAATGGTGGCTGGGAGCTCCAGCATTCCAATTAATCCTCTGCACCACCCACAGCTCCTGTCAGGGTTCAGACAACACTGAGGGAAGGCCCACCTTGGTGCCGGGGCTGGACTCTCCTCCTCTGTCCCATGTCACTAAAAAGAGGGATAGTCAGTCAGGTTAGCTGGTGAGGCTCTTCCATGATCATGGAGATTGCCCTGCCTCCTGTGAATACCTCTGAGGATGCCATACAAGAGAGAGTCAAAATTATTAGTGCAGACCAGAAGTTTAATTTCAACTGTACAAAGTCATCTGAGGTTTTTTGACCTGAATATCAGGTCAAAGCCCTTGATATCTGCTCCAAAGCACTCACAAGTAGGACGTTCCTGGGGAAATCCCAGGGCCAGGATGCACAGAGCACACAAGGATAAGACGTAAGGAACTCTTGCTGTTTTTACTCTTGAGACCTTCCAAACCACGGAGCTGGGAAGGCAAAGGCCGCGGCGGGGCTGGCCCCGGAGCCTCACCATGCGTCACACAAGGACTGCTGCCCTGGCTTTGTGTGGGCATTCCAGCACCAATTGGACACAGCCGAGCGTCTGCTTTGTGGGGAATGTGTTTCTCTTGCATTTAACTTACGATTTGAAAAGCTTTTGCCTCCCTCCTCCCTTCCTCCTGGAGGCTCATGAATCACAGAGCCGCCAGACGAATGAGTCACCCAGCCAGTTCTTGGTCAAGCGTGCCAGTCTGGGAGGCTCTTCTGAGATCAAATGGAAGCAGGCCGGCTTTGTCGGTGACTGGCCATGTGTTGAGCCACAGAAACCGCTCCTGGGGTCATCCCCATCCTCTTTGTGAGCTATTTCTATCAGGTTGTAATTGCTCTTTTGTCAGGAAAACTTGTGAACGTCTCACGGGAGGGCGGCTGGGGAGAGGCTGTGTAGTTTCTGAGGAAGCGCAGCTTCAGAGGCCTTCCCAGGACTGTGCTGTCAGCTGGGGGAATTGTTCTCCAAGGTCTCAGTTCATTGAGCTTGAACTTCCAAGCAGGGTTGGCGGATCCTTGCGCCTGTGAACCGGACCAGGGATGCAGCTCACAGCCCTGGGAGGGTCCCACAGCCCTGGGAGGATCCCACAGCCCCTCAAAGGCTCCCCGGCACTGCAGGTGTCCCAGCCCAGGACTGAAATCCACAGTTAAGGGTTCTCTGGTGGTGAGCACTTGTACAGACCACACACAGTTTAATAACTGGAAATATGGCAGGCTATAAAACAGTTGCCTCAATTTATTCCAGAGTAGGAAACTTAAAAACTGCCACCAGCTTGTCAAAAATCTCTTTTTGCTGTTGTTGTTTTCCTTTTTGAAAAATAAGAGAGAAAATAGCTGGGGTTCCAATTCTCCCATGTTAAAATACACAGTGGGGTCCTGTTCAGGTGTTCAAAGAGAGTCTGAATCTAGTAATAATCTGTTTCATTATCACTAAATTTGGCATGGACTCTGCTCCCCTTGGAAGCCAGTTGTGCTCTCTGTAATATCTCCCATCTCTCCTGCTCCAGGAACAACCACAGTGGGCAGGTGACACAAGGAGATATATAAAGAGGGATTAAGGAAATGGGAAGAGGCCACGTGTAACCAGATTTCCAAAAGTTGTTAGCAATTTGAGTCTATCCTTAAACAATTTGGGATATGCGAAAATGTGGCCCTAATCTTTCTTGCTTAACATCCACTGGCAATTATTCACCTCTCACTCACCATTCCAAACAAACCTTAAGAAAGCAAAGGCCCCCATCACCTGAAATCCAGACCAAGCCAGATCTGCTTCACAACCCATTCCATTACAATCCTCTGCAAAGGAAGAGAAAACGTTAAGAAAAAAAACCATTACAATGAAGTGATTTACCTTAAAACCTATTTCTGTGGAAAGTGACAGGAGTCGCTGGCCTGTGGGGTGAGCCTGGCTCTGCTGTGTCTCTAACACCACTTGGGTTGTCCCGGTCTTCCATGCTGCATTACAGGGGCCATCTCAGGATTCCCCTGGAAGATCCTGGATTTACACTCATGTACTATCTTCTCAAGTCTTTAGCTGTAGTGATTCAGGGATATTCTAGAAAAGTTTCACCTTAATAAATTTTTATCAATGTTTCTAAAATGACAGCAAGAGATTTGCAGCTTCAGCTATGTTCTCTAGGCTTGATTTTCTACAAAGGAACATCTTGCTCCTTTTTTTCCTCCCCATTTACTGTAAACCTTGAGGTCAAGGAAGCTTTGATAGTTCTGGGATTAAACATTTATGAAAATGGAGCTCTGCACACCAGCCAAATAAAACTTGCTTTTAAATAAGGAATACTTACCTACACCAGGGAAACTTTCTCGTGGTGCCTGCTCCTGTCTAGTGCTGAACTGCCCTTTTCATTGTATGTGCCTGTTTTATTATCATTTACACACATAAAACCATGGCAACAAGGAAATGCTACAGTCATATTAATAGGAATGTCTGCTTACTTTCCACTGACCTTTTACTTGGGAAAAGGAAACAATCAGAGCATCAGCTGATACTGAAGAAAATCAGACTAAACAGTTCCTAACAGGGTACCCGTCTTGAAGCATCCTCTAGCATTTCTTCAGTTTGTGGAAGCTCATGGACAAGGTCTGCACATTCCTGATATCTTCCTTCTAACAAAAAGCATAGAAATGTCAAGAAAACAAAATTACAAAGGTGTGCAAAGATCTTCCCAAGGATCACAGCATACCAACATTTTCAAGATCCTTTCAGTGATGAAACTTCACAGCAAACATCTCAGCTTCTCATTAGGGTCTATACAGGAGCAGGGAAGGCTGCAAGAGCCAAGAGCAAGAGCTCAGATTAAGACCCAACATTTAAGGCACTTTTGAAGAAAAACTCCCTTGTCCCACCTTCAGGCAACCATTTGAAAGATGTGCAGATTCTGTAGCTTCTATTGATGGTAAAATTATCCCCAGCTCCGTGAGGAGAATAGTCTTGGTTTTATCCAAATTTACTGGTATTCAGACAATGTAATTCGCTTCATCTCCTGTCTGCAGCACTCCCCCACAGCTGTTATCTCCTCTGCTCCATGCAGGAATACTTGTGAAAAGACACTGCCAGCCATATACCAAATATACATATATAAAATTTAAAAACAGGAATATTTTCATATTCTAATGGAAAATAACACATGGAAAAACCCCCAAATTATTGGTGAATGTCAAGAGGCTCAAATATCCTATTCTTTAATTTTACTACTGAGCTCAGAGTGGGCAAAACTTCCCCGTAGCTTTGGACGTGAGAGTAAAGCAAAATATTCTAGAGGCAAATGAGACAGAAAATATTTAGGAATTTAACTTATTGCAGCTGGTGACTGATACACTGAATTAACTAAGAGGAGGTGCATCATTATGAAATAGAAGTGGTCTTGCTGCCTGTGAAGTGAAGCTCTTCAGGAGAGCAGAAGCACCTCTAGAACACTTTCCTGGATATTGAGATCAGACAGGATCTGCACTGCTTATCTGGCATTGGATTCTCTTCTTTCTTTACTCATTACTGATTACTCATTTCTTTACTCATTACTGAATCAGCCAGATGAAAGAATGATAAGTAGTTTTTGCTGGTGTACACTTATTTTCCTCCTGTGACCAATATTTTAGAAAGTACTTGTCTTGGTTTTGAAAGACAGGTGCCTGCCAAGGAAGGCAGGAGCTTCTCTTGGAATAGAATAAATGCAAACCCCCTCCCTCCAAATTATTAAAAGGGGCTCTCAGGCAAAGATACGAGGATAAGAATAACAGTTCTTTAATATGTATAAACAAAATAAAGTAAAACAAAAAACAACAAACTACAACCTTATAGGAAAATTAGACCAAGATGCAGTATTAAACAAAAACAAAACCCTGTCAGTCAGGGTGTTGGTAGCAGTTCAGTCCGAATGGTGGCTCCAGTAGTGCTCCTGGAGTGATAGATGGTTCTGCTGAGGCAGAGATCCTGTAGAAGGGCGGAGTTTTCCTCCAATGGTCCAGTGGTGATGTTGAAGGGTCTGGTCCTTCCTCTGGGAATCCAGTGGGAGAGAAGGCTGCTCCTCTGGGAATCCAGTAGAAGGCAGATGCCTGTTCTGTCTAAATGCCCAGATTATATCCCGGTGGGAATGCTTGGCTCCTCCCCCTGGGCGGAGCTTCTCACAATGGGCTGATGTCATTCTATGAGTCATGGGGTGGGTCCTCACAATGGCCCATTAAACACAAAGGGCTCCCGGAGGGAGTTATCTATGACTCATAGGGCAAGGTGTTAATGGCCCATTAACAGGAGATGGTCCGGGGGATCAGGTAAGGAAAACACTGCCCCTCCCAATTTTAACAGTTCATGAAGATGGAGATAGAATACAGACCTTCTGGAATATTTTACATTGTAACCTAGGACAGTACTCATGACAAACTTCACCATCCAGCAGGTGATCATGAATACAATTTCTAGTGAATAGATTTTCAGATCCTTAGTCCTTACATTTCTCTTAAGTCTTTAGCTGACTGTGTGACTTTGATAAAGCTTAATAAAGCTGCCCAGCAGAATTCTTTAAAATATGCCAAAAACATGTTTTCCTTTCCTGTTCCTTTTGGTTTTCTCTTCTGTTTCACTTTTCTGCTTTATTTTTCAGAGTGGGAAAAATAGGGCTGGATCATTTTGATTAGAATCTTGGCATTAAATACCACAATTAAATAATCTCCTGGTGTCAATACACAAAGGGTAAAATCCTGGTTTCAGGAAAATTATACCTTTGTGGTGGAACCAGCTGCAGTTTTTTCTTAGTCCTTACAATCTTCCCTCACAGCCTGATTAATCATAGGAGGAGGAAATATCTGACTGTATGTTTGTGAAGAACTATTATAATATACACTACTCAGAGAGGGACAAAAAACGTTTAACAAAACTTAGTTCCTGAGTTACTTTATACCCAACTGGATGTTAAGACCCAAGAAAAAGAAAGCTTTTCCCAAGAGAACAATTACTGCTTGAGAGCAGTTGTCTGTATGTGTGTAAATTAATTGCATGAAGGATTATTTATTCTCTTGATGGTATTTTCAGGTAATTGTTTTTAAAGATTATGAGGAAGGGCCTGGAGCATCTCCATGCCAGGAAAGGCTGAGGGAGCTGGGGCTGTTCAGTCTGGAGAGGAGCCCCAGCTGAGAGAGAACACAGGTAAGGGCACAATACCAGACAGAACATTATTCCTGATGAAATGGCCATGAGTGCAAAGCTTGGGATGGTCCCTAGGCCTTGAGGAGAGCCCACCAGCCCTTTGGAACCCTTCTGCAGAGCATCATCTAATCCCAGGCAGCAGCTCCTGTGGGAATGGGCAATTCCCATGAGCCTTTCCTGTCCGTCATGGTGGCATCACTCCCTCACCATGTAGGGGACAGACTCCCAGGTGTCACTGGTCCCTCAGTGGTGTTGGCAGTCACAGACAGTGGTGAGTCCCTGCAGCAGTGATTTAACCCCAGGAGAGGGGAATCACGCCCAGGGGCTCCAGCTCTGCAGGGAATCCAAACAATTAGTGCAGACTGGTTCCTTAACTTCCAGATTTTTTGAAATGAGGAGAGGAGAATCCCACCCTTTTTATCTTTCTGCACCAAGAACTGGAAAGGGATGCAAACCAAACATGCTCTGGGAGGAGGGGTGTGAGTGAAGAGCTGGCGTGGAAGGCTCCACAACTGGGTTTTGTTTCTGAAACCTTTTAACAAGCTGCACTCTCATGGTGCCTGAACAATGTGTAAATGAAATAAAGAGAATTTTCCTTTCTGTTTGGATTATAAGGTGTTCACTGGGAGGGTATGTGTGACACTTGGGAAGTCCTAAGTTTTACTATGGGACAAAACCCACTACACTTCTGAAAATTATTTCATGACTAGTCTTGTCCTAAATCAGCAGCTCAAACAGCTGGCAAAAGGCAAAGAAATGAAACCTGTCACTATTTCACCACCACCCACATGAGCTCTATATGTGTGCCAGCTGTACTGCAACACTCGTGGCTCGCACATGTCCACAACCTCATTTGTAGCTTATAATTTGGTTTTCCTTGAGATCTTTGTTGTCTCAAGTTTTCTATTCAGTTCCTGGAGAGAAATCAACTGAGCAAAAGTTCAGTCAGAACAGTGTGACTGGGAGGAGCACAGATGGGACACCTGACATTCCTGGGCTGAGGGAACTGCTAGAGTCCCAGGTGTGCTGCAGCCGGGGATGCACCCAGTGCTGCGCATGCACTTCCACCAGGTACCTGGGACTGGGAGAGTCTAGTGGAACTGGAGACCTGTGCCTGTAAAAGCAACTGCAATGGGCAAATGGTTTAAATTAAAGAGCGAGCCAATCCAAATGTCTCCCTGAGAAAAAGGGAAGGGATGGAACACAGCTATCTGAGAGCAGCTTTTGGGGTTGCTGGGCTCCAAACAAAGCACTCACAGGTGCCTGAAGGACGGATATTTGCACTGTGCTGACTTATCAAACCACATGATTTACGAGGATGTGGGCAGACACTTCTTGAGCCATCTCAGGTTTAACTGGGCTGGGCCCATCTCTTTTATCTTTTGAACAAACTCTAGCTTCAAGTTTCACCTCTTACTAGACATGGCTTACACCCTGTGGAAGAAAGAACAGATCCTGTTTGTTCCATGCTTGCTCATAACTGGATTTTTAGTAAATCAGATGCCTCTGGCTCTGTTGGAATGGAGCCTGATGCTGGAAAAAGGAAGGACTGTGAGTTACAAAAGGGATTGAAAATATGGATAGAGAAGGTTTCAAGGCAGAAGTTCAACCTCCATTATCATGGCAAGGAGAAAGGTAGGGCACACATTCCCTAAAAAATTGCTGGGGCAGGTTACCTCAGATTTCAGTAACAAAGTCATATTGGGCCAGTTTATTTGGATCAGCGCTTCCCAAACAAATTTGCCACATGCCTGTTTTCAGCAGCCAGATGGGGGCTGGGACTGTTGGGTGACTCCTCTCAGGGCCAGCAGCACCCAAGGGTTTATCTCTTATTGTCTCAGGCGTCCAGACCAAATTGTCCAGTTGATAATGATCCATCCAGTTTTTCTACTGCTGTTCCCAACATGGCCTAGGATCTCCAGGCCAGGCTGTTTGTTTGTTTGTTATTTTCTATTCCCATGTAAACCCTTCCCAAACCCTCAGCCAGAGGTTCTGGTCCTGCACAGTGGAGAGGGAGCTTTTGGATTTGGGAGCTTTATTGCATCTGAAGGGATAACACGAAAAGCAGTAGACATCCACTTCTGTCAACAACCAGCAGGAAAAGCATGACACAAACCCACACTGGACACTGAGGAAACTCCTGGTCTGTGGCATCATCCTGCTGCCTACAATTACAGTGAAAGTAAACATTTAATGGGGCAACCCAAAGATAATGTGACTTTTAAGCACTTCTCTCCTGTACCTTTGGCCTACACCTGTATTTGTGTATAAACCACTGTACTTTCTACATTTGGTTTCTCTTGGTCTCCAGTCTGCTACTGAACTGACAGCGCCTGGTTGCCCTCCACTGACTCATCCCCGTGCTTCCTGGGCTACTCAAAAACCGTGTGAGTTATTATTTAAGTAGGAACTAAATAACAAATGTATAGAGAAATTGGGCTACAACCTCTTCTGTTTCTTTACTGGATTTTCACAGGGGTTCAAGCATTAATTTTCAAAGTGGCAGGAATTCTATGCTTGGTTTCCCAGACCCAGGAGTGGTAGTTGCACATTGTCCCCCCATGGCTGATATGTGGAGTGCATAGATCTATCACAGCCCATTGCTGGAGAATGGAACTTTTTAGCTCTTATTGCCCAGGTCTGCTCTTCAGTGGGCCCAAGTGCCAACCTGTGTGGGAGTTTGCACCAAATTCAGGGGGCCCCAGAGGTTTGGCGTAACCCAGAGGGAGCAAGCCAGTCCTGACACAAGAGTCAACTTCTCATCCTTTTGCTTAATGGATTCCAGATTTGCTCTCTCAGTTATTTTATTACAGAGGAAAAGATTCAGGGTGCAGATTGGTGTTAGCCACTGATTCTCTCCACTCTCTTGCCATCAATCCCTTTTCCCATGCTGTTGCTATTTTGAAACAGTGAAGGAGAGTGGTTTGCAGACCTACCTTTGCTCATAAGCTGACACCTCAGCTCTGTTCTTTCCAGGGAAAATTAAATCCAGGGACAATTTCCCTGACATCTTTGGCTTGTTAGAGAAGGAGTTTCTATTTTGGTTTGTTCTTGCCAGCCCTGGAGGTGGGAGTAGTATCTCTGACAGGGGTTTAGAGCAGTGGCTCTGACAGAATCTGTGTCCCTGGTGCTGTGAGGACACACACTCAGACAAAGCCTCACTGCTGAGCTGGGATTTGCTTAGACCAAGGCTCCAACAGTCTCAAGTCCAACACCAGCGAGGATTTGAGGGCAAGAAAGAGGAATTAGCTGAGTTAAAACACTGGGAGCAGAACCTGCAGTGTGATGCTCACCTGTACAATGGCTGGGTTAGTTATGGAAAGGCTGACTGTTCAGCATGAGGAACATTCAAATTTTCCTTTTCAGAGACTGTGAAGAGAACTTCCAGACTGAAATCATCATTGCTGCTCATGCAGAATAACATGACTTGCATTACTCAGTTTTACAATAATAAGATGCTTTCCTGTTTCCATCTCAGTAGGAAAGCTACTGAGAAATTCTGTTTTTCCTGTGGAGTTCATCTTTCACAAAATCCTTATGGTAACACCTAAATACTGTTGTTATCTCCACGACTTCAAGAAGGTACAATTTCACCCATAGGTACTGCAGAAGGTACCTTCTTGTTGTAGACTGGAATATTTTTATAAGTCCCATCTTTAATCTCCTGAAAAAACAAGCCAAAAATTAATTAAGTAAAACTGGTAAATACTTTTCCAAATGATTTTAATACTCCTGTTGGGAAAGGGAGGATGTTTGGCATGGTTAGTAATAGTAGGTAAAGAAAATATTTTTGCTTCAAAAATAGTTTTATATGTTGTGATCAATTCAAACGACATGGCAGGATTGGGGTAGATGCTTCAAAATCTCAGTGTTGTCCATGGCATCCCAGCATCAGCAGCCCAACTTCCACTCCTGGATCCACAGCAGCAGTTTCACCTCGTAAAGAGTATTTGTCTGTTGAGACTATCTGCTAGAAATTCCTCACAATATTTAGACTGGATTCTGAAACTAAATTGAAATTCCCACAAAATACCGGCTTACCTATAATAACACTCCCTGTGCCAGTCAAAAAATGCCCTTACATTAAAACTAAGTATTAATCAGATCACCTACAAGTACTGCTTAAGTACAAATCCAGAGGAGTTCCACTGAGGAAAAGTGAGGTTATATTCTACTTTGGGACAACTAATCTGTAGCAAGTATCCTGAGGTTTTTCTTTTTTATCTCAATGTTTTTCCACTCATTATTTCTTTTTCTTTGAATGAACCAGAGTTGACAAATTGGCCTGGTGCTATCCAAGCCACACGCTGCTTGAATTCATGGCACTTGCGGTTTTAGGGGATTCACTGTTTGCAGAGAGAATCTCTTTTGCCGGGAAGATCGGACTTCTGATGCAATCCCATGAAACCCACAAACCACCTCCCTGTTCAGACCTTCAGGCTTCGTGTAATTCTTCTTTCTGCTGAATTCTTGGCAAATGTGTCAGATCACAGGCCATGACTAGAATCCTGAAGAAATCTGAAAAATTTGTTTGGCAAAACCTCTGGAGATTGTTCTGCTTAATCTGCAGAAGGCTCATTTCAGGTCCCGCACTACTGTGGAAAATGTCTTTCCTCTTAATTGGTGTTTCCACCCCTCTCACCAGGGATACGCTAGTGAGGAATGAAAATAGATGTGTGCTTGGACTATTTGAGACCTCCAAGAATAATTCTTATCACCTGTATCATGCAAATTTCTCTTCAGATCATTTCAAAGTCAAAGAGGCACCCAATTCTCTTTCTAATGTACCAAACTGACTTTAAAATTCAACAAGTTTTGTATTCTCCCCCAAAGGTGGCTGTAAATGGTCCTCCTCAATTAATGTGTGACTCCACTGATTGCAAGGATGCCCTTGCTTACCCAAGGGATCAAAGTGGTGTTTGTGTTGACACAGAAATATGGGACAGGTTTTGGTGCTGAAATTGTGCAGCATTCCCCATGAACACCACTCCCAGGGATGTGGATGGCAGTTCACCTCTGGGTGTAAACCTGCAGTGGAGAAAAGGGGTTTGCTTTGAACTGGTGCCTCGAGTCAGCAGCCAGGAGTGTGCAGACAGACAAGAGCTGGGATTTTTCACACCATCATCTGTGTCCTTTGTGGACATTTCTGGGGAAAGGTGTCAGATACTGGTGAGTGCAGCCATGCAGGGACATTGAATCATGGACTCACAGAATGGTTTGGGTTGGAAGAGATCCTAAAGCTAATCACATCCCACCCCCTGACATGGGAAGGGCCACATTTCACTGTCCAGGTTGCTCCAAGCCCCATCCAACCTGGCCTTGGACACTGCCAGGGATCCAGGGGCAGCCACAGCTGCTCTGGGCACCCTGTGCCAGGGCCTCACCACCCTCACAGGGAACAATTCCTTCCCAATATCCCATCTATCCCTGGCCCTGGGAACACTGCAAGCACAGGGTGCCTTGCACACACCCTTGGAAAATATCACCACAGCAGCAAAAATTAAAACCTGCTCAGAAATCGTTTGCTATACAGGAGCCATAAATCACAAATATGGATCTATAGCATTTTAAGAAACAGTCAGACACTATATAAACCCTCCCCAAACACCTGTTCTCCCATCCTAATTTTGATTCCCGAAGCTCTACCTGATGTGCAGTGTAATAAACAGCACCAGGGGGAGGGTACAGCGAGCAAACTCAGAATAATGACATGTGTGAACGTGAGGGGTTGGGGTGTTGTCCCTTTTTTTTTTTTTGTGTTCTCTTTACCTATAGTGACCCATCTCATCCATCCCTGCACCAGAACTGCGTTCCATCTCGGAGTTCTTCCCTTCTCAGAGGAGCCCGTCGGAGCCACCTACGACTACAGACTGCCTACGGGGTTCGTGAAGCAAGGCCTTCCCCATCCCTCTCCCTGGCTTTGCCACAGGGGTCCCTGACTTTTTCTTTGTAGTTGTTGTTAATACCGTAGTTATTGTTCATTTGTATCTTGTTATACTCATTAGTAAAGGACTGTTATTCCTCCCCATATCTTGCCCGAAGGCCGCTTAATTTCAGTAATTCGGAGGGAGGGGGTTTGCTGAGGGAAGGTTCTGCCTTTCCCAGCAGATACCTGTCTTCAACCCAAGACAGTGAAAAGCTGCTTCCTAGCATGGCATTGTTCCAGAGGTACATATGGAAATTAATATTGTAATTAATAAGGGGTCATGAAGCACTAAATATTAAGGACAGGCAGAAATTGCTGGAGTGCTTCTATGACACGACACACTGGGGGCACAGAGATTGGCAAAGATGTGGTAGATGTACAAAAATATTTGGAAAATTTTCTCATCTCTCCAGTCCAATCCTCTGTTTGAGGATTATATGCAAGAGTTTCACAGCACTCCCAGCCAATTTAGAATGATGTGATAAACCAACTACCAAATCCACTCTGTCTCTCCATTCCAGCATTCTTAGACGCTGATGGAGCAAAGAAACTAAAGGGAAATAAACTGATAAACATGCCAGAAAAAATTTTTGAGGACTCATAATTCAGATGCAGTGAAAAAATTCTTTTTCATCCCTATTTTCTACTTTCCACCAAGAGGTACAACACCCAGCAAATTGGAACAATGCTGGTTGAGCAATCCCTGATCCAGGTAAAAGTTGCCCTTCCACTGGGAACACAGCAAGCAGGTTACCAGAGCCTTGAGTTTCTGATGTACCCCCATTCCAGCTGGTTTACTACCTAAAAGGAAGAATGCCCATTTTTACTACAGTAGGATTTAGCCCAGAAAACTCCAAAATGAAAGACGTAGCCAGATTGTTTAGGGGGTTGTTTGATAGTTTGGGGTTTTGCTTGTTTGTTTTGGTGTTGAATTTATCATAGATTGATCATGGGAAATGTTAATCCTGAAATATTTTCAAAAAAGGTAAAGTTTTAATAGAGAAATCCTCTGGCTGCTCACAAGAGTTAAAACAAGGAACAAGAACTATCCTTCAACAGCAGCTCTGGTATCCACCCAAGAAAAATTCTATCAGATCAGCCAAAATCATGACTAAGAAGAGACTGAATTGACAAACATGTTATATATGCAAATGTTAATCCCATGGTACAATCCATCTTCCAAACCCAGCTGTGCTTTGCCAGAGCCCCTCAGGGCAGGAAGGCTTCAGAGCAGTTGCCCATTCAAGGTTTCCACCCAACACTTGGCCAAAGTAAAAATGACACATGACCTGGGCTGTGGAAAGAGATAAGAGGGAATGAGAGCTCCAGTGAGACAACCATTGCTTTTTTATCATCTCTGGGAGGGACAGCAAAACTGCCAATGGCAAGGCAAAGGAATCAGAGCTGTAATCAAACAGTGTTTGAATCCCTGGTACCAAACCTGAAGCAGATTAAAATGTCCTTAAAAGTGAGCAGGAAAGCTGGATTGAAATTCTGAGCTGCCCTCAGTCTCTCCCTGTGGGCCCGAGTGGGAAAATATCAATTCAATGCCCTGGTTTTCAAGAGTTACACAGGGCTGGGATGGGCTTCACATGAGGATACAAGCAGCAAAATGCAGATTTTTGTCATGCTGATGCAGCCAGCTCTGGGTAAACCGGATTGGTGCTACCTTCCCTCCTGGCTCAGTGGGTTAAAGGCACCAAGCTCACAGTAGTAGCTACTAAACCTCCCAGAACCTTCTCTGGTCTGGTAAATGACACTAAATAAGCCTATTTTTTTCTGCACAGCTTCCCTTTCTTTTTTTTTTTTTTTTTTAAGGTTAAGTTGCTTCCTAGACAGCACCCACAACAAACAAAATCTTTGGAGCCTCTTCTCCTGGCAGTGGCTTCATCCCCTTTACTCATCCACAGCCTTGAGGTCTCTGCAGCCCATCCTGCATCACCAGTGCCTCATTGTCCCAAATCTGAGCCATCTCCTTCCAGGTGACAGGGATGTCTGGGTAGCTGAGTGTCTCTCCTCTGTCTCAGAGCCCTGCAGAAGGGAAATGCTGGAAGTTTACATTTCAAGAGGACACTGGACATCTTTAGGGAAATAAATCCTTGGAGGGCTGGAGCACAGGCCAGGGAGAGACTGCAGCTGGAGGGGGAAGAGCACAGGAGGAACAAATGTGTCTCAACTCTCCTCTTCAGGCATTCCTGACATTCAGCTTTGGAGAGAGGACCCTTGGGCTGAGGAAACATTTGAGGAAATAGTCTCTTTATTTGAGGAATAAGGAGAAAGAACATGTTCTTGTCTTCTCAGCTACTTGAGAGAAGTGGGCAGGAGAACATGTCCTGGTTCCCGGGTGCCAGGAAGGTGCTGGTGCCTGGTGTCACCAAAAGCTGGGGAGAGCTTTTCTACAGGTCTGTCCAGCCGAAGGAAAGTGGTGTTGCTGCAAAAATAGGATGTCAAAGCAAAAGAGAGAAACAACAGCTCTGCACAACACAAGCAGCTGCTGCAATGAAACATATCAGATCATGTTGCCTCCACTCCAGGGCTCCAATTTGTTCCTTTAAAAGTGGGGTTTTTTTTCAGAAAAGAGTTTTTAAAAGCTCACTGAGCTCATACCACATCACACAGTAAAATGTCCTGTTCACTACTGGAAGACTCTGGAAGAAAATCTGGATTAAATTTTAAACCTCTGGAAAAGTTAGCACGTCATGTATGCAAGCATGTATGTCATGGATGTTAGCAGGTACATCATAACAATACATTGCATGCTGGGTACCAAATCCAGTGATGGGTGAACTGCAGAAGAATGTAGCTCATCTGATGTTTCTTTACTCCAGAAATAAGGTTAAAACCAAGAGGTTGTCAAATTAATGAATATTTTAGCCCTTCCTGGGGTCTCTACTGTTGGTTTCATGATTGAAGCTAAAAGAGGAATCTCAAATCCATGTTTTTACAAGTGGATTACTGATACCTAAAGCTTGGACAGAACCCTCCCTGCAGACTTCATCAAGCCCCCTCACAACCCATAAGAACAGTGCAAGGAAAATCCCCTACAGATTGCTTTAAACAAACAAAATACAAAGAATATAAAATCAGAAGCAAGGGATTTTAATATTTCAATCACTAAATGAAGTCTTAATATTAAACTGCAAATTATGACCATTACACAGAGAATAATTTGAAGAGAGGTTGTTTTGTAACATTTCATGAGGACCTAGAATGGACTTGAGAGAGGAGTGAATTTGTATAGAATCACTGGATGGTTTGGGTTGGAAGAGACGTTGGGGATCATCTCATTCCACCCCTGCCGTGGGGAGGGACACCTCCCACTGTCCCAGGGACACCTCCCACTGTCCCAGGGTCACCTCCCCCTGTCCCAGGTGCTCCCAGCCCCAGTGTCCAGCCTGGCCTTGGGCACTGCTAGGGATCCAGGGGCAGCCAGAGCTGCTCTGGGCACCCTGTGCCAGGGCTGCCCACCCTCACAGGAACAATTCCTGCCCAATATCCCATCCAGCCCTGCCCTCTGGCACTGGGAGCCATTCCCTGTGTCCTGGACTCCATACTTACTTGTTAGCAAGTAGCTTCTCTTTATCTTTTTTTGTCGGATATGAAACACAAAAATCTCCCCTCTTCCTGAGGCTGCATCAGATCCAGTCTCTCACACAAAACTCCAGGTGACAGAGGCTCCATGAGCTGGACTTCCATCCTCATGGACACAGTCCCTGCAGACCTGGAACACCTTCCTGGGCCCCGGGCTACGCACTCCCCAGCTGGAAGAGACTTCTTGTTGCTTTTTTATATTTCTTTTACAAAATTGACTTTGGGGCCTCTGTGGAAGTGCCAGGGGCAACAGAGAAAGCAGCAAGTGAGGAAGTAAGAGCGGCTGGCAGGAGGCTGTGGACGTTGTGCAAGAGATCCCAGAGTTGGAGATGGTTTGCAGCACAGACACCAGGCACCCCGTAAAATGTTTCAGATCTCCTGAGCATGGCTCCAATAGGCTTTGAAGTGTTGACATCACATAAAATAAAATGAATTGCTGTCCAAATTATCCCATTGATTTTTCCCTGCCCTCTCCTCATTTTGATGGCTTCTACAAAGCATTTTATATGGTTGAATAAATTCAAGTAACTCTTCGCAAGTAAATCAAACCAAAATGATTAAAAAAAATATTGGATGCTTGCTACCAGGCTCTCTTGAAAAAATCCCATGTGTTTCCAAATACTCTGAGTACAAGATGGTGTGATGCAGCCTGGTGGTTAAACAGCACGGTAGATGAACCTCTCCAAGGCACTGGGGTTTTTCAGCTTCAGACAATCACTGCTTTCCAAATTAATGATCAGCCTGGTGATTAATTGACAGCATCCATCAAAAAATCAATTCCCTCACCTCTCATTTACATTCTGTCTTTTTGTGCAAGTGGTTGTGTGAGGTTTTCAAAAATAAAATTTGCAGACTAAGATTAATTTATAAAGGGATCCTTGGCCAGATCTCCCTTCTGTGTTGCAGCAGATGGACTCTTACGTAAAATATTTTTCCTTAGTTGCTATAGAAACATGCCAACATATTTCTGCTTAAGTGATTTGCTGAAGGACTGTTTGTTGTGTTGCCCAATGCTGACAGGAGTGAATCGTTTTTAGTCTTCAATCAAGGCTGATTAAAACTTGGTCTCTGGGTGTCTAACTGCTGCAGACTGCTGCTTACAGGGAGGACATCCTGCTAAAGTCATTATGGCTGAGACATTTGCAGCATGCCTTGAAGTAAACGAGACAGGTGGAAGTTTAAAGCTACAAAAATGACTAAAAGCTGAGAAGAATTCAAGGCTGAAACACAACTGGATGTAAAAAAAAAAAAAAAAAAGGCAGAAAATTTTGATGACCTTTAAAAAGATGATTTATAGAATAATTGGTTCTAGAAGCCAATTATGCATGAGAGGACAGGTCATGTGCCTTCCAAAATGTGTTTGAAGGAATGAACCAGGTCCATCCATGTCAGGCACTGCAAGGACCCTGCCCGCAGACAAGAGCAGGAGGTCTGGCCTCATGCAAGTCCCACACCCCAAACACAGCTCAGGACATCCCACCAGTGATGTTCTCTAAAATTCATGGCTGAAATGCTTTGCTGTTCACACACCAGTGAGCCCAGCCTCATCAGCAGCAAATTGAAGATGCTGGAGACATCCCAGAATGGAGAATCCCAGAAGGGTTTGGGTTGAGAGGGACCTTAAAGCCCATCCCATTCCACCCCCTGCCATGGGCAGAGACCCCTCCCACTGTCCCAGGCTGCTCCAAACCCCATCCAGCCTCTCTGTGGCTGGACAAGTCCCTGGCGTTGGACACTTCCAGGGATGCAGGGGCAGCCACAGCTGCTCTGGGCACCCTGGGCCAGGGCCTCACCACCCTCCCAGGGAACAATTCCTTAAGGGACAGTCAATGTGCAGGTGTGTGACACATCCTAGCATTTCCTCTCTGTGAGTCTGTGCTCCAGACAGAGGAGGTGCAGCCTTGGAAATTGAAATTAAAAACCTTTGCCTTTCAGTTTCTCAGGAGCTGGTTATTGAGGGTTATTTCACCTGTTCTCTCACAGCCCTGCTGTGCCTCAGTTGTCCCCCTGTAAAGCTCAGCAGAGGACACTGTTCACAGGCCACTGCTGTGGGACCTTCTCCTTAAATCTTTCTGTGAGAAGGAAATGATACGCAGTGATTGGAGGCTCACAGTGTGTCAGGAAGGTGTGTGGAAAGAAGCAAACCCTGAGATTAGACAGAGGAAACAATTCCCGCTTCCCTCAGAAGCCAAAGCGACATACAGCCATGTTATTAAATTACTTCTTAAAATTAAATATAAATTTCCATTTTCACAATAATCTGATATGTAATTGAGTGTTTAAAATATTATTTTTAATGAACTCTCCTGAAGAGCTGGATGCCTCAGCCCACCTTTTGTGGTCTACCAAGAGATCTGCTGCTTGGGGTTAGCTCTGAGCCCTGTGCTGCTGAGCCTTCAGAGTTGTTTATAACAGCCTCTTTAACTGGCGTTTAATCCCTGCTTTTTTCTCAGGAGCTGGTTATTCCCTAATTTTGAAGCACACTCCCACAGTGGCAGCTCTCCAACTCTTCTTACCTCCAAGAGAAGGCAGGCTACCAGCTACCTTTATAGTTGCGGCCAATTTTTCTGCTTGGACAGCTTACAGGGGATCTTAGTTGATGGAATAGTTGATTTTCTGCCCATGGCAAGCACATGAGTCATCCCTCCGAAAAATATAACCTTGCTGTCCCTCTCCGAGACACGGAGAGGCCTGAGGGGCGAAGAGGCTCTGTGGATACAGCTACGGTTATAATGTTATTTCTCTTATGCCCAAGGCTTGTATGATTTAAAGGTAACTTGAAGGAGATGGAGGACTAGGGAAGTGGTTTGGTCCTTGGTCCCGTGAAGGTGAACCCAAGAAGTTATTAACAAGATACTCTGGAGGAACACAGGCAAACACTGTTCTCATCCTGGCTCCTTCACTGCCCAGCTTGGAGCTCTCAAAGAGTTACTTGGGTTTTCATCATGTGGTGTTCCCATGTCTTCCAGCACTTGCCAACTCAACTCTCCACCATCTGTGCCAGTCGGGAATTTGGTATTTTTATGACATTTTTATGCCTGACACATAAGGATCTGCAACAGAAGACAATCTCTCATAAAGAAATGTTCAGATGTATTCCTCTCTGCCTTGCTGAGCCTGCACATCTAGAAGAGGACACAATCCAGTCAGGAGCTACTTCACCTCACGGCAGAGTTTGTAGAATTACAGCAGGGCTTCAGGCTTGGGAGTTCAAGTACCCTTTGATGGGGGCAGAGGCAAGTTTGGAGACATTTATTAAATCGATTCTCCAGGTACTTCTAAAATAGTAACAGTAAAGAAGTCAAAATTCCTCCCAGTCCTCATATATCTCTGTAGTTGTGGAGCATGAACTTTTCTGGAGGCTCCAGTCCTGGAAAGTATGATGACTGTTAATTTGGACAGGTAGATTGTCCCATTGAACTCCATCAGATGTCCCGAAAATTGATGGAAAACATTGCTCTGCTTTCTTTGGCACTGGGTAACAGTTTGGATGCATTCTTCAAGAATTATAAAACAAAACAAAACAAAATGTTGGCTGAATGTCCTATTTCTGAAAAGAAACAAACTTCAAATGTTCATCCTCATCAAAGACACCCCCTCTGCTTGAGATAAGAACTGGGCAGACCCTTGGGTCTCCTCTAGGGTGGGATCCTCATGCTCTTGGGTTCCTTGGATTGCCACAGATCATTGTGCCTCTCCCGTGAGTTTCAGAGAACTCTCGCATCCATCAAAGTGTGGTTCTGTTCTCCTGCTCTTTGCCTTCCAGCACTGATGGAGACATGGATAAGTACAGGTAAGGGGCTGGCACAAAGCAACAGGCTCCAAATTTCCTGTGAATTTAATAGCAGAGCATTTGGAAAGGTAACAGCATTCCTGTCACAGGAAATCAAAGCATGGATCAGGTGTCATTTAAATTACCAAAGGGTCCAGTTTGCTTTTAAAGGTTTCTTTTGAGGGAGAGAAAAAATACCAAGCAGAAATATTTGATGAAAGCTCTGCCACAGGGGGTGGAACATCTTCGGAAGTGAAGTTCTACATGTTTCTTTTACCTTCTTTTCACTGAAAGGGTGGTCAGCCTTTGAAAGGGCTGCCCAGGGAGGTGCTGGAGTCCCCATCCCAAACCCTTAGGACGTACTACCCAAGGATGTGTTTCAGTTCTGGGAAGCCTCCAAAAGGAAGGTTATCTTTTCCATTATCCTAGAAATCCTTTGCCCATTCCTGGTAGGCTCTTCTGCATTGACCAAATCTCTTCCTCCCTGCCGATTACTCCCCCTCATAATTATAGGAAGTTCTTCAACAAGCACCCCCTGCATGAACACAAATTTTTGTCATAACCATAATTCCAGTTCAACTGTCCATCATGTCAGCTTATTCAGCCTCAGAGTTAATATTATTTTATAGTGCATTTGAAGCAACCTTAATCCCCATCCTGATTTGATTCCTGGGTTTCTGTGGAAGCCACCAACCTCTATTTCCCTGCCAGGGGAATACCAGCTCCTTAGACACAAGGTCTCTGGGAAGCAGCTGTGACTGTCCCTCCTCCAGGAACATTTTTGACAAGGCAGAAAGGAAGCGCACTTCTAGGCTTTTGAACTTGTGTGTTCATGGCTTTTCCCCATGAACACACAAGTCAGAATTTTTCAAGACAAGAGAATACCATCTTTTTCCATGTTTGTGCCTATCGTGGTAACATTTAGCTGTGAAAATGGCAGAGGAAATTTAATTTGAGAAAAATCCATAAACAGGAATGACCTTATCCAGTGCAGAACTCCATACGTTCTGAAGTGTTTTGGAGGTAACATGGTGACTCTTTCCACCTGTAACTTCTGGAAGGGTCAGTGATGGGTGTGAGAATGCTGCCCCTGCAAACAGCCCCTCTGAGGAGTCTCTGGGCTGAGCACCAGGCGTTTCCAGTGACCAGCAGATGGGAGTCCTCGGTCTGGCTTGGATGGGAGGCTCTGCTATAAATATAAATACTGATTGTTGCTGTTTTCAGAACTACAGTGATGAAGAGGAAGAGAGAGATTCAGGAGCTTGGCAGGAGAGACCCAAGGCTGTAACTTTCTGGACTGGGAGCTGTCTGCAGAGCCAGTGGGACCTGCTTCCTGAAAGTCACAGCTGGTGCTGCCAAACAGTTCTTAGAATAAACTCTGTGTAGAACTGCATCAAGACTGCACTACTGAGTAGCACCAAATCCCAGCAACTGCAGGGATACTCTGTTCAGGGTTTTCTGTTACTCCCTTGGAAGTAGAACCAGTAACAAACTGCATATAGCAGAGTACAAAGATATTTTAAAAAATGATCTTTTAAAAATGCTGCTGAGAATTAATGATGCTCTTAAAAAGGCCAGCTTGCTCAGGGTCACACAAACCATCCTGTGTTGCCTCACGCTAGAGGTCCATGTAGACAGTAGATTACTAGGAAAACACCTGTAGTGTTGCCGTGACGATGGCCCAGGTACCCTACAGCCTGGGAGAGGGACACCAGTGACCCTGTGCAGAGCTGGCAGCCTGTCCTGCTACCCTCAGGCTGGGACACAGATGTGCCCCAGGGCTGGTACACAGATGTGCCCCCAGGCTGGTACACAGATGTGCCCTCAGTGTTGGCACACAGATGTGCCCCAGGGCTGGTACACAGATGTACCCTTGGGGCTGTGACACAGATGTCCCTGCAGGTTGTGACAGAGATGTGCCCCCAGGCTGGGACACAGATGTGCCCTCAGTGTTGGCACACAGATGTGCCCTTGGGGCTGTGACACAGATGTGCCCCAGGGCTGGTACACAGATGTGCCCCCAGGCTGGTACACAGATGTGCCCTCAGTGCTGGCACACGGCCATGGCACTCGCCCAGGGCTCCCCTGCTGATTTGGATGCATTCAGATGCAGGTTGCCACTACATTTCACATATGTCACCCAAAATGAACATCTGACAGCCACGGTAAGAACTGTAAACATTGGTTTCTCCCCTTCCCCCTCCTGTTCCCAATCTGCAAATTCATTTTGATTGTGCTTATGTTGCTCTTGGGTTTACTTTATATTCACTCATTAAAAGCATACTTAAGTTTAATGCAGGAATGTTCACACAAAAAATGCAACATGAGACGCAACACTAGGTTGCACCAAAGCCAGACTTTGACACAGAGACAAACAATTCAGAAAGAATTCATGCGGAGCTTTCCCAACAGAGCCATGTACATACGTGCAATTACATTGTGTGAAAGCAAAATCTACAAATTTTATTTTAAGCTCTTCTCCAGCTAACTGGAGATTATTAGTTAGATTTCTGTTATTAGGCTTATTTTCCTGGATCCCTCTAGGGAAGACAGTAGACTTTTTTCCAAGTACCTTCTCTTCTCCTCTTCCAGCTACAGTTCCCCCGATCACTTTAGGAAAGCTCAGGAGTTGTAGCTGCTGCTATTTACTCCCCAAAAACCAGATTATCTGCTGAGGTAAATCACTCTGCCACCACAAGAATTTCTATCAGCACAGATCTGGCTTAAAGTTACACTCTCATGCAGAAGTGTTACCTGGGTTCCTGAAAACTGAGCCCTCAGAGTGTCCCAAGGTGTTGGAGCTAAAGCACTAAAAAATCTGAGGGTTTAAGCACAGCCCAATTCAATGTGCTGTACTTATGAATAGCTCCTGAACCCACCACCTCCCACCAGTTTACAAAGAGCACTAAATCAATGATGATAAAAATATGCTTCCTTCACTCTGGTCCTTAAAATTCCCTCCTCAATCCTTGGAAACCTGAAATGACATATTATTTATGAAGTCCTGCAGTTAGAGCACAGTCTGGGCTTGATAAATTACTAGCAGCTAGCTAAGGTTTTCATTTTTTTCCCAAACACAGAATCCAGTCCCTCGTGTGAACTCTCTCCTCCATGGCTCTGTTACAGAGGTCTCTGCAGGATCCTTCCCCTCCTTCGGCTTCCTCTGGCTGCCAGCAGGAGATGCGAACAGCCCTGAAGGGATGAGTAGCTGGGGAGCAGTTCCACTAGGAATTTGTAGAAAAGGTTTCACAGCAAGGGGGTCATGCAGCAGGAGGGGATTGGCAGGAGGAGCAGGACAGGTGTGACCCCCTGCTTGGAAAAAAATCTCTCTGATGGCTCAACACATAGAACCACGGAACCCCAGAATGGTTTGGGGTGGAAGGGACATTGAACATCATTCATCACTGTCCCAGGCTGCTCCAAGCCCCATCCAGCCTGGCCTAGGACACTTCCAGGGATCCAGGGGAAGCCACAGCTGCTCTGGGCACCCTGTGCCAGGGCCTCACCACCCTCACAGGGAATAATTCATTCCATATATCCAGTGTAAACCTTCTCTGCTTCATTTTAGGGCCATTTCCCTTTCCTTTATCACTGAATTCAACACACAGGCAAACACAGAAGGGATGAACACATCTAAGGGATAGTTCTGGGGGACACATTGGGTGCAGCTGCTGGAGATGCTGCATTTGTTGAAAGCAGCTCATACTTTGATCAGTTTACACAACAGGAACAAGCAAAGTGTCAGGGTCCCTACATGTCAACACCTCTCTCCACTGTCACCAAAGGACTTAGAACCTGTACAGCGCTTTAACTCTAATATTAATATTAAAAATATTCGGCATACAGTAAAAATATAAAGCTCTTATATGAAAAGCAAAATTCAGGACCATAAGCAGAACTGCTTTTAACACTGCAAAAACATCCATCCTTCTTCAGCACAGTTCTCCCTGAAATCTGAGCTCAAATGACAGCCAAAGCTGTGATTGTTTGGTTCCATGTAACTATGGGAAGAACAATTCAACACAATGAACATTCAAAATTCAGGGCTGCTGCCACCTCTGAACCAATTTTGACATTCATCTTTCTGCCTTTCATAAACCATAAGTTTCATCAGTTCTGGGGCTAAGTCATGATTTTCTTCCCTAAATAGAAAGGTTTTCATGTTCATTTTTTATTACTTTAATATGGCAACTATCCTATATGTGTATATAAACTGTGAATCCAGGTAAGAAAACCAGGAAACTTTCCAAATACAGACATACTTAATATTTCACTTATACCATGTGGTTATGAAGTGGGATTCAATAGAAACTGTATGAGAACTGAAAGCAGAGCACATATTATGCACTCATGTAATTGAGAAAATGTAGAGCTGGAAAAGGACAAATCAGATGGATGATGTTTACATGTAATAGAACCTGGACTAGAGACTATAGAGTTGCACAGTCAGGTTCTCAGGAATCGGCTTAAATTCATTAAGTTGTTAAAACTTTCCTGGGTATGAGATGCACTGGTAGCATTGTTGCATTGCAGGGCAACCAGCTCCTAAAATACCATCTCCTCTTCCCTCCAAATATAAGAGATATGGGGTGACAAACTCATAACTGAATCATATATAATTGGCATAACTTTCAGCATGAAAAAATTGGTTTCCATCATGTAAATTATGTGGATTAACTGGTAGGACAAGATATAGCTCATGTCTGACGTGGGACAGTAGACATTTAAGCAGGAGACTTTACACCTGAAACCCTATTATCACAAAGTTTATTGAAAATACATTTTCCTCCAGAGAAAAAAGGTACTTTTCTAGGCTGTCCCATTCACACTCTTGTTTGGTCAGTAAAATGTCAAGTCACCATTTGTTCTTTGAGTATTTTGGAATACAGTCACAGGGGAAACCAAAAAACTGAAGACAGGAGTTACACAACACTTGTTTGCATGTAATATGAAAAAAATTTGAAAGAGACATTATTAATAATAGCTGAGAGGTGAATGGGAGCCATAGGTTTGAATCTGGCAATGAGCCAAGCTCTGCATCAGCACTGAAGAAAAAGACCTGGAGTTTCTCCGAAGACAAGTGAGCCCCACTTGTGGAAAGGAAGGACAGAATGAGACCTTTTGGGTTCAGCACAGCTCCTCTGCTCCTGCTGCTGTTTCAGGAGAGCCCTGGCTCAGAGCAGACAGTGCCAGCTGCCTCCCTGCAGGCACCCTGCCCGCAACTGCTCTGGCTCTGCCAAGTCACCTCCTTAGCACAGCAGGTTCCTCCAAGTGAATTCCTGTCCACAGACACGTAGCTCTTCTTAGAAACATTTCTTTAAAAGAAACCCCTACCCCAACATTCGCATGCACAGCTTGGATTCCGATATCCCATCTCTGTCATCCAGGGCAAAATCTTTGCTTAAGTGGAATTGGTTTGCTCCCAGCAACCAAGAGCTTTTCTGGGAATTTCTCTTTTCTCTTACATTGCTTGGGAACCACTGCGAAGGCTCTCCAAACATGAAACACCCTGATCCTGAAAACCTCAGCAGATGGCATGAAGATGTCTCCAAGTAGTAGCTGGTGTTGGAGAAATGTGTTGGGCTGATGATAATCTTGGAAACAGGTCCCTTTGCACAGCCACAGGACACTGGCAGCAAGTGGCGAGTGATATCTACTGTGGTTCCCTTTCATGACACTGTTCTCTCGTGCCCTGGTGGCTCAGGAGAGGGTGGAAACTAATTCAAACTATTTTTACTGGCCTGCTTGTTGCTACACAACATATCCTTCCACTAGAAAGAGGAACACTGTAGTTCCTCTCATCTGCTTCCAGAGACATTTCAAATAGGTGGAGGTTTAAATCCCACAAGTGAAAGCTACAGACATAAATTCCACATTTGTTTGTGTGAATCTGCACATGGCCAACCTTACAGAATGCAAACCAAACCCCAATAATGGGACCCAGATTGAAATGAAAACCAGCTCTCCACAATAAGAGACAGATTCTCGTGTCTGAGAAGTTTGCAGTCAGCTACAATAAAAATCAAGCTCTGCAGCTCGGCCAGCTCCCGCGCCTTCATAAATATCACTTTTCCCTTGTTTTATTGTTAGCAGAACCAGCTTGGCAGTGGATGCCACCACACTATTAGTAAACACACATCATTATAAACACAGAACAGAAATCATAATAACCATCAAGGAAAAAGAAGGAATTAATTACACAACCCACCAACTGCTAAGAAAACAATTTCAGGTATACAAGGCAGTTCCAGCAGGAAATGTCACTGTGGCATCCCACACCTGACACATTCTGCCACCTCTCCCTGAGCCTTGATTCTCTGTGTGAAGCCAGAGAAGCTGTGAAAAAGACCTGGTGCATTCCTGTATTGTCTGAAAATGATTCCACATCAAGAGACAATTTCTTCCCTGCCAGACTGGCAGAACCAGCCAGGTTTACAAGAACAAGGCCGTGATACTTCTGCCCTTTAACCGCCACAAATAATAACAACACGTTCTGAGAATTAAAATGAGATAGTGCTTCTGCAAGATTCATCCAGGGGGATCAGAAACTCTTGGCTGCCCAAGCATCTGTGAGAGCCTGATGATTCCCAAGGAATGGTATACGAATTCAGGACTGCAGGGAATTCCTGCAGAATTATAAAGACTAAAACCATGCACTCTTGATGCTGGTGGGCTCTGCTGCCCCTCAATGGCCTTGCTGGGAGGGGAAGCTCTGGGCAGCTCATCTCTCTCCTGCAGGTCCCTCCTTTCCTTTGGCAGCTGGCAAGAAAGCAAATACAGCAAGACGGGCTAGATGGAGCATAATGGAAAGAGAAGCCTGTGATTTTTTCTTTTGGCATCATTCAAAAAAGTTTATTCTTTCCTGCATGTTCCAGAGTCCTCTTGGACCTTTTTTAAATAGATGGCTTTGCACAAATGTGTATCAGTGTCTGTATTTCTACAGAAAAGGAGATGGAAATATGCCTGAGAATCCTCTGCACCCTCTTCCTGGGAGGAAAAATTATCCCACACTCTGTTAAAGTTCTCAGTATTGGCTGCAGATGAGTGACAATTTCTCAGCAATTTTAGCAACATTCCTAAGAAATTCAGGGAAATGGTTTAAAGTGGTATTTTCCAAGAGGAATTGCTAGAGAGAGCTTCTAAAGCCATCATGTGCAGTTCAGAGAGAACACCACTAACTGGGCTGCTGCAGCCCATGACCCACTGTTCCTCCTGCCCCTGTCCTGCTGCTGCACTATGCCAGCAGTCACAATTGTCTCTGGAATGTCCACTCCCATGGAAGGGACATCGGGAATGCCCACAGGAGGCTGCACAAGATGTGCGTGTGCCAGATATCCTGTGGCAGCAGAGGTTGGGGCTGAGCCTTGAAGGGCTCACATGTAGACTTTGAGCGCTGCATTCTTAAAATAAGGGGGAATTCACACCTTTGGGAGCTGTCTTTCACGTGGCAGCAGTGGGGGGGATTTAGATTAAGGAACCAAAGTTGCTACATAGCTTAAAACAAAATTTAAAGACTAAAACAGAACAAGACTTGCAGAAAAATGATGTCTCTCCAGCATCCAGAAGTACTCCAGCACAGGAAAGTTGGATGTTCTCAGTATTGATTAAAAACAAGGACTGAATGGAGCACATAGTTGTTGAGTGCATAATTTGGGGTTGGTATCAGGCACAATAAAGTGACTGTCACAGTGTCACAGTGTCACAGTATTGTTGAAGGGCAGGAGCAATAAAGGCAGATGGCAGCAGAGCGGCAAACGGGGTTTAGTGCTTGGCAAATGGTAAATTTTTCTCTGAGCAGCTCAAGAAAACCCAAGAGTCTTTCAGTTCCACATAATTTTCTACTCCCATTTCCTTTGCTGACAAAAATGTCCTCTTGTCAGGAGAGGGGACACATTCACAGTGAAATGCTGACTGAATTTTGATACAAAATCTGAGCCAGGCCTACAGAAACTGAATAGAAATATAGCTTCTAGAAGTGGATGAATCACAGCAATTGAGCCTCTATACACTATTTGGGGTTTGATGCTGTATTTCTCATAACAGTACAATTGGACTGATATTAATTCTGGATTCAAACCATCTCATTTTTTTCTCCACAATTTTGCATGGATTTACATATAACTGTTTGGAATGAACTCACAGCAGAATTCAAGTGATAATATGAACGAGGAATAAATTCAAATGTGTCTTCTTGACTCATATAAGAGAGAAAATATCTCTGACGGACAAGACACACATGCAGCTGGCCCATGAGACACTCGGGGAGGAGGCCAGAAGACCTTGGGAAAATATCAAGGCAGTTCAAGGTAAAGAAAATGGATTCATTATTTAAAAAGAAATTAAATTTGGTTTTGACACTGCTTGTGGTATTGGTGAGTCACCCATAATAATATATCCAGGACAACAACAGTGACAGGCAGCATGTGAAGATAATTTAAAAGTCTCGGCTTAGATACAGAGTTAAGCTGAACCAGCCTGCTTTAAATACAACTAAGTCAACATATGCATTTTCACAATAATTTGTGACTCAAGATGTAAATTTTGCACATATTCCCCATCTAAGAGAAAACAAATAGCAGCCACATTGACTACCTTTGCTAAAAATCATTATTTTCATATTCTTCTGGCTACCAGAAATAATGCCAAGAGCTGGAAAAATGGATACATCAACACTGTGGAACTTCCAAGCTTCTAGAACATGAACAGTGTGTCCTTTTTCCCAAACACAGCCTGGTACCAATGATGCCCTAGCACCTGGGAATTCCCAGCCTGGCAGGCACAGGCAGCTCCCAGCAGTTCTCACTGCAGTGAAGTGCTCAATGACTTGGGACAGCACAGCCAAGAGAAGGGGTTTCACGTAGAAGAGAACAGTGTAACTCCATTTAAAAAAGCGGTGCTGTGCTAAGATGAGCTTAGGAACAACTAAAATTGCCTTGCCCCTTCCTCACCTTCAATACAAGGACAGCACAGGGATTATGGACACTTTTATTGATTAGCACTAATCAATTATTTACTTTCTTTATTAAGAAATTAAACATAGGAATAGAAAACCATATTTCTTTCAATAAAAAAGAGTGAGGCTGTTTATGAATGTGGCTTGGGAGGAGCCTGGAAGAGCAGAGGAGCCCTAATGCCTTAATGAAGATAAGCAGATGAAAAGGGCCATTGTGGATTGCCACTGCCTTGCAGTTAAGTGGTGGGTTTGGAAAATAATTCCTCTTGATTCATCTTCTGGTTACATTCTGGTTCTTCAGTCAATTATATGTCACCACATAGGGTTTGAGAGTGGATTCCTGAGTAAACAGCCAGCAGCAGACAAATTAACTGGGAAACCCAAGCATCAGTTTTGATGAGTGCTATGGCTGATCTGAGACAGTTCCTCAGGTGTGTCCGTGCCTGTCAGACTCCCAGATGCTTTGTGTGCCCAGACCCCCAAGAGGATTTCTTTTTAACTACTCCCAATATGCTCCTAGCTGCTCCCCCACAAAAATAAGAATAGGAATATTTTTCTGCTCTAAAAATCATGGAGTGGGGGAGAAGGGGAGAACCCCAACCATAAGCTTGTTCAAAATGTGCCTTTGCAATGGGGGAGCTGGGGGAGCTCCCCTTTTGGGGAAATCCAGCAAGAGCTCTTGGGGCTGGGACCAGTAGCTCCCTGGCTCTTCCTCCAGAGAGCCCTTGTGTCCCTGCCTCGCCTGGATCCTGGGAAGAAGCTTTTCCAGTAGGGGAATGATCTCAGCACTGTAACTCACGTGGAGAACTTTCTCTCCTCTAATTGGGATGTTTAACCTGTGCAATCTTGCCCTTTGCAGGCTCTGTAATGGAAACAAGCCAGGACTGGGATAATGCAAGGAATGCAGACTTGGGGAAGGGAATGTCAGCTGATTTTCTTCATCTCCAGGGCTGCCAGGAGAGAGAACCTGGGCACCTGGAGGCGTGCCAAGCCCGTGCCCTCAAACCTTTGGCATCTACATCCTTTTGGGTTCTGACAGCTCCATCCCCTGCAGTGCACCCCACTGGCCACCCTGGTTATGGGGTCTTTGTGGGACAAGGGGTTTGCCTGCACTGATCCCATCTCCAGGTTTATAGAATTGGGCTGGTTAGAAATGAAAATTTGTTTCTCCTAAAACACTGCTGTGAGTTTGACAGTGTATTTCTGGTGGCTGATGGCTTGTGATGATTTTGACCGCCTCATGTCAAATTCCCTGAGCTTCTGTCAGACAAGGAAATTCCAGGCAATGTGTTTCTTAAATAAATATTTTCTTTCTTTGTAGAGCAAATATTCCTTTCTCAGCTCAAGATTTTGTGACTTGCCTGTAGCAGGCTTTGTACCAAGCCAAAGCATTTCATAACATCAGGTTGTGTGGGAATCCTCCAACATTCCAAGCAGTGACAGAAAGGAGGCAGGAGTTGCCAAGTGCCTCTGTCACTACTGGTCTGGCTGTGACACTCACAGAGCATCAGCCAGCCCAGCCTTGTGCCTAGAAATACAATCTAACCACCTGGAATGATCTGGCATCCTAGCTACACCTTCCTTCCCCAAAATGTTCAGTGCAGAGATCGTCCTCATGACAGGAATGTACCCAGAGAGAGACAGGACGCTCTCAGCTGCGCAGGTGAAAGGACACATTCGAGCAAGATAATCCAAACATCACAAAATGCTGCAGTCGTGGAGCTCTGGGCTGCTCTCAGATGCGTGTGGGTGTACAAATGGAGGGCAAAAATGATGGTTTTACTTTTTGTATCCACCCAGACACTTGGACAACTTCTCTTATTTTTATCACTTAAAGCCAGGAGGGGACAGGAGAGAGATGTGTTGCAATCATCAGATAGGAGACACCTTAATGGCTGTTGGCTTCTGAGCTGATAGATCAGAGTTCTTCATGCACACAGAGTTTATTTTCCTATGGCCCCCACTCTCTGGTGAGCTGGCTCATGCCGAGGGCGGGCTGGGAGAGGTGAGGCCAGGGATTCATTGGTTTTAATGCACAACTGAAAGATGCTTTCAGTCAGCTGCAGCCTGGGTGCCAGTTTTTTTTTTTTTTTTCAGTGCTCTTACTCTGGGGTGGAGAGGGCCAGCCCTCTCCTTCCTCGTGCCTCCTTCGCTCTCGCACAATCTTTGTGGAGCTGCAGAAAAGAATGTTCTCATAAATAAACAAAATATTGAGTTACACACCATGTAAGTGACGACAGAAGAGAGCCCCAAGTCATCTTCTTAATTTCTATGCACAACACAGTGTGCCAGCTCTCAGATAAAAGATGCATGAAAGAAAATGACATTGCTTCCAAGTGCACATAGTTTTGAGGTAAAGTCACCAAGTTGTCCTTTCCCACAAGCTGCCGTGCACATCGGGCCTCCCAGCCCACCTCCAGCCTGGAGCTGCTCCTGGTGCTCCCCCTGCTCCACCATCCACGTCCTGCGCCCAGGTTTGCTCACGTTCCCAAACCACTCTCTTTGAACTCCTGGAGGCCATCAGGTGACTGGTTTTGGGGTCAGAAGGCAACGCCCACATCCTGCTGCAGTCGAAGCTGTAGCTCTGCTTCCCCTGCTGGAAATCAGGTCTTGGCCCTACACACATTAACTGGGGACAAGTTGCTGTAAGGGTCTGTGCAAAGCCCTCTTGCACAGAGGTGGTTCCTCCAGATTCTACTGGGCAATTTACAATTTGGCTACTTTTTAAAATAATTTGATAGCAGAAACACTTCACTGAATGATTTTCAGGCTCACTACAGACATTATTCATGAGAAAGTGATTCAAAATATTTAAGAGAGAAATATAACATGACCCTGGTGCATTTGGTTGTCCACGCAGGCCCTGCTGCTTTGCTTTGGGCTCTGGTGGAGACTCTCAGACAATTTAGCTGTAAGGGAATATCCTGAAAACATCCCAACGTTTTCCCTGTGGCAGAAGGGGCTAGGATCATGCCCTGTACCACACTAACCGAGTGCCACAGTGGTGCCCCAGCCCCAGGAACAGCATGGGGCAAGGCACAGTGAGAGTGTCACTACACAGCCACCTCAGCCAAAAGGTCCACAATAAATCCAGGCTGAGAAGGAAAATGAATACCTGGGAAATGAAATAATTTTCCAGAGTTCCTGGACAGCCCTGGGAAAGGCAAAGGACTGAACCTTTGCACCCTCAGGTCCAGTGCATTTTGAACCATGCCTGCTTTCTGCCTAATTGCACCTCCCTGTGTTGGACCTAAAATCACAAAGCTCATTGGAAAGGCTTTATCGAGGCTGCTCTGATTGGGAAACTCACATTGCTCATGAAATATCATGAACATTTTGCTCTCTCTCCCATGGGAGGTGCCCTTCAGGCCCTGTCCTGAGGGAGCTGCTGGGGAGGTTGTACTGCAGGTCTGCTCTGTGACCCGCTCAGTGCAAACCTGGCTCAGCTGGGGACAAACACATGCAGTGGGCTTAGGTCTTGGAATCTCAGGCTGGTTTGGCTTAGAAGGGACATTAAAGCTCATTTCAATGCATCCCGTGCCATGAACACCTTCCACCAGCCCAGCCTGGCCTTGGACACTTCCAGGGGCAGCCACAGCTTCTCTGAGCACTCTGTGCCAGCACCTCCCCACCCTCACAGCCAAGAATGTCTTCCTTTACCTCTGATCTAAATCTCTCCTCTTCTAGTCTGAAACCATTCCCCTTTGTCCTATCATTTTGTACAGTGAATAAGCTATTTAATTTTCTGTGTAACTTTTACTTGTTTGGAATGTAATTTTACTTTCCCTTTTGCTTTCCTTGGTCTGATTTAGGATCTCCTTCTTTTCTTGGTCTGACTTAGGCTGCAGTTCCTTTTCCCCTGTCCTGCAGGAGCACCCCCATCCTCTGCCTTTTCCTTCACAGAGTTTCCTTGGGAAAGGCACTTACACCCTGCAGCTGCTCTCTCCATTTGTTCCTCACACTGAATCAGAAGCTGGATGGGATGGAATGGGATGGACTTTTATTTCTTTTTCTCTCTCCTGTTTCAATTTTTTTATGTCTGATTTCAATTTTTTTTCTTAAAGAGAGGAAAAGATAATTCTGGTATTGACTTAATTGAAAAGGGAAACTGTAGCCTATTGATTTAGTAGGAGTCAAAACCCCAGATGAATTTAACTCCCCACCCCTTCTTTTCTAACATGAAGTTGTCACTAATAATTTGCTGTCTTCTTTAAATTTTAATTTATGGAATATCATCAAAATTTGAAAGAGTTCACAGTGACTGGAACACAGCAAGAGGTAGAAGTTTATAGCCCCCAACAAGAATAAACAGGACTAGAAAGTTCTTCATGTTCTCCCAGTTAACCATAGAAACAGCCATTTTTTTCTATTAAATAATCTCAAGGAAAAGTTAGCGAAACATAAATTAGAACGACTGCCAGTGACTTATTTTTCTGAATAAAAAGAACATTCAGTAGCAGGTCATTTGTTTTTGTTTTCTTTCAGAGAGTAAATGGAAACATATTCTTACCTCACTTTTCTCACAAGTACAGTAGATTTCCTAAGCTTGTGTCAAGGTTTTATTGCCAGGAAAAAGTGGTTGAATAGTCAGCATTTGTAATGAGGGAATCACCAGACATGAAATACAGCTGTCAAACTGGTACCCTCATTTTCTAGGCATTGGCTGATGGGGTTCTGATTGTTAGTGTCACTGTGCTGCACAGGTAGTGATGAGCCTCCAGCCTTTCCTTGGAGGCAATCTTTGGAGAAAGTGCATTTCTGAATGAGGAAGTGCCAGGCCCTGGTGACAGAAGGGGTTTGTGAGCACTGACAGGAGCACTGAGCATTCACTCTGCTGACAAATTACAAAGTCAGGGTGATCAAGTGCATTACAAATAGGACTGGAAAATCCTGGGCTCCTGTTTTGGCTCCATCCTTGATTTTCTGCTGTGACCTTAAGCAAATAATTTGAACTTCTCCCATCCAGATTCATTGCTTCTGTAATTCTATTTTACAGGATAAATGAGGAAGTACATGGCCCTCTCTATCTTCATTTCCTTATCTGTAAACATGGGTGAATGCTTTTGGGATGTAATTATTGCCCACAGGTTCTGAGATGTTTCAAATCCTTGCAGCTCTTTGATGTCTACAAACTTATTTGTTGATATGTGGAATACCTGTGTGGTAAGAAGTTTTAGAAAAGCTCTAAGCTTTCATCCAAGAGTGGATGGGAAAACACTGTATGTATATTGCATAAGTTTAATCTTGTTTTCAGCTTTCTTTTAAGTGTAAAAATTTGCCTATCATTTTGTGCCCAAAAGTTATCTGCGTTCTGCCTGAAATATCTAACAATGTCTGCCCTGTTAAAAAGCAGCCAAAAGCTTGGCTTCAGTATTGAAAAGCCCTTAAGAAAATTGTTTGTCTGCATTTCTGCACAACCGTGATCCAACAAGACAGTACCAAGGGTGATGTCCATGATGTCCTTGGAAAGCACAGAGCACTTCAGAGACTTATGGCAAGCTGATTTGAATTATTCTCAGGTCTCTTTTCCAGCTGGGAGGCAGCTGGCGTCCTTTACTGGGCTGTTCGGGGTGCACATTTTCAGCCAGACTTGCCTGTCCCAGCAGCTCAGCTCTCCATGGCACCTGGGTGCTCTTGGAGTGTCCAGAAGAAGCTCCCTGAGTGCTGTGGGTCCTGCCATAGCACCTGGGAAAAGGAAACTGAGGCTTGCCAGGGCCTGGGAAGCGTCACAAGGGAATTCTTCTGGTGGAATGGTGGTGCAGGGAGAGGCTGGTGGAGGAGACGCACACAGGCTCACAAGGCTTTGGTTCTTTCTCAGGTCTCCCAATGAATCCATTGCAAGTGAAGAAAATTCCTTCTTGATCCTCTCTCTCCCAGGTGCCCAGGGCCGGCAGTCTCTCGGTGTGCATGGTGCTCACTGCAGTGAGGCTTTGATCTCAGTTAAACAGTCCAGACTAAGAAGTCAGAACAACCCACTGTCCTGCAGTTCAAATCCAGCATTGCTGCAGGGATGAGCCCTGACTGCAAGCCAGGCTTAGCAGGGTCTTTGTTCAGCCCTGGAGCACCCGGTCACAGCATGGGAGCAGCAGGAGCCACAGTGTTTCTTGGGCTGAAAATCAGACCTGGAAAAAGAGCCCCATTAGGTCATTCATTTTGTTGGCTCTTGGCAGAATTATTCCTAGTGGCATGCTCTCCCAGGAGCCTTATCCTGTCCAGTTTGGAGCAACTCAAGTCCTGGTGCTACAGCTTCCTTTTACTTGGAAAAACCATTTCGGTGCCTAAGAGACCTCCTGGTTAGGAAACTCAGACACAGTAGGGAGCAGTAAGTGATTCCTTGAACCCTGGGAAGCAGTTCCACCTCTCTCTTGGGTGGCTGTGCCAGTGGAATCCTTCGGACCTGCTAAACTGAGCTTTAGTCACTGTTCTGGCCCAGCTCTTTCAGTGTTTGATCTTTTCTTGTGAACCTGCCCCTCTAGGCCCAGAGATTCCCTTTCAGCTGTCAGGAATGATCAGTCAAAAAATTACGCAGTAGGACTGGTCTGCATTTGCCCTAAGTCCTTTTTAGTAGTTGACTGACGATGTAAAGGTTCCTTAAAAATGAGTGGTTTGTGCTGTTTGTTTAATATCAATTTATAAAGGGAGTATTTTCACAAAGTGCAGTAAGCACCACTTCATCAAAATTACAGCTTAAATCCCCATTTCCTGGATTCATGTGTTTATCAACAAATCACTCTTTTTCTTTTTTTCCTAATGTACGTATTCCCATTCCTCACTGCTGTAAAGGACAGTTTTAAAGAGAAGAAAAAAAAATAGGTCTTGAAAGCTCAGAAAAAAAAATAAAATGTTGGGTTTTGCTCTTTTCCCTCTTCTATATTTAATCTGTCACAAGCTCTCTATAGCCTGGGCTCTCGAGACTGGCAGCACTCACTGGTTTTGCCATGATGGAGCTGTGGTGCAGCAGCTCTGTCCCAAAAAATTAATAAGGGGCGAGTTACTGATAAACAGAGAAGCTGGAAGTGCCCAAGGCCAGATTGGATATGTCTTGGACCAACCTGGTTTATGGAAGTTGTCCCTGCCCATGGAAGGGGGATTGAAAAGAGATGAGCTTTAATGTCTCTTCCAATCCAAACCAGTCTGGGATTCCATGATTCAGGATTTAGCAGTTGCTCTTAACAGAAAAACAGCATCACATTACACAGTGCCTCTCAGGTGGCAGGTACAACTGTATCTTAAATATTCAAATGTAATTTTTCTTTTTTATCTGAAAATGTTTATTTAATCACAATGAAACATTTTCCTTTATAAAAAACATAACATTAATGACTGAAAAAAATCTTCTTTCTTCTACTTTTTTCACCACAGGACCTGGGTGTGTGACACTGCAGGACCCAGGTGTGTGACACTGCAGGACCCGGGCACGTGACAGCACGGGTCCCAGGTTGTGAGCCCTGTGACAAACAGCCAGGTGTACCTGGGAGCCCCTGCCACCCCACCTGCCCCATGGCTGCCTTCCTCCTGGGGAAAACCTGCAGGGAAAGGGCAGGGCTGCCTGCATTTGGTTTTGTACACAGGAGCAGAGGATTTTTGAGAGATGGTGGCTCAGGTTTGGAAGGAGTGGCAATGAGGTGTTCTGCGATGATGGACAACACAGAATCAGATGGATCACCACTGTGGTGATGGACAGCAGAAGATGCAGCCCTGTGACTGCACACACGGGGCTGTTTATGATCTTAGGGCATTTATGTCTCCTTCCTTTCCTCACCTTTGTCTGCAGCCTCTTTCAGAGCAGAAGGAAAGGAACGCCCCAGCCCCCAGGCCCCCGACCTCTAAATTGAGCTCTCAGCAGTTCCCCCATCATAGCCCCGAAGAGTGCTGCATTTCCGCTTGGAAGGGGCAGATTTGAAAAACAGAAAATATATTAAATGGAAAACACAACTGGTCAAAAGAGCCATTCTATAAATTATGAGCCTGGGCAACAGAGATATTTTTCTTTGGGAATCAGTCCCTTGCGGTCTCCAGGCTACACGATGTGTACGAAACAAAAAAGCCAAACAAAGAGAAAAAGTAAAGGATTTTTTAAGCTAGCTTAGGAAAGGCATTTTTTTCAAAATGGGGGAAAGAAAACTTAAAGAAAAATGCCAGTGAAAGACCAACAGACATCAGGCTCATCTGGGCACTGAGATGGAAACAAGCAGCCCGTGAAATGCGAGGGACACAGGGGATCTCCACTGCACTTGCACTCCTTTGGTAGAGATTATCTAACCAGAACTCAGCTACTTCTGCTCCTTAAAGCATACTGGTATCATCTCATTGCTGTGAAGATCATCATCACTCCTGGCAGCATCATCTCAACTGCAGTTTGGTCAAGGCCCCTCCTGTAGCGCGGGACAGCGCCCTCTGAACCTCTGTCACTTCACTCAGGTAAACCAGCAGGACTTTAAACCAAATTTACTTTTACATCGTGCCAGAACTCACAGCCTCTGCTAACAGTAAAGCTTGATCCCTTGCACACAATTCTGTATGAATATTGCTACTCTGGATGGGAGGGGGCTCATGGAGAGCCTGCTTGGTGCCTCCCTAAGCCTAGTCTCATAAATATAACAGGACTGGGATCTTCAAATTACTTAAAGGCAGTCAGACACTCAATTTCCACTATATTTTGGTGTTATTAGGCTATGGAGCTTGTCAGGCCTCTCTGAATCACTTAGCTTAGTATTTGGCTCCTGGAGGCCATCCCATCCTCTGAACCAACTGGAGATATTCCAGAGCATCTCAAGATAAAAGTTACTCTGCAGGCTTTTTGCAGGAATTTGCTCATGCCTTTGGAACTGCAGCCACCTGCTGATTGAGCTGACACAGGGATGGAGGGAACCAAGCAGCAAGGAAGTACAGCCTGGCTGGGTGTGGTTTCTGAGGTGAGCTTTGTCTGAGGGCAGGATGCAAGGGCTGCAGCCCTTCCACAGATCAGGCACCAGCTGGCAGCTGCTCTGGCAGAGGTGACACTGTCCTCATCCTCTGGTGTCCCCTCACTTTGCTTTGTGCCACTCCATAGAGTCACCCCAAGCAAACAGAGGCCAGTAGGGACCAGAGACTCAGAACCTCTCTAAAATGCCCTGCTGCAGTGCCACTCCTGAGCACTGCCACAAGCATGGAGTAGGAACTCTTGTGTCCTACTCTGCCTGCTTTGGATATTTTTAATTAATACTCATTCCACGAAAGTAGGATTTGATTTTTTTCTATTTGGTCTTGAAACCAGAACTGAATACATCAAAAGGGTTTTGACATTCTGTCCCTGCCTCCATGTACCATTGCTCTCCCAGGAATGAGTTAAAAGGGCTTCGAGTTACTAACCTGCCTGGATTCACTCAGTGATGCAGCATCTGAATGAAACAAAACCCCTGCATCTGCTGCTTTCTGCTCTAGAAATTGCTCACCAAGACCACAGAAGCTGGCCCTATATTGATAGCAACAGGAGCTTTTAACTTCAGAGCACCAGTGCAGCTCAGAAGCAAATCATAAATCCCAGAATGGATTGGGTTGGAAGGGACCCTAAAGCCCATCCCATTCCACCCCTGCCATGGGCAGGGACACCTTTCACTGTCCCAGGCTGCTCCAAGCCCCAGTGTCCAGCCTGGCCTTGGACACTTCTAGGGAACCAGGAGCAGCCACAGTTTCTCTGGACACCCTGTTCCTTCCTTCTTGAAGGAAGCCAGACTAATCTCAGCCTCACATTAATTGCAAATACATTTGGAGGAGGTTCAGAGGCCTGAACAGCAGCTGGCTCTATCTCGTGATGTGCTCCTGTTGCACCAAATCACCTGCAGACACAACCAGGGCGTCTGCTCCATTTACTGCTGCCAGATGTGAGGTTCAACCTCACCTCTAACTGACAGCTGTCACTGCAATCAGTTTGGGAGATCTGCTCAGTATCTGAGAGGAAATATTCCCTCTACAGCTGGAACCCATTCTGCAGCTCTCAGTTACAGTGTCTAACCAGGTTTTTCTTTTGTCCTTCCAAATGCTGCTCAGGGATTGCACTCCAGAAGTGCTCAACAGCCTCAGCCAGGTTTTCTGAAAAAACCACATCAGTTTGGTACTACAAAATAAAATGGTCAATGAGGATCCATTGCAATGGATCTGTGCATGAAGACAACTCCCTGTGCAGTCTTCACCAAAACTGAAATTCCTGGTAGAGAGGAATTATTTCTAAACAATTTTATTTTTAAAGTGATTGTGAAGATTTTTTTTTCATTAGACTTAACTGGTGTCTGTGATTTCTATTTTACTGGGTAACAAGGCAACGAAGAACTGAAGACAGACCTGACCTCTTGCCTCGGCAGCCCTGGCTTTCCTGAGGAGAGTGGTTCCCCTGAGAAGGGCAGGCTGTGCTGCAGGCCCTGGTTCTCCCAACCCATGGAAGGAACTGCACCTTCCCCCTGCCAGGGAGCTGAAGGAGCTGCACCCCTGGAGCACTGAAAGGCAAACTGCTGCTCTCCCCCTCGGACCCATCAGCAACAACCTCAATATAAAACCTTCCTTCGCTGTCTCTCTGTATCTGTGAACAGGACACAAGGAAAGCACTCAGGCATTAAACACTTTGGGTTGAGTTCACTTCCCCATGACAGCCTGCTCCTTGGAAACCAATGCTGGCATCAAAGTGGAGTGACACAGGAGGAAAGGGGCATCTCTGGAGCTGCATTTTGGAGCTGTTACCCCTAAGGAACAGGGGGTGACTCTTCCATAATGTCCCCGAAGCTGCAGAAAAATTACATATTGCAAAATTTGGCCTTATTTTTGCAAATGCATCTTTTAAAATTGTGCATCTGGAATTTAAGTTCTCTTCCAAGCGCTGTGTGTGATTTGCTCTTGCCAGAGAAGCACACCTGGGAGTAAGAAGGGGGTTTAGATAAGTGCCTTTCCATATGGCCCACTGATAAATGATTCATTCTGCACAGCTTAGCTTTGAAAAGAAATTCAGTATCGTTAAGATATTAAGATACCAGCTTCATATTTCACCTCATAATTGCACTTCACATATCACAAAAAGAGCTGGCTGTTGTTTTTGTTGCTGCTGTTTGCAGATGCAGCCTGGAGAGCTCTGGGTATTGCATCACAACTCATTCCCTCCTTCCTTCCATTCCAGCACACATTTTACTCTTCTTCTGAGGGTAATTTTTAGGTGGATCAATACCAACACAACAAACAATCTTGTAAAGTATAAATTCAATATCCTCAGATGAAGTAATTGATAAATACAACTTTTTAGGGTAATGCTTAATTAAACGTGCTGATGGGATTTGAGATCACTCAGGATTAAAACAAGATCCAACAAAGCAACACTTCCTTGAGAGGCAGGAAGCCCTGCACTCCTCACCTCACCCTATTGGAACTTCTGGTACCAACAACAACCGTGTACAGCTCCTCCTCTCTTTGCTATCTCCATCTCCAGGTCCTGATCATCCCAGTCCATCTCTTTAATCCCCACAACAGCCCAGGCCAGGGACAGCACACAGTGAGCTGCAGCTCAGGAAAAACAATGCATAGTGAAAGCATCACCCATAGATAACACCAAGCGCCCTGTACCTGAGTGCAGCCAGGGCAGGGAGCCGGGACAGTACAGCACATTCACAAGGGCACTTGGTCTGGTGCTCTCAAGACACCACCTGGACCTTCCAACAGGCAGATGAGGACCAGCAACATCTTTGGTTGAAGAGGAAGGGACCCTGTGTAAATCACCCCTGCCCGGTGGCAGGAGTGCACTGAACTGGTTCTCATGGTGAGGTGCTGATGTACCAGAAGGAAAAGCAAGGACAGCCTCTGGGAGATGCTCTGAGCCCCTTCAGTGCACACAGGAGGGTTCTGCTTTCTCAGCAGATTTAGGGGCCAGACCAGTGCAGTTCCTGCATGGGAAGAAGAGGCAGGCTCCAAATGCTTCCAAGTCCTCATGGACAGCAATTCCTCACAAGGGTTGTTTTGTGTTTTTATTTTCTTCAGCCATAATTTTTTTTCAGAACCAGTGGAAATACTTCCTTTGGTCCTACCAGGCTGCAGCATTTTTGCCTGAACACATCTTATGTGAAAAGCACCCTCAGCACCACTGGGCACAGCCAGGAGCAGAGCTCAGGCTGCAGATCTGGAAAATATTCCTGCTGGTGAGACCTGCTGGAGCGGGAAGGGGCTCCCCAGGGAGCCAGGAGTGACCTGACCAGGCAGTGCTGTAAAGTGGATGAGGCCAGAGTCCCGAGGGAGCCATGGCAGGCTGTTTGATAAGAGAAGGTGAGTCTCCAGCTTTGCTGGGGATCACAGAGCTGTCCAGGGTATTTTTCCTTGCCTAGTGCACAGGGACGGGTACAGTTGCCCTGCTGAGGATCTTCTGAAGGAAGGTTGAGAGGCAAAAGACAGCAAAATCCCAGCCTGGGGCTCAGGAGGGATCTCTCAGGGCACACCTTCAGGTGGCACAACGGAGTGTAACCCCAAGAAAGCAGATCTGTGCCAGCAGTATCCAAAACTTGGGCCCTTCTGATAATTATCAAAATCTAGAAATGGTCATTTCATGCCTGTTCCAAGAGTTTGCTGTAAACAAAATGTTAAATATTTTGTTAATTGCAAACAAAAGGCCAGAGAAATAAATACATGAAAAGTCAAATTATGATCTTGGATGCTCCTTTCAGGGACAGATAATTGAGAAATATGGCCACAGCAGAAATCTACTTTTGATTACTGGTTCAATCTATACAAATTTAGGCACATATTTTTTTCTATATAAAAGCAGTCCCAGGTGAGCATTTATATATCTAGAAAAAGGAACAAAAAGGAAAAAACACCTAAGAAAGCCTTGCTATCTGTCCCAAAAAGCTGTCATTTTTCTCAATTCTATGCATTTAAATTTATTGCTGCCGAAATTCCCAAGGTCTGCCAAAATGTAAGGAAAGTCACAATACAGATGAGTGTTACCAGCAGAGAGGAGGGTTCAGAGAGGATCAGGGAAAGAAATAGTGAAAAAGACAGATCCATCATTTTTAGTGCTTACAGCAGTTGTGGGGAAGCATCTTTGTGAATTATCGGTGGTAAAAAGAAAAGCAAACAAAGCAAGAAAATCCCTGCCCCAGAAGAACAGATCCAGTGAGTGCTCTGTTGTTTGTTGCAGCAATTGTCTGAAATTGGAAACATTTGGGGTGCTGCAAAGCACTAGTAAAAATGGTTTTGTCCAGAATATCCTGCCCTTTATTCCAAGGTGCATCCTGAAGGAATCTGAGGAGGGGAAGGCGGTGGCTGAAGGATGCAGCTCAAGTCCAGACGCTTCTGTCCCAGGGCCACCAGTGTCAGGCTCGTGCTCCTGCTCCCCCTGCTCCTTCCAGCTCTGTGCTCCAGCTGGGCCCTCCAGGTGAACCTGGGAGTTATCTCCATGGCTTCTACTCCTCCTGACTGCAATTGGCCAAATGGTTCAAAGGTCAACAGAAGAAGTGCGAAAGGACTGGAGATGCTTTGAAACAGTTGATAATTTTCAAGAACAGAGCACTCTTGCAAATCCACAGCTTTCTATCAAAAAATCCAGTTGAAGAAACCCAAAACAAATTAAATTCTTATAAGATTTGAAGTACTTTAACCCTATTAACATTTTTTAAATCCCACGTTTTTGGTTTTATTTTAGAATAGGAAAATTTGGCAAATAGACATTTTAGATGTATTTAAAGATCAGTAATTTTTTGAAGTTACATTAGAAACATCCACCAGCTCTGCTCTACACTAAGAATTCATGTTACATAAAAAGCCAGATAGAGAAAAATAACCCAGAGAAGCCCACTCTGCAGAGCTGATCCCAAATGACCCTGTTTATTAAATGTACACTGAGAGCAGTGAGTGCCTCCACTCTCTCACTCTATAGCTTGATTTGCATGGCTTTTCAGCCACAGAGTTCAGTGAAGTGCTCTTTTCTGGATGCTGCAGTTCCAGGAAGATAGAGGTATCCAAGCAGGTGAGGGAGCAGCAGCATAGCCAGAGGCCCCAGCCGTGTCTTGGGCTGAGGACACAGCATCCATTTCCAGGAAAGCCATGCTGCAGGAAATGGGGGGGGTGAAGTAGGTCTTGTAGAGAGCTCTGACACTCTAAGGCAGATGCATCTGTATTTTTCCATTGTGTGAAAAGCTTTGCCCATATTTACTGCTCAAGGACTGTTTTTCTCCCTGCTGTTGTCCTGCCAGAACTGAGCACTGAGGGCCAGAGTTCTGAAGTCCATTGGCACAGCAGAGTGGACTTTGAGGCCGGACCTCTCTCCACTCGTGCACTTTGGCTCTGATCTGTCCCGCACATCATCAATAATCAGCATTCCTAGCACATGGCTAGCTGGGAATACTGGAGCACACTGGGATGCCTCTGCCCTTACGTGGGTCCTGCTTCCCACAGCCCACTGGGAAAGGAGGAAACCCCAAATGTTCCTCAAGCACTGCAAAGTTCAGCACCAGGCAGAGCACAAGGTCACTGACCATTTTTTGAGGATCAGGTAATCCCTCTGCTTAGGTGCCAGAGGAAAAGGGAAAGCCTGGCTTCAGGAGGGATCTCCAGACAGCTGCATCCCCACCTGAGCAGTGATGCCCTCCTGGTCCCTACAACAGCTGCAGGCTGGCCATCCAAAAAAGTCTGAGCTGCTCTGAGGTCAGGCACCAAAGTCTTTTTCCAGTTTTTATTCTGGGAATTTAAAAGACTATTTGCCTTAGCTGCAAACATAGGAGGTTTTTCTTATACAAAATGTAAGAAAAATGCAGAAATTAATACAACAGTGTCAGGAAGGAGTCAGGTTGCCAGGCTGGTGGTCCCTAGTAGTCCTGAGATGTGTGAATCGGTGAAAATCAGAAAGCTGTCACAGCACTAAAGCAAAAACTCATTAATAAAAGTGACAGTAAAAGCTCCAAAACAAGAAAAGTTACCCAAGAGCAAAACTCTACTTACACTTAGGAACAGCCTCCCCCACATGAGCAGCACAGTCCTGCTCCTGGAAGTGCTTTATAACTGGACTCATTAATACTCTTGGGAAGGCCAGGTTAAGAAACACACCTCTGGGTGCTGTGCCCAGCTCTGGATCCTCAGCACAGCAGGGACAGGAGCTCCTGGAGCTGAGGAAGGGCTGGAGCAGCTCCGTGCCCAGGAAAGGCTGAGGGAGCTGGGGCTGCTCAGCCTGGAGAGGAGACACTGAGGGCACCCTGAGGAGCAGAGCCTGAGCCCTGTTCTGACTCTCCCTGCAGACAGGGACACCCAGGGCTCAGAGCCCCTCGCACCTGACTCTGCCTGGTCCAGGCTGACTCTGCAGGGTGCAGCTGAGCCCAGCAGAGATGCTGGTGGCACCTCTGGAAAAGCAGATTTTAAAAAAGGGCAAAGCCACCAGACAGGCAGAGAAGAAGGGAATAAAAAATGGCCTGTTTTAATGAGAAGTAAATTAATTTTACCAAAGTTGAGTCTGTTTTGCCCATGACAGGGATTGCTCAGGGACTGCCCATTGGCCAACCCCAACCTCTCCTAGCAGAGGACCCCTGTACTCAAATATGACACCCACTCACAGTCAATCAGCTTCCTCAACAGTGCTGAGTGAGAACATCTTCCTTTTAAGCCAAACATCCTTCACAGCCTCTTGGAGAAATGGCAAATTTACCAACAAAAGCCCTTCGGCACTCCTCCTGAATTATAAGCTGCTGAAATCTTATTTTTATGATAATAAGATGACTTGAAAACACTTCCATATATTAAAAAAGCTATTAATATTTTTCTTGTTTGACAGACTTACAAATGTAGTTCTGCTTTGTGCCTTTGGCAGCAGCATTCAATGGCCAAGCATTTTCAGAAAACTGAAAGTTTTCCTGACCTTTCCTGCAGCAAAAAGTCACCGACTTCCCCTGCTGTGTATTTGCACAGGGAGTGCTCTTAAGCCAGCAGCAGTCAAAGGAGACTTTACTAGTTATGTGCAGGACTGTATCCTCAGCTAGAGGTGAGTCCTATAGGAGTTTCTCCAGCCAAAAGAACTTTAGAACCTGGAGATTCAAGTTTTTTTTATTTTTCCCTTTTTTTGTATTCCTTATCCTTTTGTTACTAAATTCAAAGTTGTTGTCACCTTTAAATGGAAATGATCAGATATTGGTGTGGCCAGAAAACGATTTGGGTTATGCAGAGCTGGATGATGAAGTGTCACAATCATCAGTCTCCTGCCACTGACCTCTCTGGACAAATCCTGGCTGTGCATGATGTTTCTCCCACACCTTGCAGTGCTGCAAGGATTGAGATGCAACCTGGAGCTGGATTAGTCTGCCCATTAACCTCTCTTACCTGAGCGGTCTCCTCTTGGCTTTCTCCCTCTTGTAGAGCCAAGCTGGGGAGCATTAATTTGCTGCAGCTTTTGTCATTTATGAACAGCTATTTGCCTGTTTGCTGCATTATTAGAGCCTGACTCTTGTGCTGGGCCAGTCACTTCTGATCATTCCTGTCCTAAACACTTAGCTTTGAAAGAAGAGCCCAGCTCTGTGTGAAGCATTTGCTGGGTGCACGTGCCATAAATCACCCTGGAGTTCTCCAAAGCAGCTGGGCTGTGAGAACTTTCCGAGCTGGAAATGCTCCCCCACCTTCCTGCAGGCTGCCGGGCTCTTGATAAACATGAGCAATTAGCACCTTTACAGACATCATTTTCCTTCCCCACTGACGGAATATTGGATACCCAGAGGGAAACTGGGCCTTAGAGGGAGGCTCCAGGAAGGTGGGCAGAATGGTGGATGGGATGTGAACACTGCTGCAACTCATCCATGGAGGGCTGTGCTCACACATCCTCTCTCTCAGCCACATCTCCCTGCCCCTGCAGTGAGAGCAGCTCTGACAAGCCCATTTCTGTCTGATGGGAAGAAAACAAACATTGCAGTGCATAATCAAACAAATGTGGGCTCTTCAGCTCTTGGATTGGAACTCCAGCTAATGTCATAAAACATGGGAAAAATGCTCTGTAATTAATTCCTCCTCTGGAAATATTTGACTAGGTTCAGGATGTCCTACAGGAACAACACTGAAGTCAGCAGCAGCAGTAAAGGTTGCATGAGTCTGGAACTGAGGGATTTTCCTCAAAGTATGTACCTGGGAGAAGCTGGAGCTGGGATGCCTTCAGGTTGAGCAGGGGAGTTTAGTGAGGGATTAGAAACACACCCGAGCAAACCTGCATTTCCTCCTGCTTACATCCCTGCAGCCACCTGAGGAAAGCTGTACCCGCAAAGGGGAGACAGTTTTACACCTCTGCAGACACTGTCACACACATCTTCCCAATGCAAGGTTCAGCCTCTGCTTTCCTGCTGCCTTCCCATCTAATCTGTTTCCTGCCATGACAGTAGCTGAGCTATTGCCAAGAAAATCACTTTGTGGTTTAAGTGATGCTGTGATCACTTTACAACCTGGACCACAGAGCTCTGGTGTGTGACACGGCAGTCACAACAACAGTGTCCAGAGGTGGGCACTTCCAGAGAATGGGATGGACATCAACAGTGGTAATTAAACCAATCACAACAACAGCATCCAGGGTTGGGGCTGGACACATCTCCCATCCAGAGAACAGGATGGACATCAACAGTGGTAATTAAACCAGTCACAACAATGGCATCCTGAGCTGGGCACCTCCAGAGAATGGGATAGACATCCACAGTGATAATTAAACGAATCACCACCAGAAAACGTTGGCAAGAAGAGAAAGAAGTCATTAATTCTAATGGTGTTATGAACAAAAACCAGGCAGAAGACCAGCTCCTTTTTAATAGCCTGTATTAAAAGATCAGCTCTCTGGGTAGGCAGTTCACAGAGGAGCGCAGTCCCACTGCCGCTCCCTGATTATGCTAATCCAGGGGAGAAAGGCACTCAGTGGTACTATGCCACGTAATGCCCCTGGGTCTCAACGCTTGCAGGACTCTTCCACTTAGAGAGGGCCAAAGCCCCTTCAAATCTCCCTGACCTGCTCCTCACCAGGTTCGTTCGTGGTTACAGCGACATTATTACAGTCACTGTCAATACAGCTTCACCACTTCCTCTGAGGTACATACTATTAGTTTCCCCAAACACCCTATCGTTTTTGGATTTTTGGGGCATTTTTTCTTCCCTAGACCCCACCCAGGGTTCCCTGCGACTTTCATTTACATAACCGCACCCGGCAGAGGATTGCGAAATCAGAGCTCTCAGTTTCGCAATCGAAGCCGCCGCCGCCCCTAGTGTCGTCTTTGTTTTGTGCCCGCGCTTCATTCGCCGCCGGCAGCACTTACGGGTTTTAGTGTCGTTGTGCGAGCTGCCCGCGCCGCTCGCTGACCACTCGTGTCGCCGCTCGGCGGCTGTCTGCAGTCTTCCGATCTCCACCGCATCTGAGTTACACCGCTGCTTTGTTCCTCGCTCTTGCGCCGCTTCTCCGCCGTGCCGCTCCGGCCCCTCGCGGCTGCTCCACCACGCCGCACACCGAGCAGCGCCATGCGGCTCCTCCTGCTGCCTCAGCCGTGCTGGTGCTGGCAGCGGCCGCGCCGCCACCCGCGCCGGGAGCAGGCACCCCGCTGCCGCCGCCACGGGTCCTGCAGCCTCCCCGGCTCTGCTCCCC
>VXBU01017146.1:561235-608951 GCA_013400315.1 Bombycilla garrulus | reverse complement strand
CCGCAAGCGAGGCCGCCGCCGCCCCGAGGGTCGTCTTTGTTTTGTGCCCGCGCTTCATTCGCCGCCGGCAGCACTTACGGGTTTTAGTGTCGTTGTGCGAGCTGCCCGCGCCGCTCGCTGACCACTCGTGTCGCCGCTCGGCGGCTGTCTGCAGTCTTCCGATCTCCACCGCATCTGAGTTACACCGCTGCTTTGTTCCTCGCTCTTGCGCCGCTTCTCCGCCGTGCCGCTCCGGCCCCTCGCGGCTGCTCCACCACGCCGCACACCGAGCAGCGCCATGCGGCTCCTCCTGCTGCCTCAGCCGTGCTGGTGCTGGCAGCGGCCGCGCCGCCCCCCGCGCCGGGAGCAGGCCCCCCGCTGCCGCCGCCACGGGTCCTGCAGCCTCCCCGGCTCTGCTCCCCGCCGCCCCGGCTGCGGGACCCCGGCCGGCTGCGCTGGCTCTGCCGATGGCACGGAGAAAGGGAGGGGCCCCGCGCCTCAGCCTCGGCTCTGTCAGCCCGGTTCGGGACCCCGCGGGACCCAGCCCCGCCACACCGCGGGGTCTCGGGTTGGCTTCCCAGCACCAAAGGCTGAAAGACTCTGTCCTGGGCGTCCATCCCAGACAGCAGTGGTGGAATAATGAGCTGTACCCAACTGACATAACATTAACAATATTCAGAAAAATACAGTGTGAGCTTATAGTCAACTGGGGGGAAGGAGGAAAAAAATAAACTTAGAATTTTTATTTATATCAGTGTGGCATGGATATACAAGAAGCTGAGCCTGGGGAAACTCTCTGACTGTTCCGTTCTGGATCCGAGCAGAATCTGAGGGATGTTCCAGAACCATGGGAGCACATACAGCCGTATTTTGAAATTTCCACACCCCCCACAGCTGCATCTAATGAGGGTTCTATCTTTATTCTGGACTGTGAGCTTTCCTTCTCCCCAGCCTACATCATTACACAATTCCCTTCCTCTCCAGGTGATGAGAAATGGGCATTCCCCATCCTTTGCCTTTAATCCTCCTCCAGAATGTGAACCTCACCTCACAGCACCTCAGAGGTTCAGCCTGCAAAGCTGTTTTGCCCGGGGTAGGTTGTCGAGGTCCCTCATGTCCGTCAATGCCGGGGCCCAAGGTCCAGGTGGCAGCCATATCCCACTGATGTCAAACCCTACCCCACTGTATGTGGGATACATTAACTCGTTTGTTTCTTGGGTTTGCAGGGCCAGGTTTTGGTAGCAGGTGGGCTCCAGGGGTGGTTCCTGTGAGAAGCTGCTGGAAGCTTCCCTGGAAGCAATCCCAGCTGGCTGCAGGATGGACCTGCTGGTGATCAGGGCTGGGCCAGTCAGGAATGATGGGAACGCCTCAGGGATAACATGTTTGAATCCACATTTCTAGACCAGGGCTGGGTTGCCAGAAGGGCATCAGGGTGCACAATGCTGTGCATTGCTCTGCCTCCCCTCCTCTTCCTCCTGAGCCTGCCTTCCCAGGCAAGCCATGCAAAGCCCTGAGCTCCTGCGGCACAGCAGAGCTGGGAGAACACACTTGTGCAGAGAAAGGGTTAAAGAGGACAATAAAACACAGCAGGTGCAAGCACATGAGAAAGAAATAAAGCAAAATTCCCTCTTATGGGAGCAATAGAAATGATTGAGAGTGTGGACTCTGTAATCTGCAGAAACTGAGGTGACACTGTTCAGTCAAATTAAATGCACAGAGTGGAAAAATCCAAGCCAAACAATCCGTCTGTGTCATGTGTCTGTGGATAATTTACTGCCATGGTTGAAGTCTGCCTTCGAAGGATTCAGGGGCAGAATGAACATGTGGGATTTGTTTTCCTGCGACGTGAGGAGTGAGGAACAGGACAGGAAAGTTTTTGCACTCCCCAACCCCTCTGCTCCTGGTTAAGAGGAGTTAATTGTTATGTCTCTACCCTGTCCGTCCAAGCATTGCATTTGCTGATCAGGAAGCAGTGGAAGAAGTACCAGGGTGAATCCCTGGAAGGCAGGTGTTTGCTCAGGGCAGGAAGGGACAGGGAGGCAAGGAAGCCCTGAAGGGATGGGAGCTGCTGAGCTGCTGTCCTCAGCTGCCAGCATACAGCAGAGCTGGGCCAGAGCCCAGCATTCCTCCCTGAGCCCTTCCCCAGCTCCTCCTCTTGGGAGCCCCCGGTGCTGCCACATGAACCATTGTGACAAAAACCAGGTTCTGAAAATACACCCAGGAATGCCAGGACCTGTGGTGATGTCGTACGAGGGATACACGGTGGGGATATGGGGCTGGGATGCAGGGCTGGGATGAAGGGATGGGATGCAGGGGCAGGATACCTGCCATGTCCTGCTGCCCACCAGCCCACTGAGGTTCAGGGCAGGGTAGTGGCTGCAGAAGCCTGGAACAGCTCAAGAAAAGAATGTTCCCTGGCACATGCTGCTCCAAGGACAGGAGTGAGCACAGCACCAGCAGCTCTGCCTGGCTCTGCCATTACCAGGAGTCTTGGCCAAAGCCCCTGTTTGCAGATAATCCAAGAAGACAGGTCAGCATTAGAGCCCTACACACTTTTTGGAGGAGCCCTTCTCCTCTGCAGTGATTTTCCCTGCCACCCATCGGGCTAGACTTTGCTGTCAGTGTTGGGTTTCAGCTCAGAGGTTTGTACTGCAGCTGCTGGCCGGGTTCAGCTCTGTGTGATCAATCAGCTCTAGGAACCTCTCAGTGTGAAACACAAAACTGGGTCATTTTTGGTGCATTACCAGCAATGCTCTGGCACAACTCCTTGGTGTTCGTTAATACCAGGCAAGCTTCAAGTGTCCCAGAGTCATTTATTTTGTGTAACGGAACAATCTGTAACACACACGAAACCCAGATCACGAAACTCCAGTGAAGGGGCTTCATTACCTTTGTTGCTTCACTGGTGTCAAATGCAAATTGCACCAAAGCCATGGAGTCCCAGGGGGTGGGAGGGCAAGGCTGAGACACAGACGTTTGCAAGTCCTTCTGGAACAGAGAAGCTGCCTTTGGATTGAGTTCCCCTGCAGTGTGCACATCTCCTCTGCCTCGGTGCTGCACCCTGGGCTGCAGGGAGCAGGGAGGGGACTATACCCCAGCCAGAGAGTTTCAAATTCCTCCATCTCCCAGTCTTTCTTACACCTCCCTTCATGTAAGCAATTATCACCTTTTGCAGAGAGATCAGCAGGCCTGCCTTCCCCTCCACGGCTGATGACTGGATTTAGTTACCTGCCAGCAGCAATCTGCAGTGCTGAGATGCAAAGTAAATATCCCCTGGCTCCCTTCCAGCGCCCAAACATTAAATCGTATTCCAGTAATCATACAGAAGTTAATTAGGAATCTCAATAGGCCGGGATTCTTTATTCCATAATGACATGGCCTGACGGTCCTCATAGGATGTTTGTTTGATGCTGCTTACTTCAATCTAGGGGCTTTTGACAGCAAACTACTCTGCTGCTGTCAGGGGGAGAAGGGCAGAGCAAGGTGGGCATTTGGCAGGCTTTAGCCTCCAAAAACACCCCCTGGGCGGGGGCTGGGGCTCCAAAATCCCAGACTGCTCCCAGTGCTTCCCATCCATGCAGCCAGGACATGGAATGTTTATGCCAAGGAAAGGAAGTAGGAATTAAAACTTCTGAAAGAGAAACACAAGCCTAGAACCCTCCTTCATATCTCTCTAATAAAATTATCTGGAGGGAAAATTCAAATGGAATTTTTTTCTGTATTTCTACAGCAAGAAATCATATTTGAACCAAAGCAGTGTTGGATTTCTTTCTCTGTCAGCGATAATGAAAAAAACATCAAACTGAACACAGCGAGGCTACACTGACAAGTTTACAAAGCTCAGAAACGTCTTTTAATGGTGTAATTCTGTTTAGGAAAACAGATCCTCAAAATCCATACCTACAGAAAGCTAATACAGGAGAATTCAGCTGGCTTGCCTGCACTCAGACACAGTCATTCAGGGAGGGAAAAAACATTGTAAAGAATTATTAGTAAAAGTATTTACAGGAATTTGGAAAATCTGAATATATACAAAACCGTTTCTCCAGACAGGAGCTTCATCTTCTCAGAAAGCAGTCACTTCTGTCCTCTGTAGCTCTCCAAGAGCTCCTTCCCGATCCCTGAGTGGCCACAGGGACAGGGAAATCTCAGGGAGATAGAGCTCTGCGTTCTCAGAACAAAAGCTCAGCAGAGTAAGGCATCAGTTACTGCACATGTGATTTATGTGTCGCATATAACAGCCAGTGCTGTGTAAGCTGCACTGCACACAGGATAAATTCCACATTCCCACATTGATAAAACCATCCCATGGCGAAGGATGACAATGATTGGCACAGGGAATCACACACACTTTATCAGATACAGAAGAGGTCGAGCATCCAGGCACTGGGGGGACTCCATAGCTCCCAAAGCCTGTCAGAGGATGCCCTTGCAGCCCTCAGCATCACTTAGGATGTAACTAATGACTCGTTTTGGGTGGTGAGAGGAACACAGTGGGAGAAGGCCGTGACCCCAGCCCTGATGGAGAGCTGTGTCCTGCGGGGTGAGGTGTGGGGCTTGTGGCAGCCAAGGACTGACACCAGGATGAACAGTGTTTGCTCGGACAAGAGCCCTTTGTTGGCCAGTCCACTGAGGGGTTGGGTTTCAGGCCCGAAGAGGTGTCTGGTTACCCTCCTACTCGGAGATAAGGTACCTGAATGTCTTGTGCAAACACAGTGAACCCGCAGGGAGAACAATACTTCGTGGTAAAGAGCTCTTGGTTGCACACTGTCAAAGGGGAGAATATTCTGAGGAAAAAAACAAACAATTTCCCCTCACTTTTGTTAGCACTGATGGAAAGTGGCAAGGTATAAAAAGAAGCTTTACGGCTTGCCAGAGCGTGGCTGGGAGGGAACAGATGGCCAATTCATCTCCACTGAGCTTGGCACTTCCAACAAAAGAAACAATATGTGTTTGGCTGCCCTAATTTCTCCCCCAGGTATCCCAGCAGGTGACTGGGATGTCTGATGACAAGAATGACTTGACTTGTGCTCCCCAAGAGCACATGTTGCTTGTTGCTGTGGCCTTGTCATTGTTTTGCCCAATCTCCCATTCCTCTGTAGCACCCGGGGAGGTGTCTCCAGATCCAGGAGACAACAGCAAACCTGGATGGCAACACCCAAATCCAGCATTCACAGAGACTCCTGTTCCACATGGAGATTCATTCCAATAGCCCTCATTTCAGTCTGCAAACATCTATTTCCCAGCACTGGAGCTGCACACAGCATATCCCAGGGATACTTTGCTGAATGCAACTGGTTGTAAAAATTCCAAGATTAGATTGAGGAATCCAAAACTAAGTTGGCTACCCCAGAATGTTTTCACATTTAATGTTATTTCCCAGGCACAACCTTGATTTCCAGTTTCATGTTTTCCTACACAAGGGATAAGCTGCTCCACTTTCCCACAGAGAGTTTGCGGGCTGCACCAGGGTGGCTTTCACAGGGGAAGGAGGGCAAGGGAAGGAGAGAGATCCTTCTCTCCCTGATGCAATGTGTGCAGGGCTCATGGATCAGGGCCGAAGGAAAGGGCTGTGGCCGAGTCAAACACAAAATTTATTTCTGGGTAAAATGCATCTTTCCCCAGCTCTCACGCTAAGCTGGACATTGGTACAGTCTGGCACATACCAAGATCCCTAAAGTTTGCAAACAAAACCCAGAAAAGGAGCAGTGGGTCACCAGTGCCTGTAATATTCTCAGGGTGGGCAGCGTGGATCCGTCAGCCACCAGCTGGACTCTCCTGCACTTTTGATATTCTCCTGCCATTGCTTTTCTTTGCAACAACAGCAGAGCAAATTAAGAACTAAGTCTAAAAGGCACTGTAGGCTGCTGCCTGGTCACGAACAGAAGATGGGAGTTCACATGAGCTCTGCAAGATTGTCTTGAAAACCCCACACTACAGCTCTCCAAGGAGTCCAACTCTAACTAAAATTTGTTTGGCCTCACAAATGATACTCTGCCATATGTTAATGATGAGGCTAGAGCATTAAGCTGAAGTAAAAATCATTGATGATTAAAAATATTTCACTAGAAAACTTCTAGAGAAGTATTATTAATAGATCAAATTTAAGTGACATTTTAAAGAAACTGATTTTTGTTTGTATTAGTGATGCATGAGGAGAACCTGTAATGGGTTAACGAAGGATTTTATCCATAAGCTGTTTTATTAGGAAACACAATGTTATATTCCCCACAGAGCAAAAAGTTGTTTTGTCTTATTAGTAAATATTGACTGAAAAAACACTGATTAGATGAGTGTTCCCATGCTGCTGACTCAACCACATTCATGTTTGCTCTCTTAAGAGAGCATTACACACTGAACATACATCCAGAGGAATCAATCATTAGACATATGGTTAAGATATTATCTTTTCCAAACCAAAAGTCCAGGCTTTCAGGGAGAAACCAAGAGCCAAGACAAGTTGTTAGACTTGGTTATCTCTCAGAAGCACAACAGAACAGGTCACACCCCAGCCTTTGCCATATTCACATATTTTAAGGAATTTCTAAAGAGAATCATCTAATTCTTTTCATTTCTCATCCCATTATTTTGTGCTGTGGCTGTCTATAAGGAAATCGAATAGTCTTGCAATTAAAAATACAACTCTGAATTTGAATGATTTTAGGCAAATAATCTCCAGCCTGGTTGTAAAGATCCTTGATGAAGATGCAGAGCTTTAGAATCGGCTTCGATGTTTCACTGTCACCACTTTCAAGGGAATTGAAAGCTATAACCTGTCTCACTTAAGTCTTGCAACAGTGAGTGGAACAAGGCCTAAATATCTTTAAAACGCTTAGGTTGGACAGATTTTCAACACAGCTCAGCTCAAATTTCCCTTCTTCAGCAGGATCCACATGAAGTCAGAGCACTGGACCCAGGGCTTGCCAGCTCAGCTCTCCAAAGTCTGCCCAGCATTTTTGGGAATCTCACCCTTTCTCATGTTCCCAGCTGAAAGATGAGCTGCTTGAAAAGTCCAGCTTTCCTTTTCTGTAAAATAAGGCTCCCAACATGCTGCTGATTTACACAGGCTTGGGAAAGGAAGAAGTTCCAGAGCTCAGGCCTTTCAATGGCTCTTGAGAGAAGCAAACAAGGTCAGCCTGTCTCCCTGCACTGCCCATCAATATGCCTCGTCTCACTAGGCCACAGTCTTCTCTCCCATCTTCACATGCTGGCTTCCAAACCCAGGCAATCTAATTCAAAATATTTAAAATTACTGATGATGCTTTAAGTTTTATCTTTCATATTTTCCAGATTCTGTACTGCATTAATATATAACTCTGAAATTCATATAAAATGTTAGCAAGTTCTCCTCACAGTTCAGTCAGACAAAACAATCCATTTCCAGCCCCAGACCCGAGGACATTGTTGCAGCTCCAGGCCCAAAAAGTGCAAACAACAGGGAATTGAGGAGAGCAAACTGGGAGGATGAGACTGCATAACCTGGAGCTGGAATTGGACAATTACCCCAATATCAAAATGGAGCAAAACTTATAAAAGTGTGAAAACTCGTGACCCGAGGTCCATCTTGGGTGGAGCCACAGCCAGGCTCTTGTACTGCCCAAGGTGAATCCTTTGAAGATCTTTTATTAAATACCTACTTTATTCCTTTAACCCTGCCTAGCCTCTGTTCCAGGGAGCCTCTTTAGGCATCACTGAGAGAGAAAAACTGCTACAGGTCTTCAAGTGACAGCCTGGGAACAACCTGGGAGGTCACATTTAGCAACTTTACAGTAAACTATTTCCGATTATAGTGAAAATAGTGGGATCTATGAGTCCTCAGATCTACTCCTCATTTCAAATAGTGTGGACATCAACAGCTGGATGTACACAGACTGAATTTTTCTAGACTAAAATTTCTCTGTGTCATTCTAAAACTGTTAGTTCCCAGCAGGCTTTTGAGGGAGAAAAATTAGATCCTGAAGACTTATTAACTAACAGTTAGATTCTTAGTTCTGAAAAACTTATTTTTGAATCTTGTCATGTGTGATGGACCAAAACCAAATTTAGGAAGGGATTGCAGGTGGATTTTGACAAAATGAATGACCTGAAGGTTGAAATTCCATCAAATCTGGAAAATTCCTCTTTGAAAAAAATACGATATGCATTTTGACCTTTAAAATATGATAAGCATTTTCTGATGAATAATGCTCAGTGGTGCCTCAGCTCCATATTCCCGAGATATCCTGCAGTTCCTCAGATGTGTATCTCTGGTGGCAGACCCTGTGTAGGTACCTGTGAAGAAGAAAATTCACACGCCCCTGTCCCAGAGTCACAGCAGAGCAGCTCTCCAGGCTCCAGTGCCTGCCAGTTCCAGGACTGAGCTGGAGCTGCCCCATTAGGATGAGCTCCAGGTGCCATCTGATTTGGGGGAGCTTGCCTTGGCTCTCTGCTGCTCAGGACGTGCTCATTACTGGAGCATAATTACAGGAACCCTGGGAACGTGAGGGAAGGGACAAGTACAATCCTCTGTAAAATATGTCCCAGCTGGGAATGACATCATGGCCATTGATCAGCCTGGGAGCCCTGCAGTCCCCACCCTGCCTGTCATTTACACACAGCAGCAAAGCGGAACAAGGGCTGCACTGAGCTGCCCTGGGAAGCACCTGCCAAGAATTTCATCTTGTCCCAGGATACTGCCAAGCCTCTCCAGAAGTTTTCGTAAAAGAAAAAACAATGAGCAACTTCTTTCCAAGGATACTGCAATACCTAATGCCCATGGGTTTGCTGTGTCAGGAGCAGATCCTGGGGTAGGTAAGAGCTGCTCAGCTTCTTCAGGTGGGCAGACTGAGGTGCAGAAGTGCTGAAGTGTGGCACTTGAAACTGTCACCAGCCTAGGCAACTGCTTCTATATGCATTTATATTTTAAACAAATACACTGAGTGATGGGGTTTTCTTCTCCCATTTGTCCAACTTACAGCTCCCAGGCTGAGCTAAAGCCCTTTGCAAACCTGTCCCAGCTCCCAGGCTGAGCTAAAGCCCTTTCCAAATCTGTCCCCTCAGTGCAGCACACGCAGCCTCATGCTGCATTCCAGTCAATCAGCAGAAAATCCCACACTCCCTCCTGGATGTTCTCCCTCCCTTCTGGATTAGTTCCAAGCTCCAAGCACTCCAGTAGGCACTGACAGACGGCAGGAGATGATGTAGGGGTGCAATCAGATCAGAACTAGGGAGAGTACAAATCTGTACAGCATAATGAGTCTTCTATTGCATATATCAGAGCTTTGAAACTTTTTCTAGTTAAATATATAGTCTGAAAACATTCAGCATATATCATCTCATCGGAACAACAGGCTTCCATTGTTCCCGTGACATAAATCTCTCACAGGCTCCTAACAGCACATGATTTCCACTGGCTCAAGGCTGATATAGTGGGGCATGAGGAGAGGAGGGTTTGTACATGGAAATCAACTTACACTGTAAGAACAAATTTTGCATTGTTCTGTACCTGCAAGTCACACGTCTCCGTGCTGTCCAATGAACTCTTGCACAGATTGCTGCCGAGAGGAAATAGCTCAATAATCAGGTGTGTTTTGCCTGGGGGTCTGCTGGAGTGATCTGCAGCTCAGGGCACTGTTAGTACCACAGCCCTGATGGATCAGCTCTCCTGCAGCACAGCCCAGCAGTGGCAGCAGAGAACACAATGGCCCCAGCTCCCCGAGATCCAGGATGGTTTTGGGATGCACCCACACCACACAGCTCTGCCACTCCCTGGCACACAAGACTTGTCCCCTACACCCTTCAACCCCAAAAAGGTTTCACTGGTGCTCTCTCTCAGCTCTGTGAGTGAGAGTAGGACACTCCCTCAAGGGAATCAAGGATCACTTAGAACTTGTGCTCCTGTGTCAGGACAAGCAGCAAACACAGGTAGGCCCTTAGTGGCTGCCAGGTGGAAAACATTGGCTTGGCAGGAAATGTTCACATTTCACCTTTGCTGGATGAAGCCCCACAGGTGGCTGGAGACAGCTGCTGCTCTGGGGCCAAGAAGAGCTTAGTATTAGGCCCTCTAAAGGCAGTGCCAGCTAGGCAACCTGCTGCTCTACCTCCTGCTCTCTTAGCAAAAAGGACCTGCTCCTGCATCACAACAGGCTGCCTGGAGCTGGTGGATGCTGGATAGAAGTGTTTCTATCCTAAATCAAGACATCGTCATCCTCAACCTCCTTCCTTGTCAGCTTTGTTTCTATTCCTATACCTGCCCTTGGTCACTCTTCCCAGCAGCTGTTCTCCCCGTCCTTCTTTATGGGAATACATTGTTCCCTATGAGGGTGGTGAGGCCCTGGCACAGGGTGCCCAGAGCAGCTGTGGCTGCCCCTGGATCCCTGGAAGTGTCCAAGGCCAGGTTGTATGGGGCTTGGAGCAGCCTGGGACAGTGAAAGGTGTCCCTGCCAGTGGCAGGGGGTGGCACTGGATGAGCTTTGAGGTTTCTTCAATCCAAACCATTCTGGGATTCTGTGGTAGCGATCACAGCATGACCATCCATACCCCCTCCAAATGAAGACACATCATTTTCTCAGGGCTCTTGTGGCAGCTCTCAAAAGCACAAGGGAGAGATTGCAGCACCTATTAAATGTTGGGGACATTTTATAAAGCCATCCCTGCATGAGAGGTGCTGCTCCAGGGGCACCCCTGGCCCAGGTGCTGCTGCTGCCAATCCCTGTGCCTGGAGTGCCCCCAGGAGGGGCCTGGCACATCACACACGGAGGTGGCCGGAGGTCACTTCAATGGCAGGATGCTCTCATATTCCCTTGAGGATGGAGCAGATGGAGTGCTATGGAGATGCTCTCTAGGACTCTCCTGAAGCAAACCATTGACAAATTCAGCCTCAGAGGTATTCCCAAGGATGAGGTGAGTGCAGCCATAAAGGCTGGTTCATGAGAGGGAGATAAAATACACTGCATTCTCATTCTACCTGGAGATGGGATTGAAGTCTTCAGCACTTACCTTGCAGCCTGTCCTTAGCTCTGAGTGACCACAGGCAGGGAGATGCCCAGAATGCACAGAGGGCAATTCCCAGGGAGGGTAGGAAATGAACGTGGGCTGGGTCCAGGGGGGTCAGACCCCCTGCTGCCTCAGATGTTCCCAGATAGCGGGGTCCTGAGAGGGACTGCTCTTGTCCTGGAGATCCTCAGCAGAGACCCTGGCCACAGGGCTAACCTAGCAATCTCAGCCTGAGGCAATCAGGCAGCACAGCTCTTTAGTGATTTCAGCTATCAGTGATTTCAGCTCTTAGCCTGCTAGGATTTGCCGAGGTTAGCTCAGGGAAAAGAGACGAGAAGGCCGTGTAGAAGTTCCACAGAGTAGTTTAATGCAGGTTCCGTGAAGGGGTGTCCAGTGATGGCATCTTCCACTGAAATGGGCAAAAGTAGGGGTTTTTATAGGGTTAGTTAGGATTGGTAAACTAGCCAATAGTTTTAGGGTCAGGGCGAAATAACCTATAGTCTTAGGACATCTGGAATGTAGCCAATAGTATTACAGAGAGATAAGAGAGGGTCTTAGGCGGGAAGCAGAGCCTGGTCCATGACTGGGCATTTCTGTCCAAGGAGGCCTAGCAGAGGGCTCTGTGACTGCAACAGGAAATGACTCACTGCTGGAGATGTCCATGAAACACTGGCTGTGCTCTCACCTCCTACCACACAGGCAGAGAATTCCTATCAGTACACAGAGGCTATGGGGTTACATTTTCTCACCAGACCCCAGACCAAGACCACAGGTTGCAGGCACTGCACTGCAGGGCAACGAGCTTGTTCCGCAGAATGCATGTCTGTGTTTTGCTGTCAGTCAGCTGCACTGAAATTTGAAAACAAGAGGTCATGAACTACAGCCTTGCCAGAGTAGGACCCAGAGTACAATCATCATCATCTCCCTGGCCCAGAAGCAGTCTGGGATAGGGAGCAAACTTCAAATACATCTATTTCTGGACCAGGAATTGTGTGGCCAGCAGGATCAGGGCAGTGATTCTTCCCCTGTGCTCAGCACTGCTGAGGCCTTACCTTGTGTGCTGTGTCCAGTTCTGGGCCCTGCAGTTTGAGAAGGACATTGAGGGGCTGGAACCTGTCAGAGAAGGGCAACAAGGCTGGTGAGGGGTCTGGAGCACAAGTCCTGTGAGGAGGGACTGAGAGCGCTGGGGATCTGGGAGAAGAGGATCTGAGGATCTGGGAGCTGAGACCTGGAGAAGAAGAGGCTCAGTGGAGCCCTCATCACTCTCTACAAGTCCCCGACCGGAGGGCGCAGCCGGGTGGGGCTGGGCTCTGCTCCCAGGGAACAGCAACAGAGGACACAGCCTTAAGCTCTGCCAGGGGAGGGTCAGGCTGGACATCAGGAAGAATTGGGATCATGTTTTTACTTAAGATAATCAGTAAAAGCACTGCACAGGTTTATAATTGCCAATGAAATAGTTTAACTCGTCTGAATAGTATTTCCTTGAAGAATAACTTTTACATCTTTCAGTAGACTTCAATTTCAGTGAATGCCACAGTGATATTAAAATCTGCATTTTGTAAATACTTTGCAACAGATTTTGAAGGTTATGCGAACACTCCTCAATGCACAATTCTTTGATATGTGTGACAAGGATGGCAATACAATTTTAGCACACAAAAGGACAGTGGGATTAAACTGTCTCTATTTGAAAGTACATCAAGATCCTTAGGAGAATGTACCAAAGATAAGAAGGCCTAAATGTTAATATCCAGAAACTGTCATATGATAAGGTCAATATATTGTTAGCCAATGAAATAAAACTTATGTATCTCCTGTTGGCTATGGAGCAGGCAGGATGTCAGCCTATTTTATTAGCTTAATGAGAATTTGAAAATCAAGATATGAGAGAAGGTGGCCAGACCAACAAGTGCTTTTCAATTATCCAAAAGGGATCATCTGGTAATTTAACTTCTCACCTCCAGACACCAACATTAGCAGTGCTGGGACATCTTCACAGACTTTGGCACCCTTTATTTAGAAAGCAACAGCCACAAACATTAAAAGGTCTAAAATAGTGAATCATCTGATTTTGTTAAACATAAAATAGTCATCACATTGCACATATATTCCATTCCCCTGAGTCCTTGAGGCACTGATTAGACTGTATTCCTTCAGGAAGCATCAGAAAAGCCAGGAGAAGGTCTTAAATAAAGGTTTTGATCCATATTTCCAGCATAGACCCTAACTGATGAGTGCTCATTTGAATGAGAAAAGGAACTCTGTAGAAATTCAAATCTCTGATGCTGAAAGGAAATAATGCTCTTAGTCATGACTCATTAGAGAAAAATAAGTCTCATTTGTTGCATTTAGGTTCTTGTTTACTTTCTGTCCTGTTGATGGCTGTTTGCCACTCCTGTGTATTTGTTCTTCCCACGCCTACCTGGAGTGCTTGATGTTATCCAGGGCTCTCCACAGACACTGTCACTCATTATTTCTTTCTGCTATGGCTTAAACATCTCCTGTGCACTCTCAAAGCCTTCCCTTTGGCTTTGAGGTGATTCCCAGCTATGACTGAAGGAAAGAAAAATTGCTAAATATTTCTGTCTTCACATTTCTTCCTTACTTCTCTTATTTCTTCTTACGTCTTGTTTGTAATAGGCCTCAACTTCCACGCTTTCGCTCTGTCCTGGGAACTGACACATACATATTTTCCTTCAGAATGCTGAAATCAAGGGTTTTTCCCAGCAGTTTTCCCCCTGGACCAATGTGGATACCAAAGAGCAGTGTTTGTACGCATGCTGCAAACCAAAGCCCAAAGATTTCCAGCCTTTGCTGACACTCACAGATGATATTACTGCTAAGATTGTCTGGAGTGGATACACTCTGCAGCACCTTGATTGCCACAGAGTCTGTATCCACCAGAGCTAAAAGTGTCTCTGGAGATGTATTTCCTTCTCCACTGGTTACTCAGGGGGTCACACACTTCCACAAGGCAGCTCAGGTACTGAGGTATTTCAGGGAGACAGAAGAAATTCAGGTGTGAGTATCTGACGCAACAATTCCATGTCAACAAAACACTGAATCAACAAATCCCTCACCTGGATTGATGTAGTCATTGTCCTTTTGATTAGCTGACACCCCGAACAACATGGGCTGCCCACAGCCTGCCAAATCCTGATGGAGCAAACCTAAAACATCTGTTTTCAGCTGCAATTCTGCAAATGACAACCCTGTTGTGAGAAGGGGAAAAACAACCTGTTTAACCTGCCTGAGTCCCTTCATGGGTAGGTGCCTCACAAATTTCATATCAGCTGGAACTGCCAGGCAGTGCCATCCCGCAGAATCCTGGCACAAATCACCAAAAACAGGTCTCGGTGCTCCAGCTTTCCCACAGGCTGGACCTGTGTCCCTCACCACTGCCCAGGGGTCCTCCTGGTGGCTGCACGGGCCCCTTCCAGGCCCTCCAGCCTCCTCAAACACATGCAGAACACCAGGGGATGTAATGAAATGCAAATGTATTCCTTCAGAGGTTGATCCAAAGCCCAGTCAAGTCTATTATTATTAATGTAATTAGTACTGTATGAACAGTTCAAGGCATAATTCAAGTCAGGTCTCCATCCAGGCAGGCTGTGGATATGTGCAAAGCAGAATTAAAGGGTTTACAAGCTAACCAAGTGTAACAGACAAAAAGAAAGAGAGGAAGATGTGATATAAAAAGAGAAGATAATCTGCCACAGAAACCCAATCTTAATCCTGGGCTTTGTCCAGCAAGCCATGCAGCCTTCAGTGGGAATTTCCGATAGCAGTTACATCAGCAATGTGTTCATTAAACAGTATTTTGAAGCTTTATTTGTCATGAATTTTTTCTCTCCTTACATTTTTATGAATTTCTCCCTGGGTTGGGCCAGCATGAACATGCTGTTTATTGCTTTGGCTGGGGGTCATTTGAGCCAAGTCAATAGCATGACCCTGGAGTTGCAGGCATGAATGAAGGGCTGAACAAAACCCACCATGAGCTTTGCTTTCTTCTGTATCAGTAATTAAAAATGCCTGAGTCACACTGAGCACAGGGGAACTGGTTTGCTCGAGTGTCATATTCAGATGCCAATCCACAAGCCCCTCACTGTTCACTGGCACTCACCCAAAAGCTCTTTTTTCTCCTCTTTTTCTCTCTCTTCTTTTTTTTTTTTTTTTTTTTTTTTTTTTTTTTTTTTTTTTTTTTTTTTTTTTTTTTTTTTTTTTTTTTTTGCCAGTCCAGAAGGGAGAGTTTCCATGGGCGGAGGGAGGGGTTGGGGAGCAGCGGGCACAGGGAGGCAGGCTCGCTGGGATGCGGAACTGCTGCTGCTCCTCGCTGTGCTCGACACCCTGTGCCCAGGCTGCAGCCCGGCTGGTGCAGCCAGAGCACCCTCTGCTGCTCCGCTGCCTCCTGCCAGGCAGCCCTGGCACTGCCAAACCCTTCCCCAACACGTGGAAGGATGCTCCGGTACCCAGGCTCTCTCCCAGCTGCTCCTGGTCTCTGCGAGCACCTCATCTGAGATTTCGGGTGTGATGGAGCACGGGGTGAGAGCCACGCAGCCTCCAGCAGTGATTCTGCAGAGCTGCTGGTTAGTGCACCACAGGATTGTTTAAGAAAGACAGGAACGTCTCCTTGTTCCATAACCCAGGGATACAAGGCTGCACCAGAGCTCTCAGCATTGGCACAAGTTTTATCTGGAAATGTTTGTAGCTGCCCTTGCTATTAGAGCACATGAATGCAATAACAGTATTCAAGCAGAAATAAACCGAATATGTGGTAAAGCAGGGGAGCATACAAGGGAATGTATGTAAGGTAAGCTCCCTATCATGCACATACAAGGGCACCAGGATTCTTTCCAGAATCCAGCCATTCCCCACACTCCCTGCTGCTCCTAGGGAAGGGAGCACAGGCTGGCTGAGGCTGCACTGCTGGCGTGGAGGCCACCAGGTCACCCCTGGAGTGACCAGGCAGCCACGGAGAGCAGTGGTGCTGAGATCTTTGCAGCTGGAAAAGGCAAGTCAACGTGCAAATCCTAGTTAAAATATCTTTATTAGCAGCATTTTAATCTCTTGCAAAATCTGGACCAGGATCAAAGCAAACATAAGGCAGCAGCTGCTGTAAACAGCCGTTGTTGAAATGGAAGAATGATTGGTGCTGAGGGAAGGATGTCAGGTGTAATGAGCCTGCCTTGAGTGCCGAGCACTGGGCACGGCCGGCCACTTCCATGCCTGTCCTATCCTAAAACCTCTCCTGGTGCAAGGACACCCAGACCTTCAGACCTGCAACCCCTCTGCCAACCCCAGTAACTACTCCTGGCCATATTTATAGTACCAAGGGGTTTTTCAGACTCTTCTTGAAGAAGGGAACAATTCCACTGGTGCAGGAGCCTGTCTCCTTCCATCACACACTGGAGAGTAATGCTGAAAGTCATTTTAACTTCCACACAATTAAGGAAGAGGAATTATCCACCAAAACTTGCACTGAAACAAGGTGTGTACTAGCCATATTTTGGCTCTGGTATTAATTACACTTTCTTCCCCTCTGCTGCAGGAAGGGACCTGGAGCGTCCTGGTCCATGTGAAAGTGCAGTTGAAACTGAGTCAGCAGTGCCTTGGAGCCAGGAGGGACATCAGGCCAGCCCAGGCCCACTCTGCTCTGCACTGGGGCAGCCTCACTTCCAGTCCTGGGGCAGTTTTAGTGCCACAGTATAAAAAGCCATTAGAGAGTATCCAAAGGATGGACATGAAGATGGGGAAGGGTCTGGAGAGGAGCAGCTGAAGGGACTTGGTTTGTTCAGCTGGAGGAGACTGAGGAGAGACCTCATTTTGATCTTCACCATCCTCCCAAGGGGCAGCACTTATCTCTTCACTCTCCTGACCAGCACCATGATCCAGGGAGCAGCTGGAGCTGGGCCAGGGCAGGGCCAGGCTGGATTTTGGGAGAAGGTTCTTCCCCCAGAGGGTGCTGGCACTGCCCAGGCTCCCCAGGAAATGGTCCCGGCCCAGAGGCTGCCAGAGCTCCAGGAGCCTTTGGACAGCGCTGCCAGGGATGCACAGGGGGATTGTTGGGGGGTCTGTGTGGGGCCACAACTCTCACTGTGACACCTCAGTCCTTCTCACTGCACAGAGAGCTTCTCTTCCCTTCCTCATTGACAGGGTGCCACAAGAAATTCCTGTTGTGAAAGCAACTCAAACCATGTTAAGCACGAACATACACAAGCCATCAATCATTCCCATGTGTCACAAGGAGCAGCAGCCACTTCCTTAAATCATCTGCATTTCAAATGCTGAGTGTCAAAACACGAGAAGTGGCTTCAGACAAACCAGCTCTGAGTCCTGTTCGAGTCGGGAGGGGAAAAAAGCGTTGTTTAGTATTTTTCATTTCCATCAGGGGGAGCCTGTGCACAGAGGATTGATCCTGGTGACTCTCTAGCCCCAGAGACTTCCCACAACCACAGCTCATCGAGATCTTGTCGTGTGGGATCTGGGCTGCGAGGTCCCGGGAGCTCCGTCTCGCGTAAGGGAATTCAGAAACATTTCTGTATTTACAGAACTGTTTGAGCCCTGCTCAGGAGTGAGATCAGTTTATCAAATTATGTTAGTGGAAGGTTAACATTTTTATTTAGCTGATGTAAAATTCATACCACCAACAATGCAAACCACGCTCTGTGGTTTGGAGGTTGACTCTACCTGGTAAATATTAAGATTTGTGGCATGAAAAATAATTAGAGGGTTAGTGTCAAGATCTGTGTCAGGATTATGTGGTAACAGGCTATCGATTGTAGGGCTCGAAATTAAAGACCTTGCTGTAATCAGACTTTACAAAACGCCACCCTGGATCAAAGGGAAGCAATAGCTTCTATCTCTTATGGTAGCACTTGAGTAAGTAAATTGCTGGTAAAAAATTCAAAAATGCAAACACTTCACATTGGAGAGGTGGCAAAAAGTCAAATACAAATTATCAGGTGTTATACGGAGTGATTCAGGTGTTAAACACACTGAACTTCCGACACAGAATATAAAAACCCTCTGTTGAATAAAAAGCAATGAAAATCTAACACTACACAGAGCTCTGAGTTGTAACTTTAGAGCTCTACCTCCAGTTCTCTTGGAGGGAAAAATTTGCCTTCATGGTTAAATCTGTCCTGTGTTTGAGAAAAGAGCAGTGGCCAGCACTGAACAGCAGCATTTGCTGAAGTCCTCTCACCTTCAGGATGACTTCTGGGGTAAACTCAAACTCCCACATTCATCTTAAGGCCTGCTGTTAAATACTTTGAGCCGGCTCTGTGATACCCAGGAGCAGTAATCCTTCCTAAAATGATCACTTGTAATTTGATTTACACTTAATTTTTAACGCCTGCTCTGTCACTGTTGTAAACAAGGTTGGTTATTAAGACACAATTGCCCAGTTCCTGCCTGTGTATCTGTACTCCACAAAGGTGACTCCTGGAAATGCCTGCTTGCACTCCCAGGGTTCTAAAAAGGCCTGGTTTGGATGACTCATGAGAGGCTCAGCATGTCAGAAAATCTGGTCTCTGATTTAGAGACCATTAAACCATTCAGGTGCCTTTTTTACCAGGTCAGTCTTTCTATGAGATTCAGAACAAATTTGCAGTGTGCCCCCTCATGCCCCAAACTGCATGAGTGGATTTGGTTCTTCCAGTGCCTTTTCTCTCTCTCATAAATGATCTGGGGCAGGAACACTCTCTTGCATTTTGCAATTTAGGACATAATTCTACAGGGAGACAATTACAAATGAGGCCATTATAAAAATAAAAAAAATATAGTGAATATTAAGTCAGCTCTAGTGGCTTGAGTCAGTTCTAGTGCCATTGAGTTGAAAGGAGTCAAAGAGTTCATTATATTAATTCTAAAATAACTATGGAAAAGGCTGAATTCTGTCTTCTGATATCTTTCAACTGAGTCTTACTAAAATATGTGCTCTACTTCTGCAAGGCTTATAGACCTAATAGAGAATTCAAAGAGAATCAGAATGGTATCTCTCGGTTTTAAACATCTCTGGATCTTGAGTGAGCAAATCAGTTGCCAAGGAATAAAGTTGCTTTTTGAATTCAAAGTAAAATGCACTTACACCTCCAGTCGGGGGAGACAGCTGCCGAGGAGATCCGATATCAGATCCCAGTCTTGTTTCCTCTGCTGCAAGGGCAGATCAGTCCAAAGAAAACTCCTCAGCAGATCGAAGCAGTTGAAAAAAAAAGTACATTTACTTGTTAATGTCTCATAGTCTCAGATGTCTACGGTACAAAGTATTTGAACAGCTTAAAAGTTTTATGGTTAGAATAGCTTTCAATAAAGAATACATTTTTGCAGGACTAGCTAAGGAACCACAGACAGGCAGGAATTCTGGGAAAGCCCCTGTTCCTCTGGGAGGAGCCAGTGGGGAACAGGGAGAGGGGTCCCTGTGCTGCCCTGGCTCCCCAGAGCATAGGGAAGGAATGCTCGGGATTTTTACCTCTGGAAAAGTCTTTGGCCAGGCAGCTGGGCTCAGTCTCAAGATGCAGCTTTCTGCTAGCAAAATCCCCAACTGAAACAGTGGGTGTTGTGTTTGCAATCTCCCAAAAAAATCTGACATGTTCCATGCACCACTGAACCTCCCCATATCTGTGAGCTTGCCTAGAACAAAGTCACAAACTCTTGGAGCAACAACTGACTCTTGGATAGAGAGGTTCTGGAACAAGCTTCAAATACCCCAACCCCATGATTTATGGATTGGTATCTAAAGCAGAGCAGCAGATTTACTGTTTCTTGTAATTTACAAAGCTGAAACCAGGTGAGATTTGGGGTTTTGAATGAGTTTAACCTAGAATTTGAAAATCCCTTTGATGCCCAAATTCAAAGTGAATTTGAGTCAGAGAAATGAGCCCACATGAACCAGACCCAAGAATGCATCTTCTCAAAAGCCTGTGAAGTGAAAACACAACTTTGCAGCAGCTTTTGTTGACATCTTCCTTTGCAGCACCTTTCTAAAACTTCTGACTGCCCAAATGTGAAATATTCTCACCTCACTATTCACATATGTCCTTTAAAAATATTCAGAGTTCTGGTTATACATTACATGAGCATTATGAGAACGCATTGTCTGGCACCAGCATCTCACAGGTTTTCCAGGAGTTATGTTCTCTCTCTCTGTTTGTATCAGTCAATGCCAGCAGGAACTAAGGGGGTATTTAAGTGGAGAGAAGTGGGAAATACAAAAAAAATAAAGGAACAAGGACGTCTGTGTAATATTTCCAAGTGTCTCCCTGACAGGTATCTTCGCACACTCAAGAGCACCAGACCCACCAGTTCTCTGGCACTGGGAGCCATTCCCTATGTCCTGTCCCTCCATCCCTTGTCCCCAGTCCTTCTGCAGCTCTCCTGGAGCCCCTTTAGGCACTGGAAGGGCTCTGAGGTCTCCCTGGAGCCTTCTCCCCCATGACTGACAAGAACCCTGGTTGTGATGCTGAGCTGAGCTCTCCAGAACTGAAGCTCACAGCTTTTCATTTTAGAAACTGCACATGGCATGAGGTTGAAAATCCTCTCCACTGCAAGTTACCACAAAACTTCTGTTAAGGACAACAGAGGGAACCAAACCATGAAAAAATGAACGCCTCAAAGTCCCACTTTGGCTGAGCGAACCTGGCTTTACAGCCCTGTCCAAGTGATGGTACAGCAAAGCTTCTTGGAAGTCTCCTGAGTAACTTGTGTGGCAGTGCCAGCTGACACAATGGAAAGCACACAGGGGACATTTCAAGAAATCACTTCACTTGGAAAAAAAACTATGAGCAATGCTTTTTTCTGAGAACTAATTTTCCAAATAGAAGGTTCATTTTCTTCCTCAGAACAATTTCTCCCTTCAGCTGTAAACCTGACAATTTACATCTGAAGTAGCCTTAAGATTCTACTAAGTCAAAATCAAGGCAAGTGTTCCGAGGCAATCATTCTTTCTGAGACATTTCTACTTTGGAAAATGAGAGACCCGACAGAAACTGGAAGATTTTATTGCAAGTGACAGAACATTGGGCTCAGCGATGGAAGCCTCAGCCTTGGTGTTTAGGAATATAAAGCTCCTGACTCCAATTAAGTTTTGTTCCATTTATACGGGCATAGAATTGGGTCTTTTCAAAGAAAAGTCACCGGGCTTCAGGCAGCAGCCATGACAGGGAGACATCACATGGAAATTGTTTTTATTCCTGTCCCCAAGACATCAGTCCTGAAGGAAAGACTATCGGTGCTGACAAGCTTCAGCACTACAGATTAAACCAAGACAGGAAAAATAATTAGGGTGAAAAACAAACAAAGGAATATTTTAGCTCTCTTGGGAATGAAAGGTTCTTTTGCCCGGTATTATTGGTCTTCTCACACAAACCTTTCGCTTTGCTGGGGAGAATACTAGATTCTCCCTGGCATGCCGAGTCCTGAATCCATCATGAAAATCTATTTTGGAAATCTTTCTATCATGGTATTAAAGGAAAAAACTTGTGTTGACAAAAGTGCCTGTTGAGTTCAACTCAGCCTTTCCGTGTTCATTGTGTTGAGGAACATGGAGGATGTTGGGACCAAGGGATTTATAAAAGTTAAGCAAACTCTGTCCCTTTAATCTGAAATCTGCCTTGCTTTGCCCAGAGGTTGACATTTATTGTTTAAAAACATTGAGAAAATGTGCTGAGGAATTGCCCATTCCCATCAGTGTAAGTATGCAATGTTTAAAGTGCACATTTTTCATCTGGTGCCAGTTCCAGGCCCACAGCCAGGTCCTGTTTGACAACCAGATGAGTAACACAAAGGGGTTCCCCTCGTGAAAACGTTTGGATCTGGGAGCTGGCACAGCCTGTGGATCACAGCATTCCCTGCCAGGATCTGGGCTCAGGTGTGTGCAGGGCACAGGGGCAGCCTTAGCAAGAGCAGTGCCATGCTGGGCCATTCCAGGGAATGACCAGAGAGCAGCTTGGGGGTAATTTTCCATTGCACTGGAATCCCCAGAGCTGCTCCACAGAAACAATTTTAAGAGGGAAAATAAGATCAGAGCCCCCATGGCCTGAAGGTGAAGCAGTGCTGGTGTGTGGGTTTGAGATGCTCAGTATGAACATTGCCCCTGCCACAAGGTTCTCCATAAACAAATCAGTGTTGCATCTGCTTCACTGATTTCTGAGTCAAATTAACACAGAAAAATAGAGTTTTTTTACTGGCCAAAATCTGTGGATGAAATAATCTCTACTTAGAAGAGCAAGGGGCTCACTTCCCCTCCTGAGCATAGGAGTACAAAAAGTGTGCTGATTTCTTGGGCAGAGAACAGAAAATAATTACATTTCAGAGATGTTTTAGAAATGTGGTGAATTAAATGGATAGTGCTCCACTTAGGGCCACTCATTGCCATTTTTGTATGGTTTGCAGGATTTCCTATTGTTGATCACTGCTGATTGTGGGGTTTGAGCTGTACAGATACTCCCACCTCAGGGTCACCTTATAATGGCAGGACCTGCTCCTAGTTTTCTGTGGATTGGGATACAAATGTGTTGTTACCTCCTTATCTCTGTGTTAACAGTGCAGAGCCAGTGGTCTTGGTTTGCAGAGGGTGGGAAAGCTGAAGCTCTGAGCTGAAAGCTCCCAGAATATTCCTTCCTGGGACTTAGCATCCAGCACCAGCAGAAAGCTCCCAGTGTGGGAGCTGCACACATCCAGGAAATCAGGCTGGAATGACAATAGCAGCACATTGCCTGATTCACTCACCTGGCAGAACCTGCTGCTGGAGAGTTTTACAGTTTGGGGAAGCAACTCGGTTTGACCCTGTTAATTGGCACACCTGGCTAGAGAACAGAATCAGAGATTTTATGCCAAAGGAGTTGACTAAACAGCACTGAAATCCGTGGCTGTTATCAGACCTGGGAACAGGACAGGATCTCTCTGCCCTATTTTGTGTCAATCCTTCATGTTGTCAAGCTGGCTGCCAAATGCATGGCTGCCAAGTAAAATGACCTTGTCAGTTTTAAACCACCAATTATCATCATTACATTATTGAAAACAGTGCTGTGCCTGGAATTACACCTGTAGGAAGATGCTCTGTGATACAATTTTGTTCCCATATGGAAATCAACAGATTAATCCACAGTACCTTTACACTGACTTAAAGTCTGCATCATGCAGCTCATGCTGTTGTAATCATAATATTCTCATCCCTGGGAAAAACTGGGAAGCAGCTAAACACTGCCTTTTTCTATATTTTTCTTTATTTTATATCAAATTTCTTCAGTTTCAGTTTCTTTATTTTAGATCAAATATACTGCTGCTTCCAAATTCAAATAATGTCCTTACAGCAGCTGAGTCCAAACCTGCACACTGAGATCAATGCATATTGATCATAGGACCCAAGAAAGGTCTTGTTTTCATGTAATGTTCATCATCCAAGGGGTCAGAGAGCACCTTTGTTTTCAGACACAGGAGTGGCTGCACTGAGTTATGGCCAGCTGTGGAGCAGAGCAGTAACCCCCACAGGCAGAGCCACTCCCTTCTATCCTATACCTGAAGAAATGGTCATTTCCCTCGGTACCCTTTGTGTCTCTAATACTCATCTTTTATCATTCCACAGTACTTGCAATCACCTACAGCTTATAATAAACATAAAAATGCCTGGGTCCCCCCTCCCAGATACACTCAGGAAAAGAAAAGGAGAAAACACAGTAAGAACTCCAAATTCTACTTTTGCAGCTCAGCAGGGAGAGGTACAAGATCCAAGCCCTTACCAATAAACAGAGAGAACCTAGCATTTTTGCCAAGACTGTGCCTCTGCACACAGTCAGAAGCTGAAACAGGTCTGGTCAGTGCTGAGCACTGGGTGATATCATCCATAACGTTACAGGAGAGGCTTTAAAAGCAGATTCCTACAGAAAATAATAAATCATCTGCTGGGATGGCCAGTAGCCAGAGTGATGTTACTGAAGCCCATCTCTAGCACAGCTGAGCCGGGTATTCCCCAGAGGCGTTTGTGTTTGGGAAGAGATGCTGCTCCTCCATCCCCCGGTCACAGCTGGGCCCCAGCCAGGGCTGGCACCCAGCCCAGGAGAGCTGATCCCCTGGGACACAGAGCTGGAGATCTGCCTGCTCCAGAGGGAGGCATGAACAGCGCTGAGCAGGAGCTGCTCCTTCCTGAGAGGCTCACCAGGGCCACCAGGCACAAACTGAGCTCTGCACAGTCTGGGAGTCTGTGCTTTTGTTCTGCTCCACTTCTGCTAAGTGCCTACAGGCACAGGAGCAGGAGGGACCTGCAGCCCCACTGCCAAGGCTGTGCCTCCAGCACGTCCCCCCACAGAGGATGAAGGAGGATGCTCTGTGGTTTTATGCAAAGGTCTGTCTGGACCCCTTATACTATAAATACTTACTTCCATCTGCCCCCAAATTAAAATTTGGTCTTGAATTTTATTAAATATGCCACAGGAAATAAAACCTTTCATGTTAGTGATTTGGAGAGAACAAATAGTCCCAGTTGGCTAGCACCAAACCCCTCTTAATTCTAAGCCCAGCCATTCCCAGAAGTCCATCATTCCTATGGCAGCAGCAGCACCCATCCATTATTACAACATTATTCAGGTTAATTAATTCTTTACTTACTGTTATTCCCTGCCTGCATCCTTGTCCTAGGTTACAATGTAAAAATGTGCCAGAGGGTCTGTATTCTATCTCCATCTTCATTAACTGTTGAAACCAAGGAGGGGCAGTGTTTTTCTTTGCCTCCTCCCCTGGACTATCTCCTGTTAATGGGCCATTAACACCTTGCCGTATGAGTCATAGATAACTCCCTCCGGGAGCCCTTTGTGTTTAATGGGCCATTGTGAGGACCCACCCCATGACTCATACACTGACATCAGCCCATTGTGAGGATCCACCACATGACTCATAGAATTACATAATCCCATTGTGAGATGCTCCACCCAGGGGGAGGAGCCAAGCATTCCCACCTGGATATAATGTGGGAACTGGGACAGAACAAACTTCCCTTACCCACTGGTTTCCAGAGGACAAGAGCTACCAGACCTGTGTACAGGATCACTATTTCAACAAGACCACCTCATCTGGACTGCTGCCACCACCCTAACTAGCAGGGTATCAGGTTGTATTCTGACTCTGTCAATGTTTTTTGTTTCTTTTGTATGACTTGCATGTATTTTACTTTTTCCTATGAAATTGTATTTCTGACTTGGAGTCTCACTGGTTTTGCTTTCAAACCAGCACAATCCTGTTCTGCTGGGCTCCCAAAGAGGCAACTCCCACCAATAGATTTGTTTGTTGATTTGGTATTTGTATCTAGAGCAACTTCTGNCCCAGAAATGTTAATCCCATAGATCCTCCAGCACCTTCTAGTGATTTTCCCACTTCTTCCATGGCCTAAGCTGCGTTCCCTGAACAGTTATAAACTTTCCTTGCCAGAACTCCACTTAACCTAAAACCCCGAGTCATCTGCAGGGCCTTGTGTTTTCCAGATTTCCCAGGGACCCACTTTGTTATGTGAAGGTCAAATGTGTCCCCCAAGGTCTTATTCCACAGTTTTCCTCATGTGCTGCAGTCAGGCTTCACTGCACAGACATTGGCGCAGGGACCAATCTCAGTGCAGAAACCTCTGGCACTGAAGCCTGGCTGAGTTGTTTTGCCTCGGGGAAGCTGCCAGGCTGAAAGTTACTGCAGGGACTGGACATCAGCTCTGAAAACTCCTTCCAAGGTCGAAAGACTCCTGAAACTAATGACAGGTCAGCCTAGAGAAGTATTTCTAACTTGATCAACAGTTACAACAAAAAATATCCACTTTGGTTCTGCTGAAAACTATCTTGGTTATTAAACCCATGCCCCCCCCCCCATTAAAATGCCTCTAAACAGCCTTTGATGCTCAAACAACTTCCCCTGTGCTCAGCAAAGCCCATATGTATCCATCATATGCACTATTGCTATTGGAGCAGGATGAAAAAAGTCACAATTTAAACAAAAAAATCTACTCAAGTTCCTTGCACATGAGTATCTCAGCTGCAAATCAGTTCTGTGTGTGACAGCTCGTCATCCTCTGCCTTTTTGGCTCAGAGACCTGTGGGTCTTCACTGCTCTCCTCACTTCACACCAGCAGTTTTCAATGGCTCTTCCAAACCCCTTTTCCTAAGGGCTTTGAAGAACCTGTATCCATCTTTTTCCAAAATACCAACCACTTAACACAAGATGGCACCGCTGACCACCTCAGGGCTGAAGGTGAGCCCATGTACGCAGGGCAGGTCTAGATCTGTTTATTCAACTCATGTAAGGCTCCTGAAAAACCTCTTCTGGTGCTTCTCTTCCCCACTCCTCACTGTGCTTGGTCACAGGCACAAATCTGTCCTCTTGCTTCATCTTCCAACAGCCCCTTGGTCCAAACAAGCTACAATCTTCCCCAAGATTTTATAATTCCCTAATTAAGGCTGGAAATACCCTGATTAACAAATGTGAAGAAAAGGAGTAGTGATACATCAAATACTCCCTCAGTGTAGTCCCATATCTCTCTTACTGTGCAGAACAAGCAGCTTTCAAGCTTTGCCTCCTTGAGAGGTGAACGATGCCCCACAAAACCTCTGGTGAGCTGAGATTCAGAGCTCTGTGGAGTCTGAGTGAGCTGCCAGCCTGGGCTGGGCACTCAGCACCACCAGGCTGGAATCAGCCCTTCCTGATTCATCACACCAAACTCCTCTAACAGGACCGGGTTTCAGTCATCACCAATCTGGACCCCATTACTAAAGGAGAGAACAAAAATAGGTTGACTTGATATTACCATTTCTCTCTCGAGTCCCTGGGAAGCAGAAAGACTGGGGGAAGGGTGAATTCCTTCCCTGTACAACTGAGAATTACATGCTTTCTCTGGAATGTTTAAGCTAATTTGGAGAATTTAACAGATATTAATGTTCTTGCTGCAGAGTCACACACCAGTCCACAGCCTGAGATGAATTACTTGTGAATCTTGTTCCATTTCCATAGCTCTCTCTTGAAACAAGGCATGTTTTATAGCACTTTATACTTTTTAAATTTTTAAGTAGATTCCCCAAATCATTGCCCTTCTGTGAAGCCCATGGTGTTCCTTAAGTTGTTTTATACCTAGACAGGACTGAAGTCTCCAGAGCTCACTTAAAGATACATTCTCCTGGTTTCTCATTCCTTGAGGATACACATGCAAAACTTGCCCTGTATGAATTCTCCAGGCTCATATTTTCCAGCACCTCCCCTCCCCTTAATGCTTCAAAGTGCTTCTGCAAAGAATCCAAAGCCCACAGGCCAAACTTCTGTGGTTCTCACAAAATATCCCCCAATCGCAACTGAACAATCAACTGGCTTTATTGGGTTTGAATCTTACCCTCGGCTGCAGAACAACTCCTTGGCTTTCAGCTGAGCTAATATGGACATTGCCCAGCTTTACCACTTCAGTGCTACTGAAAAAAAGGTTGAGCAAATCATCTTCCAGGGCCATACCTGGGTATTTCTAAAAAAGTTCCTCCAGCAGTCCAGAGTTTTAGAATCATCCCAGGATCCCAGAATGGTCTGGGTTGGAAGGACCTTTAAAGCCCATCCAGTGCCACCCCCTGCCACAGGCAGGGACACCTCCCACTCTTCCACACTGCTCCAAGCCCTGCCAAGCCCGGCATTGGACATTTCCTGGCATGGAGGAGCCCTCTTCTGCTGTCACTGACGTATGAACACATTAAAATGACAACTCTGATAAAAACCCAATGATAAAAACTCACATCTTATCCAGTATCAAGTGATTAATTCCATTTTCTATTAAATGCACTAGAGCTTTGTTGTTTAGCAGTGTCCCAGCAGGGAAACCTGCAGGCCTTGTTTCCAGTACTCCTCACATACTGGTATAAAGGGATATCAAGTATCCAGTGCTGTGGGAGAACATGCTCTGAGTGTAAAAGTTCGTGGTTAAAACACCAGCAAACCATCTCTTAAGAAGAGTATTTGGCCTCAAAAATCAGGTTAAATCTCTTTTTTAATGAGCATTTTTGGGATGTTTTCACCAGGACAGGAGCCAAAATCAAGTCAAAAGGTTTTTTCCTAGTGAAAGGAACTCAGGTGTAACTCCAAATTGCAAATTTCTCTGGAATTCATCCTCTTTGATTCCATTTGGTTCGGGTTTGATACTTGCAGCAGTGTCTCCTGGTTCCCAGGCAGCAGCAGGAGTGGCAGAGGGGGCTGTTACGTTTCCATCACAATGCACAAGCTCCACTCCGAGAGGGCGAGCAGGCAAGGGGCCAAGAGCAGAATACCTCTGCTTTGCAGTCATTCCTGAGCCAAGATATTCGCTTTGCTTTTCAAAAGCGTGAGTGGTGAGAAAGCTTGGCTTGGAAATTGAAACCATCCTCCACGCACCTCACTCTGTGCAGGGAGGCTGAGCAGCCTGTGGATTACATGACTCATGCAGTGTGGGGACTGCAGCTGCCCTATCAATAATGCTCTCAGTTTATATTTCTCATTTGCACCTCGCTGCTTTTCCTGCCTTGATCACACAATGAGGACCAAGGCTGCAGGTCCCTGCAAGAAGCCATGTGCTGAGGAGCTCGCTGGACAGTCCATCCCTGTCTCCACCCCTCTGGAGCTGCTCCTGATCCATCTGCCCTCCCAAGAGGCCTGAGCAGCCCCTGGAATCTGTGGGGCAGCACTTGGGGTGTGTGGGACAGCCCCAGCCCTCTGTGCTGCAGCAGCCCGTGCCCCACTGGGATTTGCCTGACACTTCCCCAGCTATCCAGGGCTTGCCTTCATCTCAGGAGCAGGCTGAAGTATTTTTCAAGCTATAGCATTTCTCTTTTATGGCTGTCCAAATGCTGCAACGTTCTGCTGGTATTACTATAAAAATCCAGGAGAAAAAGCTTAAGCTGAATGAATTCTGTGCAGATTGTGATTCCCCATGGGTTAACTCAGTTCTTTGTGCTGACTCAGTCAAGTTTGGCCACTTCTGCCTGCAGCCCCACTGTCAGGTACAGTTCTGGGTTACAGCCGCACTGTCAGGTATGGGAGCTGATCTCTTATGAAGAGGGATAAAAGTGGGGGACAACACATGCCACTCTGCCTTTTAACACTGTGAGGCTCCATCGTTCTCAGGACAGGCCCCACTCAATCCACTCCTGCTGTCCGCAGTTAACTGCGACCCCACAGTGACTGGTGCTGTTTGGAAATGGGAATTTTGGTAAAACCCACAGTACTTCATATCCACAGGCTATAATGAATGTCCACAGCCTCCCTCCCTTGGCAAGCCAACCTAGACACTGAGCCTGACTGGGAATTAATTAAAACTGCAGTCTGGTGATAAGGGCTGCCAGGAGGGAGCTGGAGTCCCTCCCTAGGTGCTGTTGACTCAGGCACATTCCACTCTGCTCATTCTCTTATCACAGCCGCTTGTACATCTCCAAGGTCACAAACCTTATAATCCAACCCTTTTATTTCTGCAGAGTGCCTTCTGCAACCCTCATGCACTGCATGTGGCATTTCTCTTTGCCCTAAAAACCAGAATAAAATCCCATGGACCTTGCCCAAGTAAGAACATTCCATCCCAGCAGATCTTCTGAAGGAAAGCAAGCCAGAACAGGCCAGAAAATGCACAGAATAAGACAGGGCTACTTTTAGACACTTGACTGCAGCCATACAACAAGCTTCGGATGCTCACAACAGGTGGCAGCTGCTTGCAGGGACGTTGAACAGGCCCCACATGCTGCTGCTAATGAAATAATCTGAGGTCAAACCAATATTTTTGTAGAACCACTGTGTTTATCTCCATACGTCAAGATAACACACACAAATATTTATCTTCCCTGAAACCATTTTAAACAGAGTATTCCTCCCAATTGGAGTGCTGCCGAAATATTCAACAGTCACTTCCCGGAGTATCCTACAATTCCCAGGACAGTTCGCCTGCATTTGGGCTGGATAAAACCAGAAGCCGCCCCCAGCGCCCCCACAGCCGTGTCTGTCCCACAGGGCTTTCAGCGCATCTCGAGTTGTTATTATCAGGGGTGCCAAGTCCACAGCCCAGCTCGGAATCCAGCCCCTCACTGCAGCTTCCAAAGGCTCCCACTGGAATGTCCCTCAGATTCCCAGGGTTTGAGGATGTTCCAGTGGCACAAAGAAAGGCAGGCCTTCACCACAACAAAAGGCAGAGCACTGCACTGGAATACCCAGAATTCTGTGCCCCACGGAACATGTGTGGTTTAGATGGGTTTTCACACAAATTCCATCTTTCTGGAATGGGTTGTGATGCAGATCAGGATTGGGAATTGCTCTCTTGCATGGGATCACTGCGTGAACAGAGCTGAACATCACAGCCTCAGGTACAGGATCGAAGACTGGTACAGGAGGAGGGGAAACTTCTCATGTGGAAGCAGCAAATTCCTGCATAGGTACTGCTGCTGTTCACCACACTTACTCACCCAACCGAAGAGCACAACACATATCCCAAAACCACTTCACTTCTCAAGTGGGTGTTAGGTGCTTGTAATGGAGCTCCCAGGAACACTCCCAGCACTGACAGGTCCCTGTGTTAACCCTTCTGTCTCAGAAACATTCAGTGATTCTTATTCTGTCACTGAGAAGTCTCCATGCTACCAGAGGGATTTTACTGTGCTCGCACTGACTGTTCTGTTTAATTGTATACAAGAATTAATGCACAGCTACACCTGTATGTGCAAATGTGAACATCAGTGCACTGGGAACCTGGCAGAGGTAACCTGGCAATTCAAATCAAAAACTGAAATGAGTCTGCAGCATTTCTGAATTAACCTGTTGCCATCTCCTTTCCAAAGCGAGGTGAGTGTAATATTAAAATACAAATTTGCCTCCACAACACCCTTGTCTTCCCCCACAATGAGGATGTAGAGCCTTTAAGGTTAAGATGGGAAAGTGAAAAATTGCCTGCAGTGACCTCTGGAGTATTTCTGCAGTCAGAGACTAGCAGCCAAATGTCCTTAAGTTATGAGAAAAAGATACTGACACTCACTGCTTGTGTGCAGAGACATCACCAAGTAACCCGGCTTCTGCATCTCCCCTCCAGTGAGAGGGGATCATCCTCAGTGCAAGTCAGTGGAAAACAGACACTTCCACAGAATCTCACCCAAATAACTTCAGAGATGCTGGGGACAGCTAAAGAAGGTGGTACCCAGCAGCTGATAGGTTATAAAAGAGCTTTAATGTGACATTGGGTTCTACTCAGCCCAGCGTCACCTTGAGTATCCTTGTACATGGTTCTGCTTATCCTCCCGACTAAGGCAAATATGTCCATGATTTATCTTGGCTTTCTTTTGTAATTACAAAATCCCTTTAAAAGCCATTTTCATACCATGATTCTTGCTTGCAATAGACCACCAAGTGTGTCGGGGGGAATTCACTTTACAACACATGTAAGAGATGAGGCATTTGTTTTCAAGACCCCCAATACAATTCATGTTTTTTTAGCTAAACCAGTTGTTTTGTTGCTGGTCCACCCTAGGACACCATCCCCTCATAAAAAGCGTCAGCAGATGCCCCAGATTGGCTGAGCAGAGTCCCTGGGTGTGAGCAATCCATGGCCAGCAGTTCTTGCTGGAGAATCCACAGGAAGTCAGGAACAGCCCTGGGACACAGCCCTGGGCACAGGACCCCCTGCACCTGGAGCTGAGCAAGCTCAGCAGGCCCCAGGTCCTCATTCTCCTCTGGAGACCCCAGAGGAGCAGCCAGAGGGTCCATCTCAAGCGTGGGTCAGGCCAGAAATGTCTTGTCAGACCAAGCACCAAGGCAGGTTCAGCACCAAGGCAGGAGAAGTGGGGCACCTGAGCTACAGAGACCCAGAACCGCAGCCAGAACCACCAATGGCTGTGAGAGGAGGGGTGGGGCTGTTTACCAATGTCAAATTATAGAAATCTCTCTGTGCTTTTGATTATTCAACCTGCTGTGCACAGGCTCATGTATTAAACACCAGATTGCACATTCCACAAAGAGGTTTGGGTTTTTTTCCTGCTTTCTGGCTGTCAGAAAGGATTTGTATGAGGTCAGTCTCTGAACACAGAACATTAAGTCTCAACTGAGTGAAGGACACAAAAGCTACGTCTCTACTGTACAGTGTGTTGCATATTGTGCATATCAGTTTGATTTGTTTTATTACCAACAATTACCAGCTCCAGGCAGGGTGATCTGCTGAACGAGCTGTCTGACACAGTCATTAGTCACAGCTCAGCAGACAACAGGATAGAGGGGGATTTGGATCCTGGAAAGCAACAGGCACTTATCAAACAGTTGAAAAACCAAAGACTAAGCACAAGCAACATTGTGGCTGCCAAGGGGGAAAGAAACCTCCTGAAATCTGGAATGTGTTTCTACTTACTGTCCATCCTAGTAAAATAAAATGATCTCTCATTTGAGCATATGGTTCTGCTTAGACGAGAAACTGTATATATTGGTCTAAATCCAGAATAGCCCTTCTGACATATTACTCAGTATTAGAAAATCACTACAACCTGTGTGCTCTGTAGCAGTTCCTAATGGTAAGTGCAACAAACCTTCAATGAGCTTCCTCCTCTCTCTCTCCTCCCCAGCTTTCTGTCCTGGACCCATTTCATTCTTCTTTTCTCAGCTTGATACCTTTCCTATATCCTTCTCTCTTCTTTTCTCCATCCCAACACACATCTCTTCAAGAAGAGATTATGACTCTGCCACATGAAAAGACTCCGAGCAGCGTCCCAGAGTTGTCAGTTTGCGTGGCAACCTGCTGATTGCACAGAGACTGATCTTTCAGATGGCAAATACTTCATGGATAATTTGCATGTCTATTTTTAAGGCTGTTACGTATATTAAGAAATTGCTTAAGGTTTCTTTGAGCACAGTCGGAGGGACAGAGGAAACTCCAAAGCTTTGGAGTGCTCAGGTGACAATGGAAATGGAGTCTCCAATTTCCAAAGTAGATTTCTCTGAGAATGAAGATAGCTTTTCAGATCATGGACACTGAATGGGACCTCTCAGAAGAGAAGCAAGTTGACATTTCTCTTCCTGTATTTCCCAGCTGAGAATGTATTTTAGGCACGATCCTATATTTCCAGGGGAGCATACTGACTTTCAGAAAATGGCATCGTGAAAGAAATATTGAACTGAAACATTTCAGCAAGATCAAAACATTTGAATGGGGAAAGCTCACAATGTAAGAATGGATACGGATGGGAAAGGAGCCTTTGCCAGAAAACCACATAGCCAACTGGGCCTGGGCTGGATCCAGCTCTGTCAGAGATGGATTTATTTCTGCTGGGCTCTTCTGCAGCTCCCAGAGCCCAGCAGCCACGGGAGGAGGGGGCAGTTCCAGGACACCAGAGCTGGGATGAAACGAGCTCAGTGCCTTGGGTTCCTGAACTGTGTCTACACCAAAACCCTCCTGGGGTGAGCTGGGAGAGCCCTGCAGACCCTGGCACTAAACACAGCCCAGAGCTGCCCCTCAGCCAGCATAGAGTGAAAATCTGAGCCACAGCAGGGGCAGGAAATACCAGGGGCAAGGGAATGCACTAGTATGGCCCCTGGCTCCACTGCTTCTAAGAGCTGAGACTGAAAAGGAGAATTTTTCCATGAAAAATCAGCTTCTTAGCTGAGTAAATAAACATTTACACACATGAGCAACAGGTAAATACAACTGCATAAAGAAAAATGCAAACATAATTCCTTGGACTTTCTTAAAACACTTTTTTTAGCAAAGCATTGGACTGTCAAAATCCCTCCCACTTCTTGTAAGGAAGTTATTCCTCTGGGACCAGGTTCATCCCTGTGGACTAAGCAGTTATTTGCTGAATTTCATCCCAACTTTTAGTTCCCGTTTAATTTGCCACTCACCAATTCAAGCCATGCCATCTGAGGAAATGGGTAAAATCATCCAGCAGGGTAGAAGCTCTAACCATTTCAAGACACAGAGGAGAGAAAACGGGATCTCTTGGGATATCATGCCATGAGGTCGGAGCACCTTCTGCACTCTAGGATCCCTCAGTCTGTACCAACAGAATGGATTCTTTCTGTATTGGAAAGCTCCCCGTAGACCTCAGCAAAGACAAGGATTTGTGCCAGGGATGAAGGAGCCTCAATTATTTCTCTAATCCTGCTAAAACAAGCTTCAGCTACTGGCTAGGCTTACACAAGGGCTGAGTTTAGAGGGAATACCTTCAGAACTTCTCAAACAGGGAAAATGAGAAGACACCTTCATTGAAGCAGGGCTCAATCCCAAATCTCCCAGGGAGCAGTGCTCAGCATCAGGAGATGGGCTGGGATCAGCCTAGGAGCTGCTGACCAGCACAGGCTGGAGAGCAGCTCTGCAGGGAGGAACCTGGGGGATCTAAAAACACCTCTCACGCATCACATCACCTCCAAAAACAATGGGATCAGAGGAGATTTCCGTGAGTGAATGCCAGTGTTTTCTGCAGGCTCTGTTGAAATAATTGCTCTGTTTTGTCTTGGTGAGATGAAGTTCATTTAGGCAAAGCGTACAATAAATTAACAACCATTTCCAGATGAGGACTTTTTGACCAGGCAAGGCTCAGTTAAGCCCTTCTCTCCAGTGGAAGAGGAGAGACACTGAGGGGTTTGTTGGCCAGAGCTCTCTCCTCTGTGCCAGTGGCAAAACCCTCACAGGGCTCTGAACCCCAGCACACCCCACAGTGCTTCATCCACTCACAGCCCTGGTGCAGAAACCAAACACATCCCCAGGCCCCTGGCATTTCAAACCTGTCCCCGACACCTGCTTGGATTGCTCAGGGCTGTGCCCTGGCCGTGGGCCAGGCATGAGCTCAGCCCTGCAGCTGGACCCCCCCAACACATCACAAATCCTGGCCACACAGGGCACGTGCTGGCCTCGCCAGATGCTCTTGTTCATGCTCCTCCATCCATCATCCAGTGGGGAAAAGGAAAAGAATGAGCCAGCTGAGGAGAAAAGGGAGTGGCACAACTTGGGACAAGGTGTCAAGGTGTCAGCAGAGGCACAGAGCAAGGTGGCAACCTGAGAGCAGCTGAGCAGGGAAAAGCACCCAGGGCACCTTCTGAGCAGGGAGGGAACTCGGATGGCAAAGGCAGGATGAGAAGGCCAAAGGAAAAGAGCAGGGATGAAGGTGGAAGGAAAAGAGCAGAGCTGCACCTCAGCGCAGCCTTGGGTCCCTCATCCCTGGATCCTGGGCGTCCTTCTGCCACAGGAGAGAGCTTCAGAACAGGGCATGGCCAAGGCACTGCTTCCCTCTGACAGGAAAACTGTCATCCCTCAGAACCTTCCTGGAGATATCCCTGTTTTGTAGAATAGCAACAAATCAAACCTTCCTGCGACAACAGGAAACTTGAACGGGGACATGGGGAAGTCCATAAGGTGTGGGAAAAACCTGTGGAGGTGTTTCCTCATTTTGTGATAAAAGCCAGCTGAAGCTGTTTATACTGTCACCATTGTCCCACTGTCCCAGCAGGTGGCAGAGAGCCTTGAGTGACAGGTAACTGCCTGAAACAAATACTAGGTAAAATCAAGATTGATTGCTACATTTGGCTCTGGTATTACAAAGCTGTTGTGCTAAAGGGGCTGTAATTGAATAGGTGGTATTAAAAAACCCAAAATAATTTATTTTAAGGCAAAGTCTGATGATTTTAAGTAGAGAAAGCTGTTGTGTGCTCACTTCCCCAGCAAAGGACTGGACATGCAGGTCTGGTAAATCGTTTAATCTTATCTTACACATTAGTGGAAATATAGCAAAGAAAATTACACAAAGAGAGAAGGTTCTCTAGTTGGAAAAAGTACCACAGAACTCCACTCTCCTCAAAAACCCCCCACATCTAAATAAAAGGAAAATAACCCCAAAAACTCCAAATCTTGGTCCATGGCTTCAAAGCCACCCCTTCCCTGGCACATCTGTGCTCAGATCCCAGACAGACCCCTCTGTTAGAGCTGTACAATAAATAAATAAATCAGCCTAGAAATTTTGTGATACTCATTTGTAAGAACAGTAAAAAGAGAGCAGAGAAAATGGCACTTGCCTGGCAGCAGGTAAACAACAATCCTGGAAAAAGCCTGGCCTGTAACATCCCCACCCAAGCCTGGCTCTGAATGAGTCCCAAATACCATCACACCCCAACATAAACCTCACCACACCTGCCCTGTACAAAGCCTCTAAGATGTTTTTGCTCCTGCAACCCAAATTTGTTTTGTCTTTCCCCTTCAAAGGCAAATCCCACCATAAAGATAAAGACAATGTGCAAAACTCTGGGTGGGGGTATGGAGGCAAATTAGCACAAATCCTTTCAATATGAGACAAAAAACATATGTGAGACCATACTGCCTGGATTGGAGGCACCGGGAACTCATTTACATGCCAGAATGTTAGAAAGTGGAATTTTACCATGTTTCAGAACTTCCTGTTACGTAACAAGGAACGGGAGCTGTGTGGGAAGCTCTAGGGTGCCACCTCACTCTTCATCCCTTGGCTTTACACAAAGGAAGAACAAGAAAAATAGCACAAAATAATGGGTTATCCCTTCATCTTCGGCTGAAAAGCAGAAAGAACCTGAATTACTGAATATCACTGGGCCTGATTTATAAATCAGGGTCTGGTGTAGTCTCCTCATCTCCAGCAGCCAGAAAGAATGAACAGCAGAGGAGTGATTGATTCAAAGACCTGGAAGGAAAATACTGATGGATTAGGAGCATCAGGAAACATCCAGTCTAGTTCAGACACCAGTGAAAGCCACTGCCAGTCAAGGTCTCATCAGCTGCCAGAATACAACCAAATCCACATTTAATGTGTTCATTTGGAAGGTTAATCAGGGTGCCTGGCATTAGAGGAAAAATAATCACTAGTTGTTCTAGTTTGAAGTAAGAAGAAAAACAGGAGAAAAATTACTTGGAAAGGGAATTACATTACATTATATTACCTTACATTACACGCAGAAATCGGAGAGCATTTAGAGCTGAGAAAATAAGGGAGAGTCCAAAAAAATTCCCTTCTGTAATCCTCAAACCAGGCCCCTGCATTTTGCCACATGAAAGCATTGCCAGTGCCCTGTGCAAGTGTCCCAGGAAATGCCATAGAGGAGAAAACTAGGAGGAAATACATGTCATAAATACACTTACTATGTTAATTCATTTATATATATATATTTGCATATCAAAGAATAAATTACAAAAAGAGTTATTTGTACAGTAAAGCATTTTGTTGGAAGGAGCAGCAAATTTGGTCACAGCTTTTCCATTTGAGGATACCAACCAGGCACTTCTCTGAGCAGCTGTGTGCAGAATGTGAGCTCCAGCTAAAGGATAACATCTGTTATAAATGCTGAATAAATACTGGCACCTCTGTTTTATGCTGTCTCACAAATGAATGGGATTTTTTAAGAACCCCTCTGTTTTCAGAGTACAAAAATTCTATCCCTGAAACTGCACTGCTGAGCATCTCCACTCTTTATTTATACAGTTTTTAGTGTAACTGAGTCTCATCAAAAAGGATTCCTGATTCTGGAATAATTATAAAGTACACAGCAGAAGTAGCAAAGGCTGACAAAGGATCACGTAGTTTTCATTGCAGGAAAAATGCAATTAATTAATATGATGACATTCCAGCTATTTTTAATCTATATTTCTTGAAAAAACTGCTATTAAAGATGTATTTTCTTCCAGTTGTTTTAGCATCTTCCTCCTCCAGAACCTTAAGATGTCTGTTTGATTTTCCTCATTTTTGTAATGCTGCAGAAACTTGGCCAAAGCACCTTTTAATGTCAGCCAGGTCTGTGTTTTGCAGCTCTGTGTAGCTGCAGCATTTAGAGGATGTCTGGTATCCTATGGCAACTGCTCAGAGTTATTAGCTGCTCTGCAAAGTTGGTGATTCCCTGTCTAATTAAGGAGAAAGAAGGTGTGAGTTGAGAGGTGAAGATGGTTCATTTTATGGTATCTGTCATTCAAGTGTTCATAGCAAAAAGCTATCCTGGCACTTCTGGATGTTTTAAATCCACTCTGCTTGGATGTGCCTCCAGTTTCACCTAAGCCCATCACTGCCCTCGATGGAGCTCTGCTCCAACAGCTCCCACCCAGCAACACAAACCCACCCACACTGCCCAAAGCACACAGGATGGAATCACACAGTGACCCCTGTAATGGTTCTAGATATATTACAGTACAATAATCACTACCAATTACTAGCAGTTTGTGCATAAACTGAATAACTGAATTTATTCTGTTCGCAATTCCTTGGGAGAGTTGTGCCCTGTGGTGCACAGCATTAAATGGAACTGAATCCCTGGGGAGCTGTTGGGTTTTTTTTTTCCAGAACACAAAATATCCCCAGAGCAGTCCCTGTGCCTCACTCCACATCTTTATCCATCAGAATACTCTTGAGTTTAGTGGCCTGAACTGCTCCCTCTCCATTTGCTTCTCAGATGCTCCATTTCTGTAGCAGCTTTGTCACTACAAACCCTCCCAGACCCCCCTGCCCCTGCACGCTTTGGAGCTCTATTTTCATTCACAATTAACTTTAACAACTTATCACTCATCCACATTGAGCTTAAAGTTTTATGTTTAGTTTTATGTAAAGTTATATTCACTCCTCTGAGCCAACTCCAGCACCTCTTTAAAGTTCAGCCAATTTTCCTTCATAGGCCATTTTCTAATAAACAGTGCCAGTCTACTGCACTTAATCTGTTCCGCATTTTATCTGATTGGAAGCTTTTGAAGCTTAATTTACCTGTTTTTACATCAAACATCCTACCGTGGCTGGAATTGAAACAGCAACCCCTCTCTACCTTGAGTGGGTCACAAAATGTCTTCCCAATGTAGAAAATCCAAACATTCTCTTCAGTGTCTTTACCTGCTGTTTGCAATATCACAGTCGCGATACACTAAATAAAGGGAATTTATTTATATTAATAACATACTGAGAAGTTTTGTGTAAATGCAGTGCAAACCATGTAAAGGCAGCGACATCATGATCACCATTCTGGATTCCTGCAATCTACAAGCTCTAGGCAAATATTTCTCCTTTAAAAAAAAAAAAAACATTGCCCCAGAAATCCCTTATTAAACAACAAATTACCCAGACAGGAATACACCACCCGGCAGTTAATTCTTATTTTTCATTTCCATCACTCCATTTTCTACAAGGTCTGGGCAAAGTTTTTTGAGCACCAGTCCTGGCCTCGACCCCAGGACTCCTGGGATGCCCTTTGCTCCCTCCTGTGCTGTGGGGAGAAGTCAGAGAATCCCAGAGTCACTGAGATTGGAAAAGAACTCCAGGACCATCGAGTCCAAGCTGTCCAACCCAAAACTGGCCCCAGTAAGGAGGGGGTTCACTTGGGCTGTTTGTTCACCTGAAGCCAGAATACAGGAGGGTCTGAGGGAGTGTTCAAGCCATGATGGTGTTTATTTTGAGGAAAGGTTACTACTGGTGCTTCTGAGGGCAATTTTTGTAAAAGTAAGAACACATGGAAAAATGCTCTATTACCCAGCAGAGAAATTCCTCGTGCAGGTATAAATGCTGGGAGCCCCATTATTTTAGCAGTGACAGTCCACATGCACCTGCTGACGGAGCTGATTTGATTGCACTCCCTGTTCTTGGAGGTACCTCAGCCTCAGGAAGCTGCAGAGGGAGCAGGGATGTGCTCCCAGATGTGCTCCCTGGCTCTCCATCCTGCATCTGCATTGCCATCTGCACAAGCCACGAGCAGCATTCCCAGCTTTCCTGCCTGCAGACCCCACAGTGCTGCCAGCCCTGGCTTTGCTGGGGACTCCGGGGCTGCTCCTCACCTCACACCTCACTGTCCTGACCCTCAGGAAAGGGCTGAGAGCAGCCAGCTGAGAGGGAATTTATGACATTTTGTTGTCAAATAATAATTCCAGTGTCGCAGACAGCAATGCAGAGATGGAAAATAGGCTGGGATGGTCATCCCAGACCCCTCCCATCCCAGTATCAGCTGGTACAGGCCCAGAATGCTGGTTTCCCTCTCTTTCCTCAACCCTGTCAGCATCACTCATGGTGAACAGTGAACCCACAGCAGGGCTGAACTCAGGTCTGAGATTCCTCCTTCTGAACATCCCTTCCCTAAGTGTAGCCAGAGTTCAAATGTGGCCCAGGTGTGATCCTGCACGTGGCATGGGCCAAGCTTGTGCTCCGAGACAGCACAGGATCTCTGGAGAGGGAATGCCAACAGCCAAGCAAATTCCTGTGCCATGGCAGCACCGCATGGCATGAGAAGCAAACTGTCACACAGAAAAGCAAAGCACAACAAGATTTGGGGAAAGAGGAGCAGCTCTGGCCCTGGTTGTGTCCCTGCTCCCTTTGTCCAGGTCCTCCCTTTGTTCCCAGGCTGTGAGAGCTGACCGTGGGCTTTGGTACCTCCTGCAGGGTGAAGTTACCCAGCAATTACTGAAATCAATTAGCAAGCTTCATTTCTATTTCAACATCTAGACACGTCAGGAGCTTTCCAAGGGTCTGCTCCTTCTCAGGGTCGTTTTCCCTCAGCATGTTTTTAATTACGGCCCATGCTAATTTTAACAAGTTGTGTGCCTTCACTTCTGCGTGACTGTAATGTTTGCCAGCTGATTTTCAAAAATCAGAAGGTTTTAACTTTTCAAGCTGTCTTTTCAACAAAAACAGCTGCCTGCTAAATGGCCTGGCAGCCAGCCCTGCTCTGCAAACTGCAGCACACTGCATTCCAGACAGGAGGATTCCTGAGCCCCCTGCATCCCGGAATGGGTTCCTGAGCACCCTGCATGGGTCCCTGAGCCCCTTGCATCCCAGGATGACTCTCTGAGCCCTCTGCACCCAGGGATGGATCCCTGAAGCCCCTGCATCCCGGGATGGATCCCTGAGCCCCCTGCATGGGACCCTGAGTCCCTGCACTCCAGGATGGGTCCCTGAGCCCCCTGCATGGGTCCCTCAGCTCCCTGCACCCCGGGATGGGTCCCTGAGCCTCCTGCACCCTGAAATGGGTCTAGGCACTGCCACAGGAACGCTCCAAGGCATTAACCCTTCCTCTGCTGGGCTGCACCAACACAAACATCCCTGAGCTTCACAGCACTGCATTTTTCACTTTCCTGGGCTGAGGAGCATGAGAGACATTGATCCCCAGAGATGACGTATGTTGAAAGAAAATTCTCAGAGTTTTCCGTAAAGGTTTATAAAAGAGAACTATGCAATTAAAAACTTAATTTGTTCATTGAATAATATAATTAATCAGAGAATGGTTTGGGTTGGAAGGGATCCTAAGGCTCATCTCATTCCACCCCCCTGCCAGGGGCAGGGACATCTTCCACTGTCCCAGGGTGCTCCAAGCCCTAGTGTCCAGCCGGGCCTTGGATATTTCAGGGATCCAGGGGCAGCCACAGCTTCTCTGGGCACTCTGTGCCAGGGCTGCCCACCCTCACAGGGAAGAATTGTTTTCTAATCTATGGTCTAAGCCCACTCTCTTTCAGTTTGAACCATTCCCCTTGCCCTGTCACTGCAAGCTCTTGTAAATTGTGTCTCCATCCTTACAACGGAGAGAAAGGAGCTCAAATGGGAATCCTATTGGATTTAACCTGTGTTGGAACAGATTCTCTATCTGCAGTCAATTCTTGTCCCTCTCTATAAACACAGAACAGACACCAAACTCCTCCTCCCCTGCCATCACTGCCTCAGATGTCACATCTGAGGGCAAGCTCCAGCATTACAAATTAATGAATGATTTATTGGCTTGTCATTATTCATGGCTATAAAACATTAGCATGCTCTAAATAAGTAAAAACATTTTTGCAGCTGCTGCAAATGTTTCATTCCTAGCTGTAAGCTTGGCCCAGAGCATGGGGCCCTGTGCCTCAGTGCCAAATTGACAGTGAAGTAATTAGCACATTAAAAAAAAAAAAACCCCACACCTAATGCAGCACGCTGCAGCCAAGGCTTTCACATGAGCAGTAGTGATAGCTGCCCACAAACACAAATGTTTCCCAGGCTGCTCCATCCAGACAGGTAACCCTATCCCTCATACCAAAGATGTGGCAGAGCAAAGATGAAGTGTTACAGAATGGGAGCGACATTGCACGTTACAGATGTGTAAAACAGCTGGGCAAATGATGTCATTAAAAATACTTTGCCACCTCTGCTACTTGCTGTTGTTATTAAAAGCAGACATTAAATTTCTTTACCCAATCACTCTGTGTGAACCTGTTGTGTCAAGTGCCGGAGTCCTTTCTGCTCCTAATTACCAGAGACAACCTGCAGCTGCTCCCAAAAACTCCTCCCCAGCTTTGAACTCGTTGTGCTGCAGCACAGATGTGCTTTGCTCCTGAAAGGAACATTTTTATCTGAAGAACCCATAGGTGCTCCGCTCTAAACCCAAGCCCTATGGAGCATCCACAGACCACAGCGGAACATTAAATGGAAATGAATCCATAAACACTTTCCTTCCATCTCTGAGTCACAAATACAGAGAAAACTTCCAGGTCAAGTCCTCCGGCTGCTTCATTTCTCATGCTGAAGTCAACCAAAGCTCCACTAAGCTTCTTGGAACTCCAAAGCCAGTTCCTAAAATCCAACAAGAATATCTCAGTGGCTTTCAAAATACACCTATTAATAAAGAGGAAACCAAGTACATCTTTTGGGGCCTTAAATATTGGCCTTGTCTTAGGTTCTAAGGGTGTCACTTCTCCAATGCAGGATGTCTAAACTCTCCTGGGAGACCACCTAGCTCAGCTTCCCTGTTACTCTCCTAATTGCAGCAAAGTTTCCAGATAAACTCCCCATGGCTCAGCCTTAGCAACACATTTGATGTGTTTAAAAGGGACAAATCAGATCTGTGTGGAGAATTGAGCCTCCTCCAACAACTGCATTTTTATCCTTGTCTTAATTTTGTCATGACAGCAGCCCAAGACATCCCTGTGACGGATTGGGATTATTCATTTATCCAGTGCCAGCCCATGAGTTCCTGTTAGCAGGCAGGAGTTCTCTGATGGGCTCTCTGTCCATACACTCCATATTTTCTTTCCAATAACAGCACAGTCCTCCTGGACTGCTGTTAAAGAGGGAAAAAAAACCCACCTACAGATTAGTAAACATGGATAAAAGTATACCATTTTATAATCCTATTAAATTTCAATAGGTTTTCTTTAACTCCAGCTGGCAGCACTACAACTGTTTTACTCAAGTGTGCAGCAGGAGGTGAAGGCGATGAACCAACCCCTCAGTGACTCTTTATAATGACTGGCACTAGACCCAAAACATGCAAAAAACAGAATGTAATTAGCCTGTGTTGGGACTACCAAAGAATGATCCCATCCAGACGGTAAAAGGAGGGATAAAGAGGTGTATTTACATTTGTTAAATAGGTATATTCCCTCTGCTTTGACACGATAGCAAGACTCTAAAAATTCCTGCTGGATTTGCACTCATGGCTTCTTCCAATGTCTTGTAACCACACAGGATCACATCTTCTGCTGCCACACCTCCCCCTAGGCTGGATGATAATTTACATCCCACTCAGAGCCAAAGAAGAAAGGACAGGAGCTGCTCGGCTTTAAATGGCCTTTGGAAAGGAGGAGAGATAGAGACATTTCTAGAAAAATGCCAGGAATGTGGTTTTGGTGGGTGGTTTTCCTCTGTTTTCAGGGAGAAGCCCTCTTAACTTGCAGTTTGTGGTGAGCTGGACAGCAGGACAGCAGCTCCTCTGGTCATGGGAAATAAATCACTGCTCTTGGAAGGCTGGAGCTGCTGCTGAGCATCCCAATCCAGGAACATCCTTACTGACAGCCCAGCTCAGAGGGCTGAACTCCTACGTGAACAGGGAGTGAGAGTCTCCTGGCCTGGTTTGGATAACCTCTGAAACATCCAGATGCTGCTCCAAATCCCCCTGGCCTGGAAACCAGGCTGGCAAACCCTCCCAGGCAATCTGGGATTTTTTTCCTCCTTGGCAAGTTTTCCAAAGCTTCCCGGTTTTGGCTGGAATCACAATCCCACAAGAATGATCTTCCTCATGTATTCCAGAAGTTTTCTTTCCAGTCCCACCTCAGGCTGGGGTGTAGCGGAGCAGGCGGAAAAGACAAATTATGAGCCCCTGCTTGATGCCACAGGAGCCTGGATGTTCTCCCTGTGTTCCCTGGCTGGAGGCTCAGTCCCTGTAAAGAACAGCCTCTCGTAACAAACCTTGCTGGAACCATCCCATCAAGCATTTTAATACACAGCCATACATTTATAATATTTCCATCATTAAGGTTTCTGAGACCATTACCACCAAACTGGGTTGTCTTAAAAAGACCATCCTGTTTGATTTGGGGTTTTACACTTAAAGGTTCTGATTTTCCGTCTCTCCTCCCTTCAGTGAAAGTCCCACTGCAACCTAAATATGCCTTCTGCAGGCATTTACAGGTGAACATTGCACCCGTGGATAGAACCTGCAGAGGAGACCAGAGGAGCTTTAGGGTTCCCTCCCACCAAGGCCATCCCAAGAGTCTGTGATTCACCAGCACCCCACTGCAGTCCCTGGGTTCCTGCAGGATAAACCTGCTGGGGTCACTCGGTGAGTGAAGCACTTCACTGCAAGGAGGGTGTACAAACATTCCCCAGATATTTCTCCACTCACATCTGCCTGTGGTCCCCATAGTAGTTTTCTGCTTTTCCAAAATTTTGATTAAAAAGCTTCTCACCATGGCACACAAATATCTCAGAGGACTTTGTTCATATGAAAAAGTGCAGGGTTTGTCCCTTTTTTATATGTTTAATTTTTATTATTTCAGGCAGTGAAGATCATTAGCAGCTCCTCACTGATGCTGGCAATCTGTAATATGTTCTCATCGTATTCACATTTATTTTTGAGTGCCAGAAAAGGCATTCTTCCCACCAACTAAAAAACACACCATGTGTTTCCTTGTCTTGGTGGCTTTGGTAGCGTATGAGAACTTGTTAAAAAAAAACCTGCCAGCATTAGAGACTCTGATTGCAGAAGTGATTAGAAGTTCTTCAAATTCCTTCTCCATATTTTTCAAACTGTTCTGAAAACTTCACAGATTTCCTCACTGACCCCAAGAGTTGTTTTTTTATCTTTCTGAACTGGCTTTTAAGTTTCTGCAAAGGCATAATTCATGGAGTGATAAGAAAAATTATATAAATTGAAGAATCACTAAAGCTGCACAAGAAAATGAGCAGAGCTTATTTTAGGGGATGGTCCTGTTTATCTCAAAGTAGAGACTGAATATTTGACATTACCTTTATAAACATTTTATTCCATCTCTCTGGCTGGCTTAGGACACAAAGCTCAGAGGTTAAACAGGAATAAATGCACACTGTGAGGGATGCACAGCAATTTAACCAGCACTTCAACATGTGCTTTAGCTTTGAAAATGTGGTCAAAGCCCCTGATCTCTGTGGGATTGAAGGACACGCTTAAGGGCTTTGCAGAGCAGGGAATGGTTATGGAATTACACATCCATTTAGGGCTGCTGCATGTGCTCCACTGCCTCCCAGCACAGACAGCAGATAAAGAGCCCGACAGCACAAACAATCAAAGTGCTTAAGTTCTGTGTTCAGAAATATTTTCCATAATACCTGGCATTACAGAGAGGATGTAGGTCCTAATCTGTTCTCATTTTTCCTCAGCCATCTGTTGCTTCTTGGATTTACAACTTTTAAAACAGACTGAGAAATTAAGGAAATTCCTGTCTAATTAACATTGAGACTTTCAGCCTTATCTGTGGCTTTTCACTGCTGTTAGCACAGGAAAGACATTCCCACTATCTAAATAAGCTCACTTTTCCCAGGCATTGCTGTGTCCTTTGAACATTCACTTTAGACCTCTGAGAGCCAGGAGTGGGGGAGAGGAGAGGGGGTGGGAAGACACCTTTAACAAGGACCTTTAAAAGTCAAGCTGAGCTTCTGTAAGAACACTGGGCATGCCACGGCAGATGGATGGAGATGGGTTGTTGGTTTGGGGTTGTTTGTGGGGTTCTTTCACTGGAAAGCAATGCAGGATAACAAAAGAGGCAGGAGTAGAGCTGTTCTTCTTAGGCACTCGGAGTAAAGATGATCTGTAACCAAAGCTGGGTGCAGAGGGCAGAACCCCACAGCTCCTTCACCTCCTGGCGTCACCCTTAGGACAGCCAGCTCTCCTCATAGGAAAAGCGCAGGGATTTACTGTCCCAATTCCCTCCTGCTGCATGAAGCAAACAGGCTAGACCCTTCCCCAGCTCTGTTCCTTTCCCTGGACACGCTCCAGACCCTCAAGGTCTTTCTTCAGGTGAGGGACAAGTTTAGAAGAAAACATTTCCACAAAGCCTCACCTGATTCTATCAAACAACAATTAATAAATCTGCCTCCAGTCTCTTCACCGTATTCTATTGGCAGAAGTATTTAAGGAAATTAAAAACAAGAACACTGATGTGTGTCCATAGAAAGGGGACTTTACATAGAGAATTATGTTCTTCTTAATAAACAAAAACATGTTCAATCAGGTAGGCATTTTGAATAACCAAATGAAAGCAACTCTAAAGAACTGATAGACCAAATATTACTATACAAATCAGTGAGAGAGTTTAAATTTACACTTATCTGAAGCAATGAAATTTTTCTGATGTATACAGCAGAGAATTAAACATGGTTTTCACGACAGGAACAAAGAGTGCACTGAAAAGAATAACAGCAAAATTTTCTGAAGTGCCCTTGTGACATTAGAATCAAAACTGATTTTTTGAGTAAAATTATACTTTCCCCATCTCTGTCAACTGAAAAATAAGACTTTGACTTTCAAGTAATTTCAAAGTTATGATTTAATCTGCCCTAAAGCTTCATTGAAACGTCAGAAGAAAACTAAATTGTATTAAATGTTTTTCCCTGTACAAAACTGGTGACTAAAGGCAAAGCAACACAACCTGGGTTGTCTGTGTCTCATCCTGACGTAAACAGCCCTGCAGGGCTCGGCCACAGCCTCTGCTGCTCCTCCCCAGGATGCACCAGAATTCGATCCAGCTGGGGCTGGAAATCCCGGTGGGAATGGGACAACCTGGCACTGCTCAGCATCTATTTAATTCTTGGTCAGGATCCCACATGAGCAATTGCCTGTGGTTTCACGAAACAATGAAATACGGCAAAAAATTCACACCTCAGTTATCCTCAAAAAGGAAAAGTGATTTCAGGGGGGTTGCCTATATACGGAGAATAAAAATGACAAATCTCCTCTGGCCACATCCATGCTCACATTTCTGCCTGTTTCTGCCAGTTTTGGTCACTCCACGTTAAAGCAAAAAGACAGAAAGAAAAACAAAGTGTCAGAGGGTCTGGTGTGTATTAAATGCACTTCAGGCAATGAATGGAGCAGCAAGATAGGACAGATTTTTATAAGAAACAAAAGGAAAATGCCATTTAAAGGAGAGAAGGCAAAGCTGGGCTATTTAAAAGTGCCATAAGGGCGGGAAGGTGCATTTAACGCAGCAGAGAGTGGGAGAAGATTCCTAGAGGAGACACAAATTACGGGTGTGGACATGAAGGTCAGCAAAGGGTAAATGTGCAGGAAACTGCCCAAGGCTCAAAACAAACTCCCCACTGTGGTTTGCTCCTATTAGTGCTGGGACAATGAAAATTTTTCATGAATATTGAGAAAGCAAGTTCGCAAATGAGCCCTGAGAGTGTAAAGCAAAGTCAGGAAGGGTTGTTTTGGTGACTGTGCTTTGGGAGATGTCCTCTGTGTAAGGAAACACACATGTGTGAGAGCTGTCACTCAGTCCGGGAACAACCAGCAGATCCCACTGTGCACACACACTTGGAGTCATTCCCATGCTGAAGTTCCCTGGCAAACA
>VXBU01017146.1:459706-561106 GCA_013400315.1 Bombycilla garrulus | reverse complement strand
ATATATAGATATATAGATATAAAAGTGTTGAGCTTTTGCAGGGTCTGGATTATCAAAGAGACAAGAGCAGTTGTTGGTTGCTAAAGAGTTGCTTTATTGTAGAAATGCATCAGTCTCAAAGGCGAAGAGTTCAAAGTATAAAAGTCTGTGTTAAAAGCTTTCCAGCTAGAGGTCCCGAGCAGCAGCAGAGACAGCAGCCTGTTCCACTTTCATTTTTTCTTATTCCTCTCCTTCTGCTCCAATACAGCGGTCTTTTATTCAAAATTCCTCCAATGAGCTAAAATCACAGTTCTAAAACATTCTTCCTACACCTATCAGAACTCAATTCTAAAATACAAAAGTAGTGTTAATTCTTACACATTATTTACGCATATCATTTATCTATTCACGCAAGTGGCTCTATCTAGAAATGCAAGCAATGTCCTGCTATGTTTTCATTATGTGTGGAGCTAAGTTACTGAACTTTAAACTGGACCATAGGGCTTCTTTAGTCTTTTAAAGAACTTAAAATATATTCTTACTTACTTAAAAACTAAGACTAATACTTTACTTATACTTAGATTTATACTTCTATTTCATGTCTTTGTGGCTTAATATATCCTAATTTCTCTAAAGGCTTTAATTCACCTGTTGCTTTCTGTTCTCTCTCTGAGAGAGATTCCTGTCTCGCATATTCCAACAAAAAAGTACAGTCTCCGTAGGCACAGGTATTTTTAAGATAATTTTGGTGATATTGCTGCTAAGGGATGGAAGTGTAAGTTTTCCCCCAGACATTCTTTTTTTTTTTTCCAGGTGTTTACTTGATGATCAATGTGATCAAGCAGTTGTTATTATTTAAACCATGGTAAAGCTGAATATCACACCAATGTCTACTGAGTTTATCCGACAGATACAGACGGATCATACAGGGTGGGTGGGGGAAATTCTGACATGGAAAGAGAGGTAAGGGTGGTAACCTGATTATATCCATTCAGCCCCACACTGGCAATAGGAACAGTCAAGACCTGCACATCCAGGGATAAAGGACAGCCCTGGGTATCCACTGAGCTTTCCACTCTCATTTCTCCTGTAAGAGCAGGGACTCATAACTGGCTGCTGAGTGTTCTACTTTCGTGCTTCTCCTTGGCAGATGAAGAGCCACGAGCTGTTTTCCCCTTAGCTGGAAATAACACAGGCTTGTTACAAATGACATAGGCTCAAAACCAGACAAACTCATGGGTGCACCTGGTGGCACATGGTCCCTCACCTTCATAAAGCCCTTTGTTGCTCTGAAGGGCTGGAGCTTTGCTGACCTGCTGCTCAGTGCACTTCTTTTAGTGCACTTATTAACCTGCTACTTTGTCTCTCCCATTCAGCAGTCATGGAGTGAAAATAGGAAGACCGAGGAGAGTACTTTGCTTTTTATTCAATTTTACTTAGATGGCAACTTTTCCCAAATTGTTTATCCAGGCTAATTTGCAGCAGGCAAACTAATAAGTTCATTGAGGGATTTTAAAAGAAACCGACCCAGCCCCTTGACGTAGCAGCCCTGCAGGGTCAAGTTCTCCTGCTTCTGCTCACAGGCTGCAGAGAGTGGAGGATGGCCTGTCCCCATGTCACAATTCCCACCAGCAGCAATGATGGTGAGCCCTGGAACACAGCCCCAGGGGAGGCATTTCAGCCAAACAGGCTCTGAGGAGGTGGAAAGCAGCTCAGTTTGTTCCTGAGCTCCTGCTCCAATGGTTTGCAGTGCAGAGTATTTTCTGACTCCACTGAACTGCAGAGCCATGAGCAGCCACCTCTCAATTGATTTACTGTTGTCAAAGAGCCCCTGAGCAGAAAACCGATCAGCTTCTAACTGCAAATGAGGCATCTGGAGAGTCACTGGGAAGAAAATAAAGTAGTTACTACTCCATTTCATGATCATGTGTTCAAGGACTCTGGCAAGTGCTGCTTCTGCATTGAAACACAATGTGTTTCTGCTTTTTACCCTCTGTCTTTTTTTAAGCTCCCACTGTCCTTCTAATTAGACAAACTTCACTAAACAGAGAAAAATTGTATGACACATTAATTACAGAAGATGCTTTAGTTGTGGCTGCAACTTCTTCATATTAAGCAGATGTTGTTTTTAAAGTTTCCCTCCCTTTTGTCTTCTGTAGCTCCCAGCACAGACTCCACTGGCTTTGGGTAATCACCAGATGAGTTCATTTTGCCATTTGCAAAACACTCAGTGAGTGCACTCCAGATTCTGGGCAATCAGGAGCAGACGCACAGCACTGAGCCATTCCCTCTGCATCATGTTGGTGCTTTGTATTTTCGTCAGTAGCCACTGCATTTGTCAGGATTTCTCAGCAGCCACACATTATTCCCTGCAGCCCTGGCAAGCTCCTGAATGGAGCTGAGTCCTTTATAGCAGATAATATAAGCTTTCTGCTTGCTTGGAGCAGGTCGCTTTGGGAAGCCTCCAAAATCACTTCAAAATATTTCCTGCCTGTGCCAGTAGCTGCTTTTGAAACACCGTGCCCAAGCCACAGGCACTCGGGTGCCAGGATGCCGCAGCAGCCCAGGGCAGGAAGCGTGTCAGCACTATTGCCCAAAACCAGGGTGGGGAGGAGCAGGGAGTGGCACAGACACCAGGAGTGGAAAATCAGCTGACATGGCCCAGCTCTAGGAGCAGATCGGGGATGGGTCAAATGACATCCATTCAACTCTTGAGATTAAACAAGGTTTTATTCTTTCATATTTTTGGCCCTGCATGTGAGAGCATGCCGCAATATCATGCTTTTTAAAGTGGAATGTGCAGGAAATTGTATTTGACGGGCCTGGAATTTACAGTATTTTTACGAAGTTCTCTGTCCCCTTTTGCTTTTCATCTGTTTTCTACAATTTTTTTCAGCATGCTTTTCCTTCTGATTTATTGTTTTATTTTTCTATTTTTAAAATAACAAATATTTCCACTCCAGAGTTTCTAGTGTAATGCACATGAAAATTAGCAATGGACAAACCTCAAGCTCTTTAGAGGTCTGATCTTGCTGGGAGAAACATCCAGAAGTTCAGAGGCTTATCCAAAACTAATCTGAAAATTTCCAAACATTTTCAGTCTAGACAGAGCTGTAGGAACCCATTGGCTCAGGACCCCACCACGGGCTGGGCTTGCCTCTCACTGGCTGCTTCCTCCCCAAGCATCCAGGAGCAACTTTGAACAATCCCTTGCTGTAGAGCACACACGGTGTGCAAACACACCCTTTCCTCCAGGTAAAACCTGGCTTAAAATGGAAATGGCTTAAAATATTCACCTGAGGCATTTGCTTACCAGAAATGCTTTGGCAGCTTTAAGCTCCAGGATGTGATTAAAATTTATCATCCCCCTTCATCTGAATCCCAGAATGGTTTGGGTTGGAAGGGACCTTAAAGCCCATCTTGTCCCCTGCCATGGCAGGAACAGCTCCCACTGTCCCAGGCTGCTCCAAGCCCTGTCCATCCTGGCCTTGGGCACTGCCAGGGATGCAGGGGCAGCCACAGCTGCTCTGGGCACCCGTGCCAGGACCTCCTCACCCTCCCAGGCAACAATTCCTTCCCAATATCCAGCCCTACCCTCTGGCAGTGGGAAGCCATTCTCCTTTGATCTTGCACTCGTCTCTTGTAAATTGTCTCTCTCCATGTTCCTTGTAGCTCCTTGTCTTAGGTTGAGACAGGTATCTGCTGGGAAAGGCAGAACCCTCCCTCAGAAAACCCCCCCCTCTTTCCGAATTACTGAAATTTAGCGGCCTTCGGGCAAGATATGGGGAGGAATAACAGTCCTTTACTAATGAGTATAACAAGATATAAATGAACAATAACTATGGTATTAACAACAACTACAAAGAAAAAGNNNCTCCCCCTTCCTGGCCCAGCAAGCCTTTGTCTTGCAAATACACTTAAGCATCGGCCATCAGGTTCCCCCGCAACAAATGGGACAAAATTCCATAGGTAAAGAGAACGAAAAAAAAAGGAACAACACCCCAACCCCCCCCACTCCTTCAGGGTGGAAAAGCCAGGCAGGAGGAGGAGGATGAGGAAGGACTCACCTGGAATGAGCACCTACAAGGTGACACAGCTCATAGCTCAAATTCCGCAATGATTATGAGGTTTTACTTCAATGTTCTGTCCTAGGCAACATTTACTTCAAAACTCCCTGAGCTCATAGTGCTGAATGTATTAGAAACACTTCCATGAGTTCCACAGCTGATGAACCTTTAAAATTAGGAGCCATTATACCTCAAATAACCTACAATTAATCACCAGAACTGCATCCAGCAGACATCTCATGGCTGGATTCTGAAATGGGGCCAGAGTTCTCTGAGCTTTGGCAACATTTCTAGTTATTCACTAAAGGACAAGGACCTTTTACCATCTGGATTCAAAGGCTGTCTCAAAGGCTTTGGTTAGTATTTTTAGTAATACTGGGGGAGGAGAGGGGCTGAAATGAGAACGTGTTTTTCTTGAGACTTTCAGGTTCTCCTCAGTGTTCATTTATCAACAATGCCCACCAGCCACCTGCCAGACCTGTGAGACCAGCAAGACAAAAGCTCTGAGTCTTGTTCCAATAATCCAGAAAAATGCCATATATTTGATTAAATAATAGTCAAACATCTCAAATCTGCTTAAACAGATGATAAATAAGACCATTCCTGAATTCATTTACATTCGCTCAAATTCAGAGCAAAGGGACTGGTACGACAGACACACAAAATTATTTTTCATGTCAGTAAAAAGCCCTATAATTTAGGAGAGCAGAGGGCTGGAATCCCAGCCCTTTTGCTCGTGCTGTCACCCGGAAAGCACATTTCCTCCTTGCTCCTGGCCAAATTTCCTTTATCAAAGGGATTTGCTCAAGCTTTCCTTGGAAAAGAACTCAACCTCTAAAAGAGTTTTGTATTTAGACATTTTTACCCAAGGAATTTGATATTCTATGTTAAAAAGGGAGATCCTTAGGCAGATTCAGATGTTTGTTCATAGGGAGACAATGAGATGCTGGAAATGGCAAAATTGACTTCAGTTGTGTTCTGATTATTTAAAAAAACAAACAAACGACCCCACAGAGTTCACAACTACTGATTTTACTTTTTTTTCTTCCTTCTCTCTTATCTTGGGCCATGACCTCTTCCAAAACCAGTCCATACATCAATTTTCCAAGGCAGCTCCAGTGGTGTCGTGTGTGGATTCACTGCTGATTTATTCCCTCTCCTGGGAACCAGAAGCTGTCCGCCCAGCTCTAATTGTGCTCTGTGCTGTAATGCGCTGAGCTTTAGAAACTGCAGAGTTCTCCAGTTGTTCCATCTGCAGGTGGTGCCATGCACAGAACTGCAAATATGGTGCCAGAGTTCCCAGGACCATGTGGGTATTCATTGATACTCAGACGTTCTGGAAGAGAAACCTCCAACACCGGCCAGAAGCTCAGTGGAATTCACTGAGGGTTTGGGTTGGGTTTTTTTCCCAAAAAAGGTATTTTAAACATTTTTCATTTTTCCAAATATCGATTCAGCTTTCCCCCTCCTTATTCTAAAGCTTTTCCTCTGAAGTGGATAACGGTGTTATGTTTGATCCTGGAATTCCAAACTGAATTACACGCCCAGGGCATGGCTTCCCAGAACAGCAACTGGAAGAGCACTTGGCCCTCTCAGGAAGAGGCAATTTGGGTGTCTGGGTATGTCTTGGAGCACGTCAGGCAGCAGAACTGCCTGTCCAGCCACACTGATCCGCACTCCAGGGATTCCTTTCCCAACTCACTGTGTGGAAATATCAATGAGAGGGTTCCCGCCATGAATGGAGATATTGCTCCTCATGGAGGAAGGCAGGAATCACCAGTTCCCAAATCCTCAGGCTGCAAACACATCCAGCCTCTGCCTAGGGAGGAAACAGCTTCCACTGCCCTGGGACGAGCCCTCTTCTACTCTAAGTAGTGAAAGCATGAGTCCAAATGCTATGAAAAACAGGGAAAAAAATCCTTTTTTGGTTGGGGTTTTTTTGTGGGATGTGACTCTTCTCCAGCCCCACCTTGCAAGATTCTCCCAGGAGCCTCCTGCTTGCAGTGCAGAAGTGGCTCTGCCAAGGGCACTGGGGTTCCTTGTGCACCAAGAGAGGCTGAGGGAACTGGGAAGGGGCTCAGTCTGGAGAAAAGGAGGCTCAGGGGAAACCTTCTGGCTCTCCACAACTCCCTGAAGGAGGAGTCAGCGGTGGGGTCTTTTCAGAATACACCGACAAATACATGGAGCAAGACTCCAAGGAGGGGCTGAATGCAGAGCAAAGGTTTTCACGTTGTTTTTTGCAGATCTCCAGACAAACAGCAAAGTTTGTGTGGCTGTGGTTTTCAACTTGACATAGAAATCTTCAGAAGTGCCACCCTGAGCTTTCTCAGCAAAAACTGGATCCAAAGCCCCTGAAAATCCATGGGAATACTCCCATCTCTGCCTCTCCTTTAGAGCAGGCTGTTTCTTTCTAAGAATAGTGCAGGAGCTAAACCTGGCTCGGACAGGGCTGGGAGCCCACATGAAAGAACCTTGGCCCAGCAAAGGGAGATGAGCCCAGGGCAATCACAGCCCTGATACTGCAGGAAACCAGTCATTTTTTATTGAATTCTGATTTTATTTTGATAACTGCAGAGCATTTCAGGGCACTGGTGAAGCACTTCTGTTTATATCTGAACTGCCTCTCTCACATATTTTTTGGGTGGAAGGGAAAACTCGGTGGGTCATGGCAGGGTAATCTCTTTTTAATGTAGAGTCCTCTGTGCAAAATCCAAAATGACCCAGACAGTCAGGCAGATATTAACGATATTATATTGCCCACATACAAAAATTAAACATCTATGGTGTTATTAATCTGCTTTGATGACTTTCTCAATGCTGAAGTCATGCAAGTTACCAGGTCTGTTAAAAGAGACAGAAAAGGTATTGCTGGAAATAAAATGCAATTCCAAGTCCTGATGTAAGTGTATTTAACCCAAGATATACTTTGACTTTTCTTTGAGATCACACAGTCCCTAATCAAGCTGAATCTAAGCTGAAGATCTGCTGGAGTTCTGGTTTACAAATGAAACTCTTAGATTCGATTAATAAAGGACAGACTGAGGCGGCTGTGCAGTCACCAAGCCCATGTATCCCAAATCCACATCACCTGGCCACACGGGAATGTTTTTGCTGACTTTAGGGTGGCTTTGATGCAACACAAGGAAAGACAATACTTCAGACAGCCCTGAACCTCAGTTTCCAGACCTACTGAATAGCTTAATTTCAGCCCAGCTCACAGATAGCAACTGAAGCTTTCGCTCATCATGCCTCAGAAGTGTGTTCTAGAGATAAACCTGTCACAAGGAAGGTCTGCAGAGGAAGAACTTCATTTTTCCTGAGCCATGGCCAGCATTTTCCAAGCATATGGTATCCAAATGCCCGTTTGGAAAGAACATTCCCTCTGCTGGGGCAGGCACACACATACACCTCATAAAAACAGATTTACAAGTCAAAATAAGCCCCAGCTCACAATGCAGATCCTTCCCTGTGGATGCTGCAGAGCACGAGGCGCTCCCCAGATGTGCCTGGTGTAACAGAATCCACCCTCACGGGAACGAGGACCAGCTGATTCTGTGGCGCTTCCCACCTCTGTGTTCACACTGGGGGCACAGTGGGGCTCATCCCGAGGGTGATGGGGGCACTACCTGATGGCAACTACTTATTCCTCCTAATTCCATCTCCCAAGGCAAACCTGGGCTCTGCACACCCAGCTCCCAGGGATCAAAACAGTTCTCACGCACCCCAAATTGTCACTGAATACAAAGAAAGTGGGAACTTTCAGTGGGACGCCTTTGTAAACTCTCCATTAAATTAACTGATGGGACAGAATTGTCCCTCATCGGGGCACACTCAGAGCTGGCAAATCTATTCTTTGGGAAATAGGAGCTATTCTTAATTTCCTCTGCATCATGTTTGAAAATAAGTGTACTTATTGTTCACAAAATGAAAGGAACCCTTTTTACAAATGCTTTTCTCCATTGCTGCCATGGTGCAATTTCTATTTTGGTGAGGGTTTTTTTTTTCAGTCTGTGGCTCACTCCTCAAGGCTTAACTTCAGCTAGAAAATGTTCACAAGTAGTGACTGCTCCAGTCACTGCTTTGACCTCTGACTAACACCCTGCTCTTGCTCTGTAAAATAATGAATTGCAGGGAACCTTTTTCTAAACACAGATCCTCAGAGGGAGAGCAGCCACCCCTGAAACACAAGCACTGACCAAACATGCCAGCGTAAATTACCTCAGTGTGCAAATGAGGAAGAGACAAAAGTTGTCAAAACAGAAAGTGAGTTGTAGTAAATTTACTAAGTTTTTCTGCTGTTTTACTAACTCTGCTCTTAGCATAGAGAGGGATATTTTTGGAAAGTCTTATAAAATCCATTCAGCTATTTGGGGTAGATGAATGTGGAAAATAACCCTCACAGCTGTCAACTTTATTTTTCAGATCTTTTTCTTTTTTCTTTTTTGGTGCTTGGATAATTCAAAAATTGCTTTGATTTAAAACTACACACTTGGCAAGGGTGAAATGGTAGCCTTGAATGAAAAACAAAAGCAGTGCTTGAAATTCTGAAATAACCAACTTATGGATGTTTAAAGCTGACTCCTGAGCCTGACAGGACAGCAAGGACGATACTCTAAACCTGGGCAGGTGCAAAGGCAGCCTTGGAAGGGCTGTATTAGAATTCGGAAGTGTGAACTTGGAGTGTTCTACGCAATCCCAGCTATGAAATACAGCAAGGGACCATTTAAAAAAAAATGTACTGAAATTGGTACCATGATAAGTCCCACAACAAAATATCAGGGGAAAAACAGTATCTCCACACTTAATTTTGTTCATCTTTTCTTCTCCACTGAAAAACAGCTTTAGGTGTGAATGGAAATAAGGTTAATAAACTGACCATGCTGGGAATACACTTTCCCTGGCAGGATGAAGCAGTTCCTGGACACCAATGGCTGCACTGGCCGCTCATTATCAGCTTTCATTTGATTCTTTCCAGCTTAAATGAGTCTGTGTGTTGATAATATTATGGGATTGCATGTTGAACTTAAAGCTAACATCACAGGCATTTTCTATGTCTCTAAATCATAATTTCCTCAAAATGTACAAATTTTGATTAGGTACAGCTGATGAACTCCACTGTTAATTGTCCCTCTGTACTCAGCACCAGAGGCCTCACCTCGAGGGCTGTGTCCAGTTCTGGCCTCTCACGGCCAGAAGGACATTGCTAGGTTGGAGCGTGTCCAGGGAAAGGAATGAGCTGGGAAAGGCACTGGAGAATTCCTGAGGGAGCTGGGAAGGGGCTCAGCCTGGAGAAAAGGAGGCTCAGGGGGGAACTTGTGGCTCTGCACAACTCCCTGCCAGGAGGGGACAGCCGGGGGGGTCGGGCTGTGCTCCAGGGAACAGGGACAGGAGGAGAGGGAACGGCCTCAGGCTGGGCCAGGGGAGGCTCAGGGGGGCACCAGCAGGAATTTCCCCATGGAAAGGGGGCTCAGGGATTGGAACTGCCCAGGGAGGTTTGGATCCCATCCTTGGAGGGGTCCAGGGTAGGACTGGAGGTGGCACTCAGAGCTCTGGGCTGGGGACAAGGTCAAGTTTGGGGTCAAGCACAAGGGGTCAAGCACAACTTGGATTTGATGGTCTGGGAGGTCTCAGTGATACTGGAGTACTGTGAACTCCATAGCTCAGATAATGAACTCTGACATCTCAGTGCCTTTTTCCTGAGAAAACCCAGTTAATTCGTAAACTCACATGAGCGGATGGAGGGTGGATGTGGGGAGAGGAGTAAACCAAAGCAAAAAATAAATTAAATTAAACCCAGGGCTTTCGGTAGCCTCCATTCAGTAGCCAAGAATGAGCAAGGAAAATGCCATTTCCCATTTTTTAATTGATGCTTATGCCAAAACGCCTCAGGTATGTACAATCCCAAACAAAAGTCTTGGGGGAATTTCAGCCTCAGGAAACAAATTCTCCTGGGCAAAATGTGATTTCCTGGAGTCAGTAGTTCTAATGCAGAATACTGGATGTTAACTTTCTTAATAAGAAAACATTTTTCAAATGAAAAATGACTTGTTAAACCACTTTTATGTCACTTTTTCAGTAACACATAAAGTAAACAAACCTAAGATGTTAAATAAAATAAAAACCCACTACACCTGCAGAGTTTTACCAGCTCACATTACAAAGTGCTCTCTGAAGTGGTTGGGGAGCTATTTCCATTACAAACAGCAAGTATGCCTGAAAGTAATTCAAAGAGTCAAATTAGGCAGATTACATCAGAGTGTATTTCCCTGCAGCAGAAGGACTTTTGAAACACCTGCCTGACATATTTCAACCTCTGCAGAGAAATATGACACAGACGGGTTTCAGGAACAGCTACAGCCTGCAGAGGGAGGCTATTTGATGTTTCATTCCACAAAACAATCCTTAATTAACAAGCCCATCCTGTTTGCAATTTGTACTTTTGTTTTTAAACACAAACCAACAGTAATAAGCAGTGACAAGGGGCCAAAAGCTGCACCAGCTGAAATTACAGCAAGGTTTGTACACTTGATGTTAAACACTGAACTACTCCTGTCACTCCCAGTGTTTTGTTTCCTGGGACACATTTTAGTTAATTAAATATCTTACCACACCCTCAGATGACAAGATTGAGAAAGGAGAGAGACCAAGAGGTCCAGTTTAGCACCGAAGAGAAGAGCTGAGGATGCATAAATGGATCCACTGTTGGAGCTGACCCACCCCAGATGTCTTGTGTCACAGGGTACTTGGCATCTGAAAATTCCAGAGACTGCTGCAGTTGCCTTTTTACTTTGCTTCAGTTCTTGGAAAAATGCTGGAACAAATCATTACACAAACATTTGAAGCCAGAGGCAGAGGTGCCTGATGGACAACAGGCGTTTCTCAAGCAAATCACGTCAAGGAGTGCAGCTCCCTCACCATAGCCAGGCAGGGGACAGACGCTGGGGAAGAGCAGCATGTGGAGTGTAAATTCTCAAAAGCAGTGGACACACCACAAGGACAGGCGTGGGCGGCACCCACTGATTAGAGAATCATGGAATGTCCTGAGTTGGAAGGGACCCACAAGGATTATCAAGCCCAACTCCTGGCCCTGCACAGACACCCCAACAATCTCACCCTGTGCATTGTCCAAATGCCCTTTGAATTCCCACAGCCTTGGAGCTTTTTCCTCCTACAATAACATTTTGATGCTGCCTTTCAGGGTATTTCTTCATCTTGGTGTACATGTGAAGGCTGATCTGCATTGGACTGGACTGCAGGGCAGGGATTTCCACCAGGAGGGAAACCAGACCCTCAGAGAGATGGGAAATGCCTATTTGCTCTGGAGGCCGGTCCTGCCCCACGCAGGCTGTCACTGCAGGTAACAGAATCTGAGGCAGTTCAGGACAGGGGGTGGCTGGAGCAGGGACCTTCTGCTTGGTTTGAGAAGGGCAAGGTGAATTTTTGGGGGCTGAAAACTCCGTGACATGAGCAAGCTGCTGCTGGGGTGTGGATGGAATGATGGGAGCAGCAGCTTCAATGAGTGGAGCAGGAAAGCAAGGACCCTTCCCATCATTTCCTGTTAGAGGTCTGCTCTGAGTGAAGGACACAAAGCTCAAGTTGAGCTGAAAATTATTTTATACATTTCTTTCTCTTACAAGATCATTTTCCTTCACTTTTTCTCCCACAACAAATTATTGAGTGTTGTGAAGCATTTTGTGCTACTGTTCAAGTGATGCATTTTACCATATCCAAAACAAAACTTCTCACTTGCAAAAGGAATTGAGGTTCAGTGAGTGAAAGCATAGAATTTGTTCGATATTTCACTGGATGGAGAACAGGAGCAGCAGGAGGGATCCCTCAACTGTGACAGACACGGTGCCCAACAGATATCCAAAAAAGACCTTTCCAGGAGTCCTGGCCCGAGCAGTCCCAGAGCTCTGGGGCAGAACAGAGCTCAGGAACAGTCCCTGAGCAGAGAGAGCTCAGGGAAATGCCGCATCCACCGAGCGCGAGGAGAAGGAATGCACAGCGGTTTGGGAACAGAGAGAGACATTCCCGGAGAGATTCAGTGCTAGCAGCTTCCCGTCGGAACAGAGCATCCCACGCTCCCAGCTTAGAGCTCAGGGACACCAGGGCAGCCTGCTGGACAGAGCCCTTCCCCAGCCAGGACGCGACTCCGACCCCAGCCAGCTCCAAAGCCTTTGGAGTGGGAATGCTGTTTATTTTCCTGGGAATTCCTGCCTCAACAGGCTGAAGCAAAGTCTTTTTTCTTCTTTTTTTTAATGCACAATGGCCCCCGTTAGCAGAAGGAGAGATGCAGCAGTTGTGGCTGAGGACAGTCACTATCAGCCTCAGGAGGAATATAAGGTTGTTTATAGAGATGTTCTTTTGCTCAAACTCCAGTGATTAAAGGTTAATTTTACTTAAGGAAGCTGTGAAAGGAAGAAAGTCTTGCCTTGGACCTGCAGCACAGAGACAGAAAATTATTTCATCATTGTCACAGCTCTTGCCAATAGAACAGAAAAATGGATCAAAGTGGCACCATTTTTTTTTTTTAAATAATTTCCTGGGCAGTTCAACTAAAAATCCCTGGCAATAACAACGTTAATGCAACAAGTGATATAATTTCCACACCTGTCTGATTCCTCTTCAAAAAACACAATCCATCTTAATTACTTCTTGAACACTTCAACATGAAGGTTTCTTTTTTCCATAAAAAAAATCTACCCAGTGAGTGAAGTCAAAGATGCAAGACAAATAAAGGTTACCTTGAGGGCAGCACTAAAATAAATGTCCTTAACTAAATCACCTGGCTGTCAGTGGCCCAGAGGTGCAGGTCACTCTGAGAGTTTTTGAGAACCTTCCCAACACCACTGGAGCCCAAAAAGTCTCTGCTCAGTATGACGGACCAGCACCCACCTGCACAAGCCCTTCCCCGGGCTTCCCTGGCGGACCTCCGGTTCTCCTCAGCCCAAGCTGTGGGAAGAGGATGCTGCTAAGCCAGCCCTGAGCCAGTTTTTACACTTCTTAGGCTCAGCCTGCTCAGTTCCCTAAACTGCTGCAAAACTCCTCTTTCGTAGTCCTGGCTGTTAGGGGTGGTGTTGTTTCTCTTAGGAAATAGCAAGTCACATTTTGGCTGGTAGAAATCATCAGAAATCCAGCTAAAATCAGGTTTCTGGTTGGTCTCTGTATCTGCAGATACACAGGGCGATGCCTTAGACAATGTCCCTTCAAACAGCCAGAGACTGAGCCTACTGCTGAACTAGAACTGGGTGATAGGAGCGTGCATTCCAACAAATGAAATAAAAAATAGCCTGTAAACCTTAAATCAGCCTGACAGCCAAGGGGGAAGAGAGTATCCACCACACTCCGTATCTAAGAACTGAACTCAAAGTTAAATTAAGAGACCAATCTTAAAACTAATCCATGGTCCAGTTCCTAAGGAAAGATGGACCCATTGAAGCCAGGCTTCAAGCAATTTGCCCAGAGATAAACAATAAATCAATGTAATTAGATTGTTTCCAAGCTACTTAAATTATTTACAGTTTTCATGTTGAGTTCAAAGTTGCCTGGCTATCCAAATATACACAGGTAGGCATTATTTTATAAACTTTCCCTTTCTGAAGGAAACATAAACATACATATATAAAAACATCAAGGTTACAGCCCCAGCACTCAAAGCTTAAAAAATGCCAGAATTAAGTTTGCATGGGCAAAAGAAAATATTTTTTCTCTTAATTTCATTCCCAGAAATGGTGAAACCATTTTTTGTTAAAGCTTTCCAAACAATTCATCTGAGGCAGACATTCAGCATGGAAAGTTTCAGCCCAAACAGTTAAAATATGGCACAGATTTATGCCACTGAAAGCTAGGGCTTATAATGGGAAATGTGAGGCAAGCCTAAATACAGGCAGCTCTACCAGCAACATTTATAATGTATTTAAGACTAAATTTTTATACTGGCTTTGCTCTGTTTTTCTACAAATATTGTACATAAGTATATATATATATACATATATATACTTCTTATTTACCTTTAAATTTCCGAGTGTTTGTAAGTCTGGGGTCTGCGACAGAACTCCAGTACAGTTCATTGCATTGGTCCTCAGAAACTGGAGGCATTATTTAGAAAAGAGGTCTCGCTTGTCTTATAGGAAGTAGGAGAAGCCTTATGTTTTCAAAAGATCCCAGTACCCACACCAGGTTCAGATTTCTGTGAGCTTTTTTCAGTTTGCATATTTCAGTCAGCTCTAGTGCTAGTCTAAGGTGATGGGGCTGGTTTTTTGTTGTTGTTGTTATTGTTGTTTGTTTGGTTGTTTTTTTGTTTTTGTTTGTTTGTTTGTTTTTGTGGGTTTTGGTGGTTTTTTGTGGTTTTTTTTGGTTGGTGGGTTGGTTGGTTTTTGTTTGTTTTGGGTTTGGGTTTTTTGTTGTTTGTTTGATATTTTTTGTTGTTGTTTTTTTTTTTTTTTTTCTTTTTCCTGGAGTGTTGGTTTCCAGATAAAAGCAAATTATTAATTCCAAATTCTCAGCTGATCTGAGATTAATTAATTAATCAATAATTAATACTCAGAATTTCAAAAGGAAAGGAACTAATTTCAAAACAGACAGCTGGACATCCTAATGTCTCAGGATTAGGCATCACGTGGAGAGAAATTTTTTACAAGGGCCTGGAGTGACAGGACAAGGGGGAATAGCTTCAAACCAAGAGAGAGTTGGATAAATCGGATATTGGGCAGGAATTGTCCCCTGGAGGTTGCTGAGACCCTGGCACAGGTGCCCAGAGAAGCTGTGGCTGCCCCTGGATCCCTGGAAGTGTCCAAGGCCAGGCTGGACAGGGAAGAAGTCTGGTTTATTAACTTCCTAATAAGTGCAAAACTAAATCTTCTATAAATGACTGACAATGATGTTTTGTTCTCCCAGCAATTTAAATGCCTTCACCAAGTGGCAGGATGAAGCTCATTGAAGGATGCTCATTGAAGCGTCCTGAGATGCAGGAGATCTACTCCCAGTTCTTTACTGATTACAAACTTGGGTTTATTCATTTCCCTCTTCCAGGCCTCTGCTCCCCATGCTTCAGGTGTAAATACCATCACCCTGTTCTCCTGCTTTTTAGTTAGCCAGGAGGCTCCTCCAGGCAGGCACTGTTTCATTCTGGACATTGTCTTCTGCCACATGTACAAAGGCAGCGAATCCCAGGGGGATTTCAAGGTACTTCTGCTACAGAAATATATCCGACCTCTCGTGTTCTCAGTTGATTAAATGCTCTCTTTTCAGCAAAATTAAACCACATTCATTTTTATTAAGCATTTCTACTTTATTCTGTGCTGCTTCAGTTTGCCTCTCTTGAAGCAACCCCCTCAAATTTATGTGAAATGTTCTGCCCAGCTGAATACACAGTGACTTCTTTATTCCCCTCAGCCGAGCACAGTGACATAAAGGAATCCTGTGGGGAAAGGCATCCGCAGCAGGAAAAATAAAGGTTCTTGTAAAGTACTTCTCCAACTTTCCTAAAGACTTCATATTTGTGCCTTGTAACCCAGGGAGTTTGTTCCATGGAGGCTTTGCCAATGAGGCGACGATGCAGCGAGGAGCACACGGTGACACAATGTCCTCGTGGGATTTGCACAGAATTTCCTCTGTCCGTCACCGCTGCTGGGGGTGGTGCCATAAAGCTGCTAACAACTGTCCATTGTGGAACAGCCAGGGTGCACTCAGCGCATAAACATCTCGAAGATTTGGTCAAAACTGCTGCTGAGGTTGATCTTTGTGTTTTGCAGCATCCTCCTTATTTTCATCCATGTGGAAGAACTTTGTTTACAGCAGCAAATTCCACCTGGTGTCTGCCCAAACCAGGCCGAGACACTGTGATCAGGAGCATTTCCTGTAGCTTGCTGCAGGCAGGAAAATTTCTCCAGAGTTGTAGCTGACGGAGGGGAGAGGGGAGGGGAGTTCAGCTCCAGCAGGAGAAGGAGAATGTGCTGTGCTTCAGAGGAGAGAAAACTCTCCAGCTGTATGAAAAATTACAGAAAACATCTGCATTTCTTTGGGTTATTTGTACCACCATGGGCTGATATTACAGAAATGCTATTGATCCCAGGAAAGCTGGGACGGCAGAACCATTCTGACACCCTGGCATGAGGTGCAATCAAGGTGTCTCCAACTCAGAATATTTCATTTCATTTCATTTCATTTCATTTCATTTCATTTCATTTCACATCTAACACCAAAATATTAAGTATGGTCTTACTCCCTTCCAGCTTGTATTTTTATACATAAGATAGACACATATGGATCTTTCCTTGGTTGATGGATTTATCCATTACCCTCCCTCCTAAAAATCTGTGCTGATCCTGTTTTTACTGCAGAACCCCAGTACGTTTTTTTTGCTCAAAGCACTGCTCTGAAAATTCAAACAGTGATAATTTCTTCCTATCTATTCCAGCGAATGTTTCTGAAGGAATGTCGTCCTGATTTTTGCAAGACTTTCTAAGCCTTCTGATATTTACATATTTGTGAAGAACTTTCTCACACACTTTCTGTAAACACCTCAGTGTTTTTGCATTCCTTCATAAAGAAGGAGAAAAATTGATCGACAGTTTGTCCAGTGTCTTTGGAGAGGTGACACTGCCACCGTCCAATCCACTGTCACTTTTGGAAAACTATAAATACTGGAGTCAGAAAAAATAAACACTCTTCTTCTCTCTTCTGATCACCTGAGCTGTGGTGTGTGTCTGCATTCTTTTGTGTCCTATAGTGACAAAGGAATGAGACTCGATCCAGCTTAAGACAAACAAGAGCTGTAGCACCCAATTTTGTCAAAATGTTCAGAGGGATCTTACAATATTCAGCTGGAATGATGCATTTTTACAGTATGATCCTATATATCTGGTGTACAAATACACACAGATTTCTTCAGAATTTTCTTGTACGTGATGGGGTAACAATGTCTTAAATCAGACCTCCTTCTGCGTAGTGGTTCAGTGACAGCAACAGGATTTTCTTACAGTCACAGTTCAATATAAGATTCAACATCCCAGAACAGGAAAGCTTTGCAGAAAACCTTACTGTGATCCTGAACTACCAAAAATACACCAGCATGGCATTGGGAGTAAGCCAGACAAATGTCTGGATGATCAAGTCACAGAAGAAAGTGTCAAAGATGCATTTTCCTCTAAGGAGCAGCAAGGCTGCCTGCCAACATCAGGAGACATCAGGGATACTGCAGCAGAGAGTGACCTGGCTGATGCCAGGTGAACAAATAGGAGTCAGCAGTGCCCTGGAGCCAGGAGGGACATTCCTGTCCTGGGGACATCAGGGGCTAGGGAGGGATTGTCCCGCTCTGCTCTGGGCTGGGGCAGCCTCACCTCCAGTCCTGGGGCAGTTTTGGTGCCACAACATCAGAGAGATCCGAAGCTGTTGCAGGGTGTCCAAAGGAGGAGCCGGAGCTGGGGAAGGGTCTGGAGGGAGCACCCGAGGAGCAGCTGAGGGCACTGTGCTGGTTCAGCTGCAGCAGAGGAGCTGAGGGCAGAGCTCAGGGAAGGAGGGAAGGGCTGCAGGGGGAACTTTGGGCTGGAGAGCAGGGGAAGGTTCTGCTTTCCCCAGAGGGTGCTGGGCACTGCCCAGGCTGCCCAGGGAATGGTCCCGGCCCCGAGGCTGCCAGAGCTCCAGGAGCCTTTGGACAGCGCTGCCAGGGATGCACAGGGTGGGGTTTCTGGGGGGTCTGGGCAGGGCCAGGAGCTGGATGGGATGATCCTTGTGGGTCCTTTCAGCTCAGGATATTCCCTGATTCTCAGCAGTTTTGCCTCCACTGCCCGTTTGTGTTGCAGTGGTGCAACCCTTGCTCTCCCATCTCTGAACCAGAGCTTGGAGCTGCAGCCTGGTTTGGGGAGAACTCTGTAAACATGGGGCAATTTAGGAGTGCTAACCTGAAACTCACATCCACCAGCAATTACATTTGCTCACTGCAGCACAAAAGAATTCTGCTTATTTGTATTATGCTATAAATGCAATATGGCACCAGATGAACAGGCAGGGCCTGAGCCCAGGAACTGTCCCTGCACAGGAGGCAGAACTGCTGCCCTGGGCAGTGCCAGCCCTGAGCAGATTGTGCAGAGGCTGTGCAGTGTCCTTCCCTGGAAATATTGCAGAGCTGTGCACACTCTGCTGTGCCCTGTGCTCTGGGATGGCCCTGCTGGAGCAGGGAGGTGGCACCAGATGACCCATCTGACCCACTCAGTGATTCTGGGATTCTGTAAATCTCAGAAGCCAAGAGAGGCTTCCAGAGTGAGGATCATTCTGGAGGCTCTCAAGGATGGGTAATTCTGCTGTTGGAATGAAACACGGCCTACTCCTGAGGCAGAGCAGCAGTGCTGGCCAAAAATCCCAGCCAGTGTGCCACAAGCACAGAGCTGGTGGTGAGGAAGAAGCTTTTAAATGATTTTAAGAGACATGGAAAATGCCACAATTAGGGAACTGTATATTCTTTATGCAAATATTTTTTGTATGTCCTCCCGTACTGGGAGGCACTTGATTTTAGGTTTGTTTTCTTAGGGAAACAAGTTTTAAGCAACCGCAGAGTCTGCTTGCTCCACCCAACAACCTGTGTCATTCATTACTACATCTCTATCTCACTTATTTCAAACTGGTTGTCCTGCAAAAGTTAGGAAAGCATAAGGCAAGGCAGAAAGGAGACATTACTTTTGTGACAGAGAGATGAAGTCACAGTGCAGCCTTTATTATATCCCACTTACAGTTCATTCTGACAAAGCAGAAATTCCAGCTCTTGGAAACCAAACCTTAAGGACCTGGATTAGGTAACTGCTACACGTGAAGCCAGCCACATGCATTAAGGACAGAGGAGAGGCAGACTCATTGTCTGCCCTCCCCTTCCCCTTTTGAGAAAGCAGCTCCCAGCAACAGCCAGAGGAGTTCTGGCAGCCAAAAGGTGCAAGCAGCAAACAGAATCCCTCAAACCCTGTTAGGAGTCGGTGTTTAAAGAATACAAGCTGCAGCTGAGGGATGCATTTCTGCACCCACACAAGGCAGCAGCTGTGACCCCATTCATACACCCCTGAAGGATGGGGTGACATCCAGAGGGACCTGGACAAGCTCCAGGAGTGGCCAAGGGACCCTCATGAGGTTTAACAAGGCAAAATTCTGGTGCTGCACCTGGGTTGGGACAACCCTGGGGTCAATCCAGGCTGGGATGAGCCGCTGGAGCAACCCCGGGAGAAGGACCTGGGGATGTTGGGGATGAGAACTGGACCTGTCCTGACCCAGAACCCCATCCCTGGGCTGGTGTGAGCAGCAGGGGAGGGGGGATTCTGCTCCTATGCCCCTGTGCTGAGGTGAGACCCCAGCTGCAGAGCTGCCCCAGCCCTGGGCCCAGCACAGGCAGGAGCTGGAGCTGCTGCAGCCAGGCCAGAGGAGGCTCCAGGATGAGCAGAGGATGGAGCAGCTCTGCTGGCAGGAAAGGCTGGCACAGCTGCCATTGTTCACCTGGACAGGAGAAGCTTTGGGCTGAGCTCAGGGTGGCCTTGCAGGGCCTGAAGGAGCTGCAGGAAACACAGAGAGAGACAATTCCCAAGGGATGAGGGACAGGACACAGGGAATGGCTCCCAGTGCCAGAGGGCAGGGCTGGATGGGATATTGGGCAGGAATTGTTCCTGGGAGGGTGGGCAGCCCTGGCACAGGGTGCCCAGAGCAGCTGTGGCTGCCCCTGGATCCCTGGCAGTGCCCAAGGCCAGGCTGGACACTGGGGCTGGGAGCACCTGGGACAGTGGGAGGTGACCCTGGGACAGGGGGAGGTGACCCTGGGACAGGGGGAGGAATAGTGGAAGGTGTCTTCCCACCACAGGATTGGATTGGATGAACTTTAAGGTCCTTCCAACCCCATCTGTTCTAACATTTTATGCTCCTATGACCCTGTGATTCCATGACTGTTACACACTCCTGGAAGACTGATTTCCTCCACAAAAGATCATTAGCAAAGGATTCTTTATCACAGAAGCCGTAGTCCAGCAGGAATTACCCTACTCTGGTACCAGAGGGAGGGTGAAGGAATTACACCTCACTGCCCTCCCCTCCTTGCAGCAGACAGGGCAGGACTGAACCCTCACCGTGATCCTGGAGCTGCTGTGTGACAATACAGGGAATTAGAAGCACATGTGCTGAGGGAGCAGTGTAACGTCATTGGCATGTTCCAGACATGAGCAAAGCAAGACATGGACTGCGAGATTAAATTACAAAGGTGTCAAATTCCTGGCAGGGATGAAGGCAACGAGGCAGAAATTGTTGGCAAGATGGAGAAAAGAAATATTACATCAGAAAATATTTTTTAAAAGAGCAGGTAGTACAGATTTCTAGAAACAGCAGGTTTTGATCTGGAAGCTGAGAGTGGCTGAAATACCTGAAGTGCAGACAGGGCACTACATTATATGCAAAACATGACAGCAAAGAGAAAACTAAGGCAGGCCTTGGATCTGCTTGTTCCATAAGTAGAAGCCCAGAGAATATTCTGGGCTTCCTTCTTTAAGACAATCCAAACACCGCAATGAATACTTGGGTGAACATCCACCAGAGTAAGCGCATGGAATGGCTGTGATGCCACCTCAGCACCAGGACAAGGAAATTAAAAAAACAGGACAGGGAAGCACTGTCTGAGAGGGGAATGGAAGAGAAAAGGAAGGTGTGTCCATTTCTATAAGGCAGAATCTCAATCAGGTCTCCCCAGGCAGATGCTCTTACACACAAATTGGGTGATAATGTTAAATCTGCATATAATACTAATTTGCTGTCACTGAGTACAAGGTAACAGCCTTACAAGCCCCACTGGACACAGAGAACAGGAGGTTCTGGGGTTCCACAACTCCAACAGATGCAATCAGCTCCTGGCTGCCCCAGCCCAGCCTCCTGTCCCCTGCCAGCACCGAGGGAAGGGAAGATTCCCTCAGGACAGGCTGGTTCCCCTCAGGGAGGCAGGGGTTTCCCCCCATCAGACTCTGCGTTGGACTGTAAATAACAAAACGCAGCAGTGCCCCTGCACACAAAGCACCCGGGCCTGAGGGTGCTGGCACTGTTCTGGGGCTGCCCTGGCGATGGGAGGGGATGGTGCAAGCCCTGGACACTCCCAGGACAGGCTGGGCCTGGGGCAGGGCTGGACAGGTCCCCACACACCTCCTGGGGATGGCCTCGGGTTGCTCCCACCTGGCACTGCTTGGAAAAAACTCAGGCGTTTTCAAAATAGCTGGTGCCCTACATTTTGACATTCAGACTCTTCTCTTTATCTCCTCTCTAGTTTGAGGCAGCTCTCCCAGACTCACAGAAAGCCTCACTGGAATAGAGAAAGGACTGTGGTTTGGCATGAGGTGCTGTCTGATGATACAAGACTGCTACTGCCCCCAGAATTCATAGTTGCTTAACTATCTTCTATCATTTGCCAATATTTTGTCTTTCAGCTTCTGTTTTGCTGAAGCCACTGTCTCTCTAAGACACCATTGGTTTTCCTTCAAAACACACAACAGAATGGCCTGATGCCCATACAAAGGCAAAGGTATCATCTCCAAGGCTAGGTTCTTTCTCTCTTGCCCCCTCTCCCATCTCACCTTTCTTTTAGTTGCCCAGGGAAGGTCAGAGCACTGCCTGCTCTCCCCAGCACCCACCTGGAAGAAGGAAAGGGATCCAGCTCAAGCAGGGCTTTTCCCCCAGGCAAGAGCAGGGTGTGATGACTGATGTGTTTCATCATAACGCAAATCTAGCTCCAAGAGATTCGTGACGAAACTGTGAGAACTGGCAACAGTGAAAGGAATGAGTATCACAGAAGATCCGATAATCGAGGAGTTTTGGACTGGTTACTCAGAGAAATAAGGACCAGGAGCTTCAGTAAAAGACAAATTCGTCCCAGTTGCGCAATGCTTTTGTTGCTGTGAACCAGAAGCAATTTGCAGTGGGCAGTACCTGAAACATGAATGCGGCTGGTTCAGCCTGGTGTAACATGAGACAGAGCTTTGAATTTTTATGAACACAGAGAAACAGCTGCAGAAGTTAAAACTCACAGTAATCCCCCTCAGAGAAGTCTTTGGCCCAAAAAGGAGTTCATAAACTCACAGGCTTTGTGCATCATTTCTTGTACAGGTCCAGGTCTGCTGCATCCCAGCATACACGCCAGCACACCCAGGCACGTAAGGAACAGCAGATTTAACAAAAGGATTCCACCTGCGAGTGCTTCAGACATTTCCATGCTGCCCAATACAGCAGGTGGCCCTTTAAAGCACCTGCAGGTTATTTGTAACAGAGATAACCTGGGAGGTCCAATTTGACAGATTAGGGGAGTGTCAAGCATGGAATCACATCAGAAAGAAAAAGAGACCCCATCCATGACAAAGCACTTCTGTGCAGAGCAGGTCCAGGCTGTCAGGGGAGCCCTCTGGGCACCCTGCCCTGGAGCTGTGAGGAGCCTCAGGGAATGATGCTCACTGGCCAAGTGCCCTCTTGGTGCTCTCATAGCAGCTGCTGCCAGCAAAGCAGTCTCTCCTTGGCTCGGTGAAAAAGCACAATTTCTAAATGAAAAAGCATGTTTTCTAAATTGGAGGCTGGGCCTCAAAGAGCAGAAAATGTATCTGATTCCTTCGGGAAAGGAAAGGCAGGCAGCCTGATTGGGAGCCTGCATCGTGCTGTCAGAGTTTCCCTGATGAAGGCTGTTATCAAGATTTCAGGGTCCAGCACTGGCAATTCTGAATTACTCTGAGCAGTATTTTGTGATTTCAGCAAAACCTGTGGGCTCAGGGGTCTGTGCTGCTGAGGGACCACAACCTGAGAGGTACAGCTTGGCTTCAGCACTAACTGCTTCTCCTGTTCCTCCACATAACACGAGAGCTCCTATACACTCTTCCAGAGAAGCCACAGAGAACAATATGTGTCTGGTCCTTTTACATCTAAGAGAAATTTATCACTGCGCTTTCCAGTCATTATCAAAATCTGGATTTAAGCCTCAAGAGTGGCACGGTCATTTTTACTGTTTAGCATATTTAGGACTACTCAGAGTTTTGCCTGAGTTAATACTTTGCAGTGGTTGTTCTGTTCTGGCCTCTCCCCCCGACATTGTGCTCGTCACTGGGTCTTATACCAAGCACTTGCTTCAAGCAATTGGATTTTAGGTGTTGGAAAAAAAATCAAAAGAGCAGCTCCAGAGGGCACATTTGCTAGGTCAGAGCTCTGAGAAGTGTTACAGAGACCTCCTGACCCTGAAACAGTTTCAGGCACTTGGGAACAGGCTTAATTTGGGTAATTGAGTCTGACATGGCTGTGAGTGAGCAGGGCTGAAATCCACTTTAGAGCCCCTAGAACAAGAAGATAAGTCGAATCTACCACTTGAAAATTATTTCTTTCATATCTTTCCTTGGCTATACCATGAATTCCTAGTTAATGGTGTAGCATAGCAGCTGCAAAATGTTCAGGTCACAGCTACAGTTTGGGGAAACAGGCAGGAGTTGAATTTGTTACCAAACAAGTGGAGGCTCTGAGCTGTTGTTCCCTTTGTGAGCATGTTCCTGCGTTAGGCATTCCCTCAGAGCATCCAGCAGGGACTGTGGCTCCTGGAGCTGGCTCTGGGGCAAGGGAAGCTGTGCTGCATGGGAATTCAGCGTGTGGAATGAGACAAATTGCCTTTAATTAACAAACTGCTTTTAATTAAGCCCCAGCAGGACATCAAGGGGCATTTTTTCAATGCAAAGGGAGCTGGGTGCCACATTCCTATGGAAAAACCAAAGAATTAGTAGTGAACTCCTCTCTGCCACTGTGGAGGAGCAGAATAGACCCACAGCACCCAAAATCAGCCAGCCTGAGCTTCTGAGCATGAAGTTTTTCATATGCCTGACACAGATGGCTTTGACAAGAGCATCTCCAGCTTGTGGTGCTCCTCTGTTACACAGGGTGAGCTCTGAGAATCACTCTGAGGTAAAGACTTACCCATCAGGAATTCAGGACCTATTACTCCATCAGACACCCCAAGCAGCCTCTTGTTCATTATTCATCCCATTGACAGAGACATCATTTGTCCAGATAAAAGATAAAATTATGAAAAGGACATTAAATGAATTGCCATGGTGAAGACTGAGCAGAGTACATCCCTCTCTGCAGCAGCCCTCATGACAAAGTCAGATAACAGGAGCACAGGTTCCGAATATTTTTCATGTGGTTTTAACCCAAAGATCCCAAACCCACGCAGATCAGCAATTTAGTCGGTAAGAATGTTGTGTCACAGCAGCCTCATTTGAAATTATAACACACTTTGGTCTTAAAACTCAAAAATATCCAGTTCATCCAATCCCAAAAGACTCTGTATGAGATGCCAAATCTTTTTCTTCTGTTTTTCTTTGGCTGGGAAATTAAAATTCAATTATAATTCATGTATAATTCATGTGAAGTTACATGATTTCATTATCTCACAGATCTCCTAAATTCCTGTAGCCCACAAACAGCTCCATCATCTCTCTGTTTAGTTACAAATTACCTTCACTTCCACCAAAAATCTCTCATGGATTGGATGCAGACTGTCTGACAGAACTGTTTGATTATTTTCTGTGCCCTCTTTTCAAGGCTCTCCATCTCTTCCAGAGCCCTGAGTGAAACAAGATGTTTGAACTCCTTTCCCTTCCATGCTATGCTCACAGAACAGCTCCTGAGTCGGTGTAGAAAGAAGGGTGCGCTCAGGTCCATCACTGACTGCAGTGTAGGCAGCCCTGGGCCTGGGGTGCACCTTTCTGAGGAAGACAATGCACAGTGTGATGTGGCAGGATTTATAAAAAAAATTATTTATTAACAGTGCACAGCTCATCTGACCAAGCAGGGTCTCACTTTCCTGCAGGCCGCCATACCTGAAATCAGAAAAGCAGTCTTCAAAATCCCTCACATGTTCTACCTAAGCTGCTGGACACATGAGAGACACAAAGTGTGCTGGTTTGAGACACAAAGGAAGAAAAAAGAGCTGTTCCAGTTTCACAGAGTGATGCTCTGCTCAAAGGTGTTTTTCTTGTCTGTTGCTCCATGAAAAATCAACTGGCTTAATTCCCTTTTTATTCTAGGTAAGAACGTTGAGAAATCAGAGCTCTGTAAGCCTCCTGCTGGCACCGAACCTTGGCAGAGGATGTCAGGGAATGGCACAGGGAAGATTTGATCCTGCCCAGGAATGCTCTGCACGGGTGTTTGGTCCCTCTCCCTGCAGGAAGCAGATCTCCCAAATGTTCCCTGTGTCCCGGAGAGTGGCACAGAGCATGGGGACAGCAGCATTACAGGAGGCACACCAGCATTATCACCTCGTTCACCTCGTTACCTGTGGCTGCATTAAAATTAACTTCTCCCAGCCCTTATATGTGCTCAGGTCAGGAACTAACAAGGTAAAATCCCATGTTCCTTAAATACTAAATATACCTATTATAAATATATATATATTACATTATAAATATTTTATACATATAAATACTTAAATACCAAACAGTTTTAATGTTCTGTGCTAGTTATACCTGTACAAATAGGAGTCAGCAGTGCCCTGGAGCCAGGAGGGACATTCCTGTCCTGGGGGATCAGCTGGGGAGGGATTGTCCCGCTCTGCTCTGGGCTGGGGCAGCCTCACCTCCAGTCCTGGGGCAGTTTTGGTGCCACAACATCAGAGAGATCCGAAGCTGTTGCAGGGTGTCCAAAGGAGGAGCCGGAGCTGGGGAAGGGTCTGGAGGGAGCACCCGAGGAGCGGCTGAGGGCACTGTGCTGGTTCAGCTGCAGCAGAGGAGCTGAGGGCAGAGCTCAGGGAAGGAGGGAAGGGCTGCAGGGGGAACTTTGGGCTGGAGAGCAGGGGAAGGTTCTGCTTTCCCCAGAGGGTGCTGGGCACTGCCCAGGCTGCCCAGGGAATGGTCCCGGCCCCGAGGCTGCCAGAGCTCCAGGAGCCTTTGGACAGCGCTGCCAGGGATGCACAGGGTGGGGTTTCTGGGGGGTCTGGGCAGGGCCAGGAGCTGGATGGGATGATCCTTGTGGGTCCTTTCAGCTCAGGATATTCCCTGATTCTCAGCAGTTTTGCCTCCACTGCCCGTTTGTGTTGCAGTGGTGCAACCCTTGCTCTCCCATCTCTGAACCAGAGCTTGGAGCTGCAGCCTGGTTTGGGGAGAACTCTGTAAACATGGGGCAATTTAGGAGTGCTAACCTGAAACTCACATCCACCAGCAATTACATTTGCTCACTGAAGCACAGAAGAATTCTGCTTATTTGTATTATGCTATAAATGCAATATGGCACCGGATGAACAGGCAGGGCCTGAGCCCAGGAACTGTCCCTGCACAGGAGGCAGAACTGCTGCCCTGGGATGCAGAGGATGGGGTTGCTGGGAGTGTCTGTGCTGCACCAGGAGCTGGATGGGGTGATCCTGGGGGGTCCCTTCCAGCTCAGGATATTCCATGATTCTATGATATATACTGAAATTTTAAGGAAATGAAGGAGTTGTTGTGGAAAATTGAAAATGAGATGGGATTGGAAGCAAATCCAGAACAACCAAAAAGCCAAGATAGACGTTAAAGTGGACAAGATTCTGGGTTATGTTTACATTACTTGTTTACCTTTCCAGCTAACCACTTCTACCTAAATCTGATTTGTACCTGGAAGGAGCATCTTGAAGATAACACAAACAAAAGCAGAAAGAACGTGGAAAAATCAACTGACGTCTTAATTTGCGTAAAATTTTCAAGCAGTGAACTGAGCTAGAAAGGAGAAAAAAAAGGATTCACTCTGCTATAGAGAGCATTAAGGGCAGGGTGGGAGCCGGGACATGAGAAAGGTGTTGGAGGTGGCTGGGCTGGATGGGGACTCAGAGCAGCAGGACGGGCTGGATCCCCGCGCTGTTTGCCTTGGCACTGCCGCTGGAACCCTCCGAGCAGCACAATTTACACCAGCTGACGATCTGGCTCGGGGCTGAGGGGCCGAGGAAAGACCGTATCCATCACAGGGCTGCAAACTGCCGCGCCCTAGCAAAACAAGAGGCGTAATCTGGTTCCTGGGCTTGCTGCAGCCAAGTGGAAAAGTTGCCAAACACCTGAATGTCCCATATGTGGGGCTTGCTATCTGAGGGAGAAAAAAAACCCAGACAATAAAAACAATTTTGCTGCCAAATAAGAGTGTCCCCGACGCTTTCCTATAGAGAAACAATGACATCCAGTGGTGAGTTCATTCATCACAGGGATTTACATGAGCCCGGGCTCGGGAATTCCCATCTCATACCTGTCCCAGGGAGGGCTTCCATTGCTGTTCCATTACCCATGTGCTATTCCAGCCCTGGTAGACTTTAGCATTGTCCTTGCTGCCTGATAATCTTAAAAAATGAACCTGCCAGCAAAAGGTCCCTTTCAGAGGAGCGAGTTCTGGTTACCTGTTGCATTATCAGGAGGCTCATCAGAAGACAATCAGGATTTTTGGTGTATAAGCTCTTGAGATAAAAACACCCACCTGGTTGACATTTCCATCCATCGATGATGAATTCCTGACTGGATTTTGTCATGTAAGTACTTTCAAAAACCCCATCAGAAACATAAAGTCCTTGTTAAATGTCTGAACAGTCCCAAGACTGCCCCATCTGTTTCTGTCAAAGCCACACAAAAATCTGGGACAATTCCTGGGCTCAGTCCCTGCCCGTGCCTCTGGTGCCATTGCTGGGCCCTGAAGCAAAGCCTGGGCCTGCCCTGCCCCTCCTGCACACAGGGACATCCAGGGACACCCAGGGACACCCAGGGACACCCAGGGACATCCAGGGACACCCAGGGACACACAGGGACAGACAGGGACACACAGGGACACACAGGGCTCAGGGCCCCTCTCAGCTGGGGCTCCTCTCCAGGTTGAGCAGCCCCAGCTCCCTCAGCCTTTCCTGGGCACGGAGATGCTCCAGCCCTTCCTCAGCTCCAGGAAGCCCTTCCTCAGTCTCTGCTGTGGTGAGGAGCCCAATTCATTTAAAACATTCTCAGGCAAATCACACAGAGTGAAAACTGCTTAAGGGAACACAACAGTCTCAAACTCAATGGCATTTCTGTTAAGCTGTTTGTACCGGTTCTTGGCCTTTGGGGATCAGGACTTCAAGGTGGTCCAGTTAAATGATCCATGATAAAATGATTTCCGTTTCTTTTTTTGCTAAATGACCCCTTGCTCTCATGTTAGGGAGAAAAGTTAACTTGAGGAGTGGATTAGTTCCCACAGTACCTTTCCTGAACACCTCCCTCACATACTCTCCAACCCTTTCTTCTTCCAAGCTAAACAATTCTCACTTTTGCACTCTATCCTCAGATGTAAACCCCACCCAGTCTTCCAACCATCTCATGACATGCTTTTGGTGGACTTCCAAACCAGAGAGGTTTCCAAACTGAACCTCCAAAAAGTTTGAGGTTTCCCCATCTCTGCACAGCCCTTTCCAAGAGCACACTCCCATTGATCCTGGAGGCAGCCTCGGATCCAAACAAACCATAAGGCCGTCAGGAACAAGTCTGGCTGCTTTTTAATGAGCAAATATGCTCTTGGGAAGTATCCTGCAGTGACGGGCAAACCTCAAGTACATTGGAGGTTCTGCTTATAAAGCTCTTTGATGTAGAAGTCTCAGCCAGTGGCAAAACCCTGAGCATCCCAGCTACGGCAGGAGAGAGCTGGCACCATGCTGGGCACGGTCCCCTGCACACACATGGGGCTGGACCGGAGCAGTGCGAAGGTTTAACAAGGAAAGAACATTTCGCTACCAAGAATCAAAGAGAAAATAACCCAGAAGTCTGCAATTCAAGTTAACAACCACCCCTCCCACGCCACAAAGTCCCACTGCAGTTGTATCTCAGAGCCAGGCCTAACGCTACTCTCAGAGCTGCAGCTGCACAGCTCCCCAGCCAAGCCAGGTTCAGATGATGATGAAGCCTTAACTGCTCACTGTTCCACAGTGACAGAGAAATCAGGCTCTGTTGGGATGCAAAAATCTGCTGCATTTTTATTAATCGAAGTTAAAACACTTGAACTGTGAAAAAAACAAATTTTGCTGTTGGTGCAGTCACAGTTCATCTGCCCTGGGGAAAAGTCCATCAACAGCCAAAGTCATTAAAGTTTCAGCTTCAGTGCTGTTTTTTTATTTCCAGCTGCAGACTCCATTGTCTACCCTAGCTAAACCCTGTTTTAGGTAGGTGGTGACCTATGTGGCAGAGAACTCTGGAACCCAGCTGTGGCCAGGCACAGGCCAAGGGCCTCAGTGTGCACCTACCACCCTTTGCCTCTTCCCAAAATCCTGCATGTGAGGACACAGGGGATTTCCATCCAGGCAGAGAACTTTTCCATTTTGCTGATGGGGGTCACGGAACAAAGATCCTTTTTGTGGTACAAAAAGTATTTAAACTTCAGGACTTACTCTTCTCTAAGTCATTTATTTGTTGTGCTGGACAACTCCACAGGACGCCAGGCTCTGCTTCTTGGCTTCCTCCAAGCTACTCATCCCCTTGCTTTACGTCCCTGTTCCTAAAGAGACAGACGTAACATGTACATTAGAGAGTCAGTGCATCATCAAAGCACTGTTAAAAAAGTGTTTAAGTAAGAATGAAGCTCCCTCTTGATTTTTTCATGTGCAAGCAGAGCCAGCATTGCTGCTCCCCAGTGCCAGACGCTGTGCTGGTCAGTCCTGAGCTGGCAGAGTGTGACAGGTCAGACCAGGGCAGGTAACTGCAGCCCTGGAAAGGAGGGGAGAGGGTCCTGAACCTGGCAGAACCACCCCACACCAGTGTGAGCCACTGCTCTCATTGTGATGTTCAACTGAGCAAGATCTTATTTCTAATTTTAATATTCAAGAGGAACTTTTTGTTTGGCCTGCCTGGGCCAGAGCTCCACTGGGAGCTGCATGTGGAATTCAGGCTGGCACCTTGCACTCGGCAGGAGGTGCTCATTCCCAGGGAGGTCTCCCTTCCCAGGGAGGTGTGGGGATGTGTTTATTCTCTTCCCTCTGCTCCACTGACAGGTCCAGGAGCCACCAAGAGGGACTTGCAGGTCATAGATCTGTTCCCGTGCTCCACAGGCTCTTGCAAATTTTCAATTTTCTATCTCTGTGGCTCCTACTCAGGTCAAACAGAGGTCACAAGCAGCCCCAAAACCTCCCAGGTATCAGCAATTATATTTTTCATCTGATACCCTGTCTAATAGGGAAAGCTGTGCAAATAGGCTGGAGAAAGTCAGATGTGAATCAAAGTGAACCTTTCCCTGTAAGGTTTGAAAAGATTCCGTTAACTTTTTGTTATCAATAAAAGCTTTAGATTGTCCCTTCGTCTCTGATCTCTGGCCCAAGGGGCTGCAGTACCAAAGCAGAAGAAACACTGTGCTCACATTTTCCCTTGCACCTTGGCCATCCTTCCCTCAGGAGCAGCAGCCACCCTGAGGAGCTCTGAGCAGCTCAGGGCTGGAAGAACTGCTGAGGAGGGGAGGTTGTACCCTGTCTTCCAAACTTTGGAGGAAACAGCAATCTTAGCAGTGTCAACCACTGCCCCAGTTAGAAAGTTCACAGCACTTCCACAACAGAACCGAATAAACTGCACTAAAACTGATCCAGCCTTGGACCTGCTGGAGCTGGGACAAGAAAACCTCAAAATGCATCAGTGCATCAGTGAGATGGGACTGGATCAGCCCTGAGCTTACAGACTGGCCTCATCTCTGCTTTCTTCGCCCTTCTTCCTCTCTCTGCCCAAAGTTACTCCAGCTGCTAGTCCAGTGTTTCCTGGTCCTGCCAGGTACTTATTTTAAATAAAAGGAAAGGATGGAGTAGCAGTTATGAGTGTTAAGAGGTCTCACAGTCCTTTCCTGCTTGTCAGCCCATAACTCTTGCCTCGCACCCTTCAGATTCGCCGTCATGTGTTTCCCTGTGTGGCTCCTCTTCCCTTTAGAGCTTTCCCATCCTTGAACTCCTTCACCCTTCCTTGTGCCATCCCTTGGTCAAACTCTCAATATATGCTTTCTTTTTAACTGATTCGCCCATTTCTTTTCTAGTTCTTTTGTGTCCCTCACGTGCTTATTTCATGACTTCTCAATCTCCACAACTCTTTTGTACCTCCCATCCATTTGGGATGCACACAGCTGAACAATATCCCAAATTCCATGCTGACAGTGTTGTTTCAGCAAAAAGCCTAATTATCTGTTTAATATCTCATTTGCTGTCCCCCTGTAACTCCCAGGTCACGTCTAAGAATACTGCTTCCCAAATCCCTGTTTGCTTAAGTACTTGCAGTTTCCTTTAGATTATTAACTGCATTTTTCTAAACTGAATTATACTGGTTTTCTTCTTATTTATAGCACTGATCTCTTGAGGCTTCTTTTGTACAAGTGGATGGAAAGATTTCTTTTTTTCCCCTTATTATTGCACAAGAGTGTTTCATGTCTTTGGATGTGTCATAATAAAATGGTTTTGGTAGCGGCAAACTAATTCCTGTTGTTATTAAACCATAACTCAATTCAGGAGAACTTAGTCATTGTGGAACATCAGTGAGCACCACATCTACCTGCAGGAAGTGCAGAACTCAGGAAGTGGGCTGGAGGAGATGAGGAGGAAGGCTTTAGAGGCTGAGTAAGACATTGAATTCAGCTTCTCTTAATGAATTAGCTGAGAAAATAAATAAACAACTAATCACTAACAGCTAAGTTTTTTTCTGTTACTCAAAAAATTTTTCAGTGATTCCCTTATCTACCATTGAAGGACAGCAAAAAGCATGGGGGAATAAACTTGATTCTTAATCATGTATATAAGTTTTTGTGCTGAAAATTGTCATCTAAGCTTTGGCTCAGGATGGGGGTGGAATTGGTCCCACAGAACTGCTGGGGCACTTGGCCTAAAAAGAGTTTGCTCTTTTTGTATTTGTGGTCAATATGTTTTGTGTGTAAAGGTGGGCTTTGAAGGATTCACAGCCAGTTAAGGCCCATTTTGTATTTTCTCCACATCCAAAGCTCACCTTCCCTCCCAGGCACTCAATCCTCCTGCCATTTCAATTAACTACTTGTGTAATTAGAACTCCTCGTGGTGGCAATAGTGCCCTTGGCCAGGGCAGGAGGCAGCTCTCACACTCGTGGGCTGTCACAGGTCCCACACTTGTCTGGAATTAAAATTCTCTATCTGAAGACAATCCCAGACCAAAGCAACAGCTCTAGTCCCCTCCAAACCACACTGGCAGCCTGACAGAGCAGAAGGGAGAGCTCACAGCTTATTCAGAGAATGGAAGGTTGGATTCATTGCAAATCCAGCCCCTCTGACAGAGCTGGAAGAGGAGAGAGGGCAGAATGCAAATTCCCATGGGCAAAAGCTTTCTGGTGGGGGTTTAGCCCAGATACTTTACACCTCCCTCATTCCAGAGCCTGGCTCAGATCACACAGCTCCACTGAAGGAGCTGGCAGTGCTTTTACCTCAATTCATACGGATTTACGGGATCTCATGGCAGCTGGATGCATTCATGCACAGAACCCAGTGGGCATCCTCAGGTTCTCTGCGCACCCTGTGCCAATGCCTCACACTTCCACAGTCAAGAATTTCTTCCCAACCCTTGCTCCCCAAACCCTGAGCAGAGAGAGCATGGAAGTGCCAGGAAAGGAGGAGCAGGGGAGAGAAGGAAGTGGGAGGAAGGTTCATAGGAATGAACTGAGCCCAGGGAAGTGACGTGGATCAGGAGCAAAGAAAGTCAATAAACTGAGAAAAGAGTCAAAGGAGAGAGAGAGAGAGAGAGAGAAATCCTCCCTTCACCGTTTATAGCAACAAGTCCTGGGAGAACTCTTGGAGTCTGCACCCCTTGGAAATGAAACCATCAATAGTGCAGAGCTGGAAAAGCATCCCCACTGTTGGGCTTGAACAGTATGGATCCAGGAAATATTAAATCCATCTGCTGTGGAGAGAATGTTTTATCAACAACAAAAAACCCATTTGATTTATTCTCTAGACACTGGGCCCAGCCCCAGCCACTGAGCTGTGCTATCTAATGTGGTCAGACAAGTTCTAGGGAACCAGCCTTGTCTTGCCATTACTCACAGTGTTTGCTTTTCCTCTGTTGCCTTACTCATCTGATTCCTCCCTTCTTATTATGGCTCTGGTTGGGTTGATAGCTCATAATTTATCCTCCAGGCTGAGGCTTTCATGCCTTTGTCAGTAACTTGAGCCAGGGAAGTGAGTTATTCCTGCCTCAGCCCTGCTCTGGCTGGAAGTTGACCTGGACGTGGAACACACAAACTCCGTAGCACTGCCCATCAGGAGAGATTTCCCTCCAGTTCCAGTTACCCTGGGTGTCTGGGCATTGCTCTGGATGAATTTTTTGCTGGATGCCAGGTGATTAATAAGAGCCTGCAGTGATACAGCAGCATTAGTCCCCGAGTGCTTCCAAAACAGAAATTCACCCACTCCGGTTGTCCTAGGTAACATGAAAACAGAGGCATCGCTGGGGCAGAGCAGGCACACAAGAGGCACTTCTCTGCACAGTGGGCTGTGTCTCAGGCTTTGAGTCCAGCCGAACTCCAGCCACTTCAGAAAGCACTTTACCCACCTTTGGTGCTGGTCCAGAAAAGCCAAGGAGCTGCTCCTGTGTGGACAAAACCCAGAGGATGGGTTACACTCATTTAACACCCACATTCCACAGAGGATGCAGACTAAACCCACTGCTGCCAAGAACCCCAATTGTTTTCCTTCATGCGGGTACCCACAGCGTGGTTCATCCCCATCCTGGTGGGCAGGAATCCCAGAGCAGCCACATTTCCTGCTCCCAGGCACAGGGATGGGGCTCCGCTCGGCTCACTCAGGCTCGTCCTCACAGCGGGAAATAGTTCTCAGTAAATTGCCAATAACTTCAGCTCCTTCCACTGGATAAAAAAATCATGAAGAGGTGGAGACAGGCTCAAAAATGGCTGCCCTCCTAATTGGTGTTCTCACATCCACACCAAAATGCTGGTTCCCAAAGGGCACGAACCTGTCCAGGTCACTTACTGGTAGAGAGAAGGTGAGGAAATCCCATGGAGCAAAAGTACGCCTCCCATTCCATTCCATTCCATTCCATTCCATTCCATTCCATTCCATTCCATTCCATTCCACTCCATTCCATTCCACTCCATTCCATTCCATTCCATCCCATCCCAGCTTTGCATTCTTCATCTTCAAAAAGGAGCTTCCCATGACAGATGAGGGTGAGCATCTTCTTATTAGAATTTAGGACATTCTCTGCATCTTCCACTATCAGGAGTCCAGGATGTTACCTGTAACAGGTAACTAGGAGAAAAACCCAAGGATTCATCTGGGGAAGGAATCCTCAGGTGGTCACTTGAGATACACTAAATTTCTTCCCAGAAGCAGTTAAATTTTGAGCTCACCTGCCAGTTTTTTCAACAACCAAAGCCTTAAAATACCAAACCCAAAGCACCCTTCCCTTGCAGAAGAGAGAAGCAGATAAAGGAATTTGAGCGAGCCCCAGCCTTGTGGGCAATCCCTGAGCTGTTCTGTTAAAATGCACTTCACCTGCTCCCCGGAGGCCCCGGTGGTGTTTGGGGTTGGAGCAGCTCTTCCCAGAGATGTTTGATGGCTGCCAAGGTTGGTTCCTGCTGCTGCTGAGTGAAGGGATTGTCCTGCCCTGCAGTGGAAGCCTGGCACATGAACATGTTAATACAATATTATTGCCACTGTTACTGTTATTTCATTGGCCCTTTGCCTCAGGAGTATTCCTGACTATCTCCAGCCCTGCCTTTAGTCATGTTTTGTCTTTAGCACTGCAGACTTTCAGATATAATTTTCCCATGATCTCAGTTCACAGAGCCACAGACCACCTTCCTTTACTTGGTATTAACTTTAAAGTATTCCTCCTTTTAAAATACAAATCAATGTTATTTGTGAAATGTTTTGAACTTGGATCCAATATTTTTAGTGAAATAAAAAAGGAAATAAAAATAATTTTGTTTTGCTTTGTTTTGTTGTTTAACTGGAAGGAATCCAAACTATCCACAGCTTTTATAAACCAGCTTCCTTATGAGTCAGGAGGTTTACTGCCAGAAAAATATTATTTTAACTTCATTAGGGCAATATAGCAGTGACATCTAGTGGCTTTCATCAGAGTCATGATGAGTGAGGGGAAGGTGGGACTGGGAGGATGTGGGAATGGATCCAGGTCAGGGTTGTTATTCCACTGTTGAGAGTCAGTGGAAGCTGGACAAGCTTTTCCATAGAGGTTACCAGAATTAGAAAAATCTGATAATATAATGAAAAAAACCTCCAAGATTGGAAAATCCAGATAACACCCATGGGTGGTTTCTTCAGCTCACATTATAGGGTAAAATTCCTGACTTTCTTTGTCCTGGTGGAAATATTGTTCACATTAGGGAGCTTCTTCACCAGGAGCCACAGGAACAATTATTCTCACCTTTCTACATCAAAATTCAGTCTAAGGCTATTTACAGCCCATGTCACCCAAATGCCCTTGGATCCCTGGCAGTGTCCAAGGCCAGGCTGCACAGAACTTGGAGCAGCCTGGGACAGTGGGAGGTGTCCCTGCCCATGGCAGGGGTGGCACTGGATGGGCTTTAAGGTCCCTTCCAACCCAAACCATTCTGTGATTCTACTCTAAACTTTCTATATAAAAAGCCTGTTTGACAAAAAAAAAAAAAAAAAAAGGCTCTGAGACTCTGAGAAAAATATGTTAATAATTGTTTTATTTAGAATTGGACACTCCAGCTTTGTGCAGAAAAGGAGATGAAATTTGGGGAAACTCATTTTGTAGAAGCACATCAGCCTGTGCTGGGCTGACTGCAGCTTAGATAAAGCCCTAGATTGCTCCACAATGGACAGGAACCTTCCAGGAGCTTTGTGGGGAAGGCTGTGCTGGGTTCTGGCTGTGAGGTGTGTGCCTGGGCTGGGGCTGTGCGTGTGTTTTATTATAAAAGGATTTACTTTTCCATGTGCAGCAGTGACAGCACTCAGAGGAAGGCAGGGCTGGGAAGCATCTGACAGAATATTTGTGCTGCATCTGCACTTTATGTCCTCGTGCCAGCATTGCGACTCTGCTCTGCCTGCTCAGGATTGCTGAGGCTTGTAACAATCAGCGGAACCACTGGCTTTGGAGTCCAGGCTCCAGAACTGAGCCGGATTCTCCACGCTGGCAGAAAAGCTGCAGCTCCCTTCCATGGGTGCCAGGCCAAGGAAACAAATGCTCAGCCCTGCATCGGCCTGCAGCCGCTCCACCCCTCCTCACCCAGGGGCAGCTTCACCCAGCCCTGCCGTGGCCCCGGGGCTACAGCGGAGGGCAGATCTGGGGCTTTGGGCACAATCCCTCTGGCCAGGGCTGCCAGAGGTGCCAGAGGTGCCAGCTCCAGGCTGGCAGAGCAGCTCCCCCAGGGCAGCATTCTCTGGGAAGGGGTGAGTCAGAGCAGCGGCTTCGGGGAGACTTCAAACACTCCAGCAGGTCTGGCAGGAGTATTTATACACCTGCGTGTTCAAACGTGCTCCACTTTCTCACTTTATAAATACATGGGAGCCCGCTGAACGCTGGCCCAGCGGAGCCAAGTGTGCCCCTTTGCTTTGATGAACAGCTGTTTTTCTGGCCTGTTCACATAAACATATTTGTGTGTGTTGATTTTGCAGTTTATTGGGGAAAAGAAGCAGATGCCAGATTGCATGTGCATTTTTGTTCTGTGTAGAACTGCCATGAGAACATTCCCCCCAGCCCAGTTCCTGTTTGTTTTGCAGGAAGGGAAGCAGCACAGAGAAGGCTCAGAAGGGGCATTGCTGATGGTTTTTAACCAAACAGGTGCAGAATCAGCTCACACAGTTGAAATGTTGCAGTTGGCTCTGTTTGAAGATACAAGTCTCCATCTGGGACCGGGGATGCAGCCTGGACTGCAAGGTCCCCCACATCCATTCCTTTGGGTCTGGCTTCCACAATCCCATTTCCATGTGCAGCCTGGCTCTGGCATTCCAGGTTCAGCCCAGGCTTTTCACAGGAGCTGTGACAGCCCTTTGTGGTACCAAAATGCCGTTTTTGTGGATGTATGAGTCCAGAACCTGCCTGCTCCTCTGTCGTGTGTGAGCAGCAGACGCAGCTCAGCTCCTCCCTGCCTGGAGCTGGGGCAGGAGCTAATGCAGCTCCACATCTCCACCAGTCCTGAAATCACAACGGGATGGCACGGAACCCATTGGCAGGTCCGAAAAAGGAAGGTATTTCTATAACCACCATGGCCTCTCTGCAGCCCTGCAGAGAGCTGGGCTTTAAACTGCTGCCTGGCCACTGTCTCTGAACTCCGTCTTCCATTCCAGTTAAACCCATCCCCAGGGGTGCCCAGCCCTGCCCTGGGCACAGCTGGGCCAGAGCAGCACCAGCCCCGTGTGCCCGAGGGGCTTAGCCGAGGAGAATTCCCACTGCCAGCCCAGACACGTCCCTGCTGCCTCTGGAGCTGGGTTATTGGGAATGAGGCTGGATTTGTGCTGAGCTTCTCTCAGGGGTGGAGAAATAAAGCCCCTGGTGTGGCACAGGTGACCATGGACTGTCTCAGAATAAGCTAAATTAAAGCTTGCCTTGGGTTTGTGTTGCCATTGCCCTTGGCCTCTGCTCCTGTGGCTCCCAGGAATTCTCTGCTCTCCTCACACCACACCACAGCCCTGGCTGAGGAAAGGACACTCATCCAGTCCATGAGGTTCCTGAAAATGCTGATTTTCCTTAAAAAGGAAGATCATCTGGATGCCTGTTGTGTCTGCAGGAGCTGGGAAGGAGCATGGCCCAGCATGTTTGGGTTGTGTCACAGGGGACAAGTTAAACACTCAGCAATGGGCTGAGGAGCTGCCAGGAGGTCACAGAGGCAGTGCAAGAAGTGAGAGTCTCGTCAGCTCTCACATGAATGTGTGCTGGTTCTGGAATTCCTGCTGGAAGTCCAAGTGGCAACTTGAATTTCCTCATTTTTCTGCTCTTGTTTCAGTTCTCCCGTCATGGAGAGAAAAAGCAAAACAAGAGAAGAGCACCCAAGGTACATCATTAATCACCCACAGAAAATAGCCAAGGGCAAGTCATGGCAAATAATTCACCAGCACTCTGAGAGGGAAGCTCAGTGGGCTGGGGTGCTCAGCCAGTTCTGACCAGCAGAATCCTAGAAGTGAGTGTTTGCAGGACACTATCCACAGAAAAAACTTGGGATTTGTAACCGGTGTCTTTTCCAGTTCTGTAATTCGCCTAATACAGAAAAACATGTTCAGATGAAGCAGGAGGTGCAAACAAACCATGCTATGCTCACCAAAATTCCAGCTGAGTGTGAGAATTGGAAAAGGGAAGGCTGTGTGGAGACCTCACAGCCCCTGCCAGGGTCTGAAGGGCTGCAGGGAATCTGGAGAGGGACTCTGCATCAGGAACTCTAGTGACAGGACAAGGGGGAATGGGAGCAAAGAGAGTAGATTGAGATTATTGAGGAAGAAATATCCTCATGAGGGTGGGAGGCCCTGGCACAGGTGCCCAGAGAAGCTGTGGCTGCCCCTGGATCCCTGGAAGTGTCCAAGGCCAGGCTGGACACTGGGGCTGGGAGCACCTGGGACAGTGGGAGGTGTCCCTGACAATGGGCACACCTTCTCCCACAAGTAAGAGAGCTGCTGGCGAAAAGACAATGTTTTTTGCAGGATGAACAAGCACAGGCACACCCCACACTGTGCCAGAGGGGCTGCAGGGTCAGAGCAGGGAACCAGGAGCCCCCAGCAGGAGACTCCAGCTGCACCACAGGCTCTCTCTTTCGTTTTAACCAACAAACACAGAGATCCCTCAGCCCCAGGGTCCAGCCCGGCACTCTGCTTGCCTGGAAAAAAACACATACTTGCCTGGAAAAAAAAAAATCTCCTATGGAAACACAACCACTTCCACAGCAAGTTTTTCCAAGTCCTGCTTGTAATTAGTTTCCTGGATGTGACATCAGTGGGTTCTGGGGTCCTTTCCCAGCCTGGCAGCTGGTAGCTGCCACCAGGAGCTTGGCAGATGTTGCATCTGGCCCAGCTGTGTGAGCTCTGTGGGCTGTGCCCAGCTCTGAGAGCTCCTCCCTGTTTCCCTGAGCCCTCCCAGGGCTTGGGAAGATGCACCAGGACTGTGGCAGATCCCTGAGGATCTTACTGCTTCATCCTCTCCATTTATCTCCCCCCCCCCATCCAGGTAGTTTGCCTCTCTTCAGCAAATTTAAAATACTTTGTTGTGTAAAGGATCAGGAACCAGGAGCCTTTCCCTCCACACACCTGCCCAGGCTTCCCCTCCACTTTTCATTTGCGTTTGGTCTTTTCCTTGGTGAATTCGCAAATTTTGCCAGGTTTTGGTAGCAGCAGCAGCACAAAGGGACCTATCCAGGTGGAGGCAGTGTGGGGGTATTTGTAGAAAGCATCAGATTTGCTTTAAATCTGCAGTTGAAACCCCCAATAATTCCAGCCTGGGCTGGTCCCTCTGAAGCAGTAACTTGGGGCACGGATCCAGTTCAGCTGAATGAGCTTTAATGTTCCTTCCAACCCGAACCATTCTGGGATTCTGTCATAGCCCCTCCTCTCTTTTGTGGCCTTACCTGTTCAGAAAAATCTGCTCGTTCAGGTACAAACACTTCTTTCTTTTAAACTCTGTTTCTCCATCAGATGCAGAGTCAGCATTTGTTAGATTTTCAAGATACCACATACCAAGTTTTTCTAAAACAAAAGATTTGAAATCCACAGCTTTGTTGAGATAGACCAAAAAAATCAAGCTAACCCCAGGCTGGAATGACCTCACCGCCTGAAGCCATATAAACCAACATGGCAACACACCAGGAAGCCTTGGGAGGCTGGTAAAATTAAATTTTACCCAAGCAAAACCTTTTTATTAATTTGATAACCACCAGCATTTTATTTTGACATCAAGATCCCAGTGTAGATAAAGGAAATGGCAGCTTTCCGTTAAAAGCATTTTTGGTTTTTTTCAGCACCATTCAAAGGGCTTAGAAGCATTTGCTCCGTTTCTGTTAGAGAATTTCACCTACAAGCAGCCCTATATGTTATGTATTTTAAAAAATATTTCCATATGCTAAAGGAATGCAACTGGTTGCCAAGGAAAGTGGCTGTTACAGCAGCAGGCTGGGGTTGTTTTTCAAGGAAAAACTGGTGCAGAAACGAGTATCCACAGAGGTGCACTAAAGCAACACTAACTGCAGTGACCTTGAGATGACCTAGACCTCCTCATATTACAAAAATGAAAAGTGAGTTAGAAAATCTGAGGCCAATTAGGCGCTTTTTTTTTTTTCCTGGAGACATGATGAAATTTCCTGAAACAAAAACTTTAGCAAATTCTATAAAATACTTCTAGCTTTGGTGGAAAAATAAATTATTGCCTTTTTATCTCCTCATTCCTGAGGCACAGAACTGGCCCACTTCTGTTTGTGCAGATGGATTGGAGGGAAAACACCCAGAGAAGGGCCAAGTGGTGAGATTCTTGGCACGAGCAATTAAGTGCGAAGTTATTTGTTATTGCAGCAGGAATCATTAAGATTATATGGAAAGATATTGTCTGGGAAAAAGTGTGAAGTCAGGATTATGTGTCCCGAGCTGTGATTTAGGGGCAGAGCACCGCCCGCGCCCCGGGGCTCTCGGAGCAGCACCCGGGGGTGGCCACGCCCAGGCGGCTCCCGGGGCTCTGCTTTGGGGCTGAGCTTCCCTTCCGAGCGAGCAGGGGCAGGACCACCCCCGAAGGAAGGGAGTCCCCTCGCTCAGGGCTCCACGGTCACCTGGAGCCGCCCGCCTGGGTCCTGGCGGTCAAGAGCTCCCGAAGGGCTGCGGTGCCTCGGGAGCAGCTGCTCTGGGCTGGGGTTGTGCTCAGCAGCTTCCATCGGCCCGGCCGGGTGTGGGCCGGCTCAGCATCTCCACGGGCTCTCTCGGGAAGGGACGCGACCTGCCTGGGCTGTCCCCGTCACTGCCGCCTGCCCTCGGCACCCGGGACGGGCTGAGCAAGAGCCGCGCCGACATCGCCAAGAAATCGGTGCAGTTGGGACAGAGGAGATCTTCCTTCCCTGCCGCCGGTGCTTGTGGCAGCCACGGGCTGCTCCTCCCGTCCCTTCATCCCCTGCGCAGCCTTGTGCCCTGAGCCGGGACCGGAGGGAGAGGGGGCGGAGAGGGACGGGCTGCCCTGCCGAGGAGCAGTGCGGTGGGGACTGGGGAGTGCGAAGGGTCGGACAGAGCAGGCGCTTGCTCATCTGTGCTTCCTTCTTTCTCTAAAAGCAAGGCTCCTCACGTGGAACCCGGAGCGATTTCCTCTCCCACTCAAAGGAAAGGAAAGGTCTGGGGCAACCCATCTGGCCACTCCCTGCACCTCTCTCCTCTTCCTCACTCCGAGCAGCCCTGGTCTGGAGGGACAGGTTTGTGTCCAAAGCAGAGGCTGCTGGTTCGGACTTTCCCTTGCGCACCTCGAGTCCCGTGGCAGCTGCTGGGCCTGGGAACAGGGCTGGGAGCCAGCGGGTCCAGGGTTCCCGGGGGTGCTGGGAAGGAGCCAGCAGAATGTCCCAGCGGCATATCCCAGCGGGATGTCCCTGCCTGCTGCCAGACCAGCAGGTGTCTGCAGAGCATTCCCAGTGACTTTTCCCACTCAATCCACACCTGAGGAGCTGCAGGGTGCGGAGTGCAGGGCCTGCAGAGCTCGTCAGGGACAAGAGACCTGCAAGAGCATCGGGGTCACCTGCGGGCGTGGAGCCTCCCTGTGCTGATACAGAAATCCCACAGGCCACCCCTGAATTCCTCTGCCACGGCGGATTATATGGACAGGGGCTGTTCTGGGCTCAGCCGCGAGCAGAAGGTGGGAAAGACAAGACAGGAGAGAGGGTGCTCCCTACAAACCCTCCCAGAGGCAGCCATAACTAATCATGGTTTCCCATCACGGCTCCCACAGCGCTGCCGGTGTTCAGGGAAAGCAGCTGGGCCATTCCTAAGGGAGGTGCCCATCTCTGGTGCCCTGCTGGATTCACCCAGCTCCTGTGCAGAGATGTACAGAGCACAAGGAAAATCCTGCGGGACCTCTCTTTGGTTCAGTGGCAATTTTGATTTGTTAAATTACTGCTTAGAATATTTTTAAAATGATCTCATTACTAAAACAAACAAACAAAAAAAACTACTGAGGATAAAAATGAACCATTTCAGTCAGTGCTCACAGATTTTAGTGGGCACATGCCACGTGTTCAATGATGATAGAAACACTCAGGGAGACTGAGCGAGCTCAGACAGCTGAAACCAGAGAAGCCTTGACTCACTGCAGCCCCTCATCCCGCTACAGTGCCTAGAGGTGTTCCAAGAGGATGTTCTCTGTAGTCTTGGATAATCACGGCTGATTTTTGTCATCTCCTGTCCTGAACTCAGTTCTGCTGCAGAGCAAAAAGCGTTTCTGGGGAGGGCAGGAGCTCTGCCATGGAGCCCCTGATGCCCAGAGTGGTTTTGTCCTGGTGTGCGGGTAATCAACAAGTGACTCAAGTCCTCTTTCAGCACCACAGAGCATTGCACAAATGAGTTTAGAGTATCCAGGGAAAAGCTGGAGCTTGGAGAAGCCAATGCTGGCTCCGTGCCCCTCCCATGCCGAGCAGCAGAAGACAGGGGTTGCGGGGCAGGACAGGCCCAAATCCTGTCACTATCACAGAGCAGGGGCTGTGCTTGGCACTGTGGCACAGGGACAGACACCACAGAGAGCAGCATCCATGGGAGCATCTCCCAATGCAGGGATGGGCACAGCTGTGTCTCGCAGCACAGCCCGGGGCAGGCAGGGTTCTTGGAAACTGGGCTCTGCTGGGATGGGGAGTTGAAAAGAGTTTTTTCCAAAGGTCTTTCTCCCCTTCATTCCCCCATTGGGGGCAGCAGGGGAGGGGGGATTCTGCTCCTGTGCTCAGGTGAGACCCCAGCTGCAGAGCTGCCCCAGCCCTGGGCCCAGCACAGGCAGGAGCTGGAGCTGCTGCAGCCAGGCCAGAGGAGGCTCCAGGATGAGCAGAGGATGGAGCAGCTCTGCTGGGAGGAAAGGCTGGCACAGCTGCCATTGTTCACCTGGACAGGAGAAGCTTGGGGCTGAGCTCAGGGTGGCCTTGCAGGGCCTGGAGGAGCTGCAGGAAACACAGAGAGAGACAATTCCCAAGGGCTGGAGGGAACAAGATAAGGGGAAATGGCTTCAAAGTTGAGAGAGGGCAGCATCAGATGGGATATTAGGAAGGAATTGCTGCCTGTGAGGGTGCTGAGGCCCTGGCACAGGGTGCCCAGGGAAGCTGTGGCCCCTGGATCCCTGGAAGTGTACAAGGCCAGGTTGCATAGAGTTTTCCCTCTGGAATTGTGCTGCTCTAGCCACACCCACAGAGAGCCCTGGGAGTTTGGGAAGGGCTTGGCAGGAGATGCTGGGCCTGAGTGAGACCCCACTGTCTGTGGGGGCCCCTGGAGCCCAGCCCTACCCTCTTTGTCCACCCTCCCAGGGCACTGCCCAGCTGCACAGGCACTCAATGCTCAAGACAGCATGTGGCTCCCCCTGGCAGGAGGGGAGGGTCCAAAGGGGCCCCAAATCCCTCCAGGATGGGTGGGAACACCCATGGGAGCGGGGCCTCCACGACTTCTCTAGGAAGTTCTCTGGTGGGAATTAAAAGCCAACTGCTAAAGGGAAAACCCACAGAACAACCAAACCCAAAGGCCACCCAGGTGAGTTGGAATGTTAAAGCCTGACCTCAAAGTTTACACTGCAGATCCATCCCAGAACTTTTGTGGCTCGTTCGGATAATGATATCCAGCAAGGCCTTGAGAACCTGTCATGAGCTCAGCCAGACTGTGCTTGCACAGAGAGAGCACTCCTGCCACCAAGCAGAGTGGCTCAGACTTGCTCTTCTCTGGGGCAGCTTCAGCCTGACTTCCAGCACTCCTGTCCAGAATCAGGAGTGGGGCAAGGAAGAATAATCTGCACTGGAGTCATTCCTGAGGCCTGGATTTACCAGTGCCTATTTTTAGCATAGGGTTTATGGCACCTCCAAAACAATTTCAGGTCAGTGCCTCCCACAGAAACCCACTAAACCCAACACTGAACAAGTCACCGCACAGCTCAAGGCATGGAGGTTGCTTCAACGAGCCAGGAGAGGGGTAGTACTTTAAAAATTCTGTCTGCATTCTTGGTAAAAAATCCTGGTGATGTTCCTGCAGAGGCAGTGGGGTTCAGACTTCTGTGACAGGTGAATGTGCTCAGCTCCAGTTCCCACTGCTCTTCTGAGTTTGTCCCCAAGAAAGGGAAGGATGGACCAGCAGCTGCCACCCCCCCAGAGCAGGAGCTGGGCTGTGGCAGACGGGTTTGGGCTCCACGTGCCCTGTGCCTTCCACTGGGGTTGGGCTGGAAGGGCATTTATCGGGTAGGGACCCCCCACAGCCAGGCTACTCCAACCCATCCTTAACTCACACCCAAACTTTGCTGAGGTGACGTCGCTCATCCATTCATGTGACAAATTAAGTTCAAACTTTTTTTTATTAAGCACATTCCACAGTACAAAGCTTTAGATCATGAACAATATCTGTACAATTTAACAGTTTCAAGAAGCTGTTCATACACCAACTTTCCAAACAGATAATTGGCAAACATAATTACAAGTTAGAATTAGACTATCCCAGTGCTTTGAAACATTAATATCGCAGTAATGTACAGTTGCTCAATTATGGTTAGCAAAACAAAGTCCAGAGTGCAGCCAGGATCACTACCATGAATCCCAGGAGTCAAGTTCCTTGGGTGCCAATCACAAAAGTCCACTGCTATGTTACACAAAGCACAAAGTTTAGACTGCATGTTCAAATACCATTATCTCCCAAGGAAAAACAGGAATTTAAATCTTACACATGCATTTTTAAAAAAAGGACTCCACTCTTCAGAAACAAAGAACCTTTTTCTTCAGGGCTGCAGCAGATGTCTCTTTTTTCAACAGTTTAATATTAAAGCTTTTAGATGAGAAGAGTAAAGTAAGTCACTTGCATGAACTACTGTCAAGCTTACCAAAAAGTGACCTCATGGACACTCAGGAGCGAGTTTCTTCTTCTGGATTTCATCACATTCGCTCATCTGGATGAATGAATAGCTGGACTAACAGGGGGAGGGGACCCCTGCAGCGATCCCTGGGAGGGGCTGGGCAGGTGACACCTCAAGCTCCTCCACTGCACCTTGGCACCACCCGGGCCCAGGACTGCACAGGGAAAGGCAACAAGCCAACAGCTACTGCCAGCACAGATGGACACGGACAGGGAATGGACAGCACAGCCACGCCAGCCGTGCCCTCCCCAGGACAGGCGGGGCCACGCCACCTCCACGCACACGGGCACAGAGTGGCCACGGGGCTGGGCCCACAGAAAATTCACTTTGCATTGCTCCACGTCTCCTCCTGACCCAAGGATAATGCAGGGGGTTTTTGTGTGACCACACAGATGATACGGGACACTGTGAGAACTGAAGAAGCAGCTATGGAGGCTCCCTAACAAAAGCATGGAGGAACCGGGACACGGCAGCTGATCCTCCTGGGACACCAGCACGGAACGGGCACAGCAAGCAGAGCGGTAACTGGAACGGGCTCCTCTCACTGTCAAGAAGTGCCACAAATCAAACATAAATAATCGAACTTTGGCCCATTGTATCTTCTCCACCGAGCAGCCAAACTAATGCTATCGAGGACATCAGCAGGGGCGGTGAGGCCCCACCGGTGCTCGAGACACACAGCTGCAAATCCCGCGGCACAAAAATAAGATAGAGAACATAAATTAAACTGTTTTTAATTTTTAAAAAGTTTAGAAATTACATTTTAAAATAAGTAGTTCCCATTAAAAAAAAAAGACAACAACCAACAACCAAAACCAAAACAAAACAAAAACCCAACTAATGAATACTGAAAACCTCCTTTTGCAGAGACAATGTCCTAGGTAATCATGTCACCACCACCAGTGCCAGGTGTCAGGACATCCTGCTGCCAAGTGCCACCATGCTGAGTGTTAGTGTGTAGTGTCAGGACACGCTGAGCTGGCACCAGAGGCTCTGCTGTATGTACAAGGTATCTACATGCTTACACAGTATCTGAGATGAGGGAAGCACACAGGGAGGGAGGGGGACTACAGCAAACATCAGGAAGCGCAGGACAGCAAATAAAGAGCAAAGGAAAAGACAGTGCTATACAACTACTTCAGATAACCTAGCCTGAATTACAGGGACTCTTTAATTTAAAAGAAATTATTGGTGCAGAAACAAGTAAACTGTAATCCAAAAATATTACTGAGCAATTCAGAAATATTTCTAAGAGTCCAACGTACACCTACGGAACAGAACGGGTTCTGAACCTGCCATGGGGAACACCTGCAGGACAGTGGTGACTGGAAAGCAAAGCTCTGTACATTCTGGGCATGTGTTTGGCACCCAAATTTTACTGGAGAATGTTGTTGTTTTTTTTCTTTAAAGTCAGACAAAAGTGCAAAGCAATATAAATTAGGCCAAGTCCTTTCTTGACTTCTGATTTATAGTTTAAAAACAAGCCATCAGAGTTCAGTTTCTACGGACAATTTACATGTGAAGCTTTGGATTTCTCACAGCAGGGAAGGATAGGCTTCTGAAATTCATCTACTCCAAGTCAGTGAATTTGTAGCAAATTCAAAGACGACCACTGAGAGCAGGAAAGATTAAGAAATTTAGATATAGAATTGTGCTGCTTTGCATCTACACAGCATCTATAACCAATTCTGACTTTAGCTGTCGATCATCTTCAGGCATGTAGTAGCCAAAAATCCAGTAGTTCAAGACTGTGGAACCCTGAAAAAGACAAAAGACAGGTGAACTGAGAGGAGGCAGAGAGCAAGCAGCATCCTTTGCATCCAGGCTGAGAGGGGAAGGGCAGAGCACATGCAGGAGGTGACACTCATGCAGGACAGCCAGGGCTGCTGGCCAGGAACTCCCCAGAGCAGCCCTTCCTGCAGGGGAGCTGTCCCAGGGGCTCTGGCGTGGGCCCTGAACCTCCTGGAGCAAGAGGCAGGCTCTGCATGGCTCTGGCCCTTGGCAGTAACCCACAGGGACAGTCACATTCCCAGCCCTAAACAGCTCCCAGCTCAGCTCCTGAACCCAGCCCAAAATGGCCAGGGGATTGTCCTTTCTTCCTCACACTGCAGAGGAAGGGTTCTGCACAGGAGGCAAGTTCAGCTGCTTTAATACACAAGGAGCTTTTAGAAATACAGAGAAAAATCTCAAATACTTTGATATTCCCATTTCCAGCCTGATGACTCTGTTATCAGCTTGGAGGCAGTGTAAGGTCTGAGTGTAATTAAATCTGAGCTATGATTTTACCTACCACTTCCCAAAACCATCTTTAATGGACTAGGGAGAACTTCCCTCTTCTGATATGACATTCTCCTGAAAGGTTAAAACATCCTCAGGCACTTCCCCTTGACTTCCCTTCCCTCAGCTCAAGGCCTAATGCTTACTACCAGAATATTAGACTATCATATGGTAACAATTTTTATCATCTTACAATAAACAACAGGAATTCAATAGAAAGCAATAAAACTCTCACAGCCAACTGCCAGGACTGTCAAAACTGATCCACTTTGAAGAGCCTCACATTGTGCATTGCAAAGCCTGTAAAAACATGTGCAGAGCTGCTTCAAAACTCACAAGACTGTGATGATTGAAAGCTTATAAAACTGTTTCATTAAATGTCATGATGAAATATTAGCTGTTTGACCATAATTTTCTATAGAATTAGGGTTTTTGGATTCTGAAGTCAGACAAGCCTGTCAAACAGTGACATCACAGCTTCTCTGCAGTAGAGGAAATAGCTGTTATGGGACTGTCATTACCAACACCAGGACATGGGGGCTGTGTGGTCCCAGCTGTGCCTCCTGGGCCAGGCAGACTGAGCTCTGCGCAGCTGCCAAGAGTGAAGGATGTGAGCAGCAGAACCCCCTCCAAGGGCATCTCCCACTACCCTGGCAAACCTCAAGGATGGAGCTGCCTGTACCACGTGGCCAAGTGACACCAGCTCAGTGCTGCTCAAGGAACAAACAGGATTTTTATACAACTGTGGGGGGTTGGGGTGTTGTATCTTTTTCCTTTTTTTTTTTCCATTCTCTTTACCTATGGAATTTTGTCCCATTTGTTTGGGGGGGGGAACCTGATGGCCGATGCTTAAGTGTATTTGCAAGACAAAGACTTGCCGGCCGGGAAGAGGGAGGAAAAAGAAGAAGGGTCATTGCCACATTGGTTTTTCGAGGAGAGAGGACACTCAAAGCTGTGGTTGCTTGGAAAAGAAAAGGCTGGTTTTTTTTTTCCTGCTGCTGCTCCTTCTGCTCACCCCACTGGGACCCATCTGATCCATCCCTGCACCAGAACTCCTGCGTTCCATCTCGGAGTTCTTCCCTTCTCCTCAGAGCAGCCCGTCAGAGCCATCTACGAGTACAGACTGCCTACGGGGTTTGTGAAGCAAGGCCTTCCCCATCCCTCTTGCCAGCTCTGCCGTGGGGTGGGGGTGTCCCTGACCCTTTTTGTTTCTTTTTCTTTGTAGTTGTTGTTAATACCGTAGTTATTGTTCATTTGTATCTTGTTATACTCATTAGTAAAGGACTGTTATTCCTCCCCATATCGTGCCTGAAGGCCACTTAATTTCAGTAATTCAGAGGGGGGTGGAGGGGGCGTTCTGAGAGAGGGTTCTGCCTTTCCCAGCAGATACCTGTCTCAACCTAAGACAACAACTCATTTCCTGACCTGAGGGAGTGGCTGGAGCTGGGCCAGGGCAGGGCCAGGCTGGATTTTGGGAGAAGGTTCTTCCCCCAGAGGGTGCGGGCTCCCCAGGGAATGGTCCCAGCCCTGGGGCTGCCGGAGCTCCAGGAGCCTTTGGACAGTGCTGCCAGGGATGCACAGGGGGATTTGTTGGGGTGTCTGTGCAGGGACAGGGGCTGGATTGATGATCCTGGTGGGTCCCTTCCAACTCAGGCTAGTCTATGATTCTACGTCTCTTTTTTGCTTAAGACACACTATATGTGGCTTTTAAAGAACCCTACCCAGTCTATAATTTAAAAACAGATTTTGTCCATCTCAAATTATCATTTTAGTTAACAGAAACAAGCACTGATGCAGGACTGGAAGGTAGACAGAGACTGTTCATAAAATGCAGCTTTTTCAGGTTTCCCTGTCCCACCCCAGGCAGGATGAGCCACTCCATGAGTTTCACTAAACTACCGCTGCAGCAGGGTTCTTAAAACCTGCTGTGAAGGAAAGGTTTAGCTGGGATTCCGCACACGGTTCGTGTTCATAGCAGTAGAGCTCTTCCTTATTACAGAGCCTAATTACAGGAATTGCTCAGCCTGGCAATGGCCAACTGCTGGCTCAGACCCTCCTTGCAGAGCAATGTGCCAAAAGATCCCAGTGTCAGATCCAGAGAGGGTACTGCCCTGGAAGAGAAGGCAGCCAACCCTTCCCGAGGTGAAAGAAAACTCATCTGTTAAGCAGGAGCATCTCAAAGCATTTCTCCACAAGGGAAGGGATTTTCCAGCCAGACACAGAGATCCTGCTAGAGTGCAAAAACCTGAGGAACACATTGCCACAGCAGGGAAAATGCATCCAAAGAGATAATGAAAATCCCTTCTTACATGAAGGCTTTCCACACCATGTTTAAACACAGTATTCATTATCTACTTCAAATAAAGTAAATCCTTCCTGCTGGGGCAACATCACTCCCAGCTCCTCTTGCTGTGGTGTCTCCAGTTCCTCAGAAGCACTGGCAGAGCCTGCTGCACTTTGGAAAGCAGTGCCTGTGTTTCCAAGCCCCAGCACTCACAGGTAGGTGTAGCTTGAAGTGCAATTGCTGGCAGCAATACAGAGGAGAAGAATCCAAACCCCCAACAAAGCTTTGAGCACCGACTACAGTGACTGGGAAAGGGAACATAACTCCAGCGAGTTCTGGGCTCTGTTTCACACAGCTCTGAGCTGTGCTCTGAGAGCTCTCCCTGCCCCTCGTGCTCCTCACAGAGCTGCTGCTCCTGCCCCAGGCTCAGATCCCTGCAAAGGCCCTGCACTGTTCCTTGCACAGCTCCCCACAGCCAGCAGGTACATGGAGAGCTCCCAGCAGCTCTCCTTTCATGGGACAGCTGGAGTGCCTGCGCCATACACCACAGCTCCTCAGTTCCCAGCAATGCTGTGAATACATGGCAGCTCTCTCTAACATGTCTGAACATCCAATTGTAACCACGAGGGATTCCAGAAGGGGGAAGCCAATAGGACATGCTGGAGCATGACCACACAAAGACTAGATAGGGAAAGGAGTGGCATAAAAAGGGTTTATTTTCTTAAGGAGAACTTCAGCTTGTTTGACTAAGCCAAGGTGCAGGCAGAGGGAACGTTTCAGACATTTCCCAGATCTATCAAAAGAGGGAGCCTTACCTTCTGAGGGCGGTAAAGTGCAGACTGTTATCTGGAGATGTAGGTGTATGTTCTAGATGGAGAGCGGGTCTCGTTCTGGGCACTCGGTGGCACATTTAAGAAATCCCAAATCAGAATTGTATCATCATGGGAACTACTAATGATCTGAAATTCATCAAACTGGAGCCTAAAGACACGTCCTGAATGTTCCTGTGGGCAAGAGGCAAGCAATCAGCAAGGCAAGAAGGAGTGCACTGGTATCACACAGGGATCTGTTCAAACTCTGCTGTGCTGACTAAAAAAAAACCTTCAAATTACCTACAGATGGAAGAAAAGCTGCTTTTGTATGTAAATTCTTTACAGAAAACACAAGGCTCCCAAATCCAGGGCTGTACCCTGAGCCTCCCTAAGTGGGCCCAGCTCAGCCATAGGCTGAGATTATCCCAGATGGAAGCTGTTTGTCTGCCAAGGAGCAGCAATTTTGGCTCCTGGCTGGCACTGATGCTCTACCAGGGCTCCTGATCCTGCAGAATTCTCTACTGATTCTGTTTTCATGCAGCCCCAATAGCACATCACAGCTTCCCCTGCTGAGAGGATCCTCGGGGCTCACACACCAGCAGCCAGGAATTCAAACACTGCCGTAAGAAGGGGAGCAGCAGCCCTTCCAACAAATCTCCGAGTGGCACAGGAAGCCCGGAAAAGGCTCTCCCCTTAGTCCTGCTTATCCATTTTAATTAAATTTAAAGTGAGAACTCTGCCTTTATTGGAGAACTAACCCAAGTTGGCAGAGTGATCCCAAACTCCAACCTAAGCTACAGGATACCCACAGAACACAGAAACAAACAACTCTTTCACTAAAACTAAATAAAAGAATAGTCAAATGTCTCTGAAGAGAAAGAAAAAGGAGAAGCATTTCCAGCCACAAAAGCACTTCTCCAGGTGTCGGAAAGGCCAAGCACATGCATCACCTATAGTCAAGGACTTTGATTTGCTATGGCTTGTCAAACTGACCCCTGAAGTAAAGATCCACACACATTTGGGTGAAAAGAACAAGGAATTCATTCCCCCACCTATTTTTAATTAAGTCTGCTGTCATAAGCCAAACTCCTCACTACAAAGAAAAATATAACTTAAGCAACTTAAGCCTTAAATGTGACAGTCTTCTGAAGGGCTGAGAGTTCCTGTGGCAATCTGTTGGACTCCGCCTCCCTTCCCCCTTCCCAGCTCTTCCTTCCAAAGTGAAGGGTTAGGAGAAAAGTTTGGGAAAGACTCACAAGATTCTTGCCCTTTTTTAATAAGAGGATATTTAAAACCAGCACTACAGTGATATTAGGGAAACAGAATAACCAGAGTGATTTGATACAGTATCATGACAATTTCTTTTTCTTTTAAGAGTATCTGAGAATCTCCAACTAGAAAAATTTGATCTTTCATTTAAGCTCAGATGCAAATCATTCAGGATAAGACAATAAATTTTTCTTCATTCCTAAGCACTCTAGACTTCATAAACAATCCTGACATTCCCATATATCCCACAATAGTACACTAAAACATCCCAGACCACCCTAAATTAATTAATTTTTACTTACCACTAATGTACGCAAGCATAATGTACTTGCTGGGGCACGAGGGTCGAGAGCAGCTTGCAAGTCCCAAACTTTAATTTTCCTGGAAGTAAAAGAAGCAAATAATTTTGAAAATATAGAAAATAACACCCTAAGTCCCAGAAAGCTTGCCAGGTTTCCCCTCCAGCTACTTCCTCAAGATCAAGCAGATTGTGAGAAATACTAATGCTCAAGCTTGTAAAGCCAGATAGTTTTGTGTTTCTTTGCAGCAGCAGTGATGGCTCTACGATGGCTGTGAGAGACAAGCTGACAGGGCACACACAGACCCCTCTGCAATGTGCAAATGAAACTGGGCCCACCAACCCCACGCAGACATTGAGTCCAACTAAAAGGCTACAGACAAACCCTAGTTTCAGAGTTGTTTTCAGTAACTCTCCAGGCAGAGAAAGAAATGGAAAATTTGTGTGTGGATGTAACTGCCATGCATCCTCAATGCACTGCAGACACTGAGCAAGCCAGAGGTACTCTGGAGAGGAGTCCTGTTCTCAGTCCTGCAGAAATGGTCTGCAGACTCCTGAGAGCCCCACAGAAGAAAGGCTAAATTCTGGGAACTGCTTTCAGACCTACCCATCGTAGGCTCCACTAACAATCCTCTTGTTGTCGAACCTGATGCACCGAACCAGCTCTTCATGGCCTTCTAATACTCTTAAACAGGCACCACATTCAATGTCCCAGAGCCTGGAGAGAACACAAGAAAAAGGCCGATTCCCACACCCAAGGTTACACATCTACTGCCTGGTTTGCTGTGGGAGGTATGTAACTTGCTTTAAAAGGTGTCATTCAGAGCAGTACACATATCAAAATTAATGTAATTATTCAAAATCACACACAAGTAAAGCTCAGATATGTGTTATTCTAGGAAATTCTGACAAGAGTTTTTTGTATTCTCTGTAAGCCATTGATTAGAAGTTTAGAAAATAAGAAAACCAGGGAGCAATGTCTTCCCCCATCTCTCCCAGCAGACGACAAAGTGATATAGCAGTAGATAAGAGGTTTTGCTCACTCTGAAACCTCAGTGTCCCACTCTTTCACAGGGTTGTGAAATGTTTACTCCCACACTGAGGTAAGCCCCATTCGTAAACCATCTGGCTCCAATGGCAAGCCACGCCACAGTAGTTCTGCAGCATCAGAGTTGAGGGAAATGCTGTTTTCAGGACAGAAGGGCCCTGTTAGCCATGGCCAGCAGGTGTGGCACCCACCTGATGGTGTTGTCCGAGGAGCCGCTGACCACGAGGCGGTCCCGGTACTGCAGGCAGGCGATGCCACGCTTGTGCCCATTCAGGGTCCGCACAAACTCGCACGTGCTGGTGCTCCACACCTGGGGACAGGGACAAACTCCCTGAGAGCTGCACTAAACAGGGCTTATGCACTGCACGAGAAACACTGGGAATTCCCAGGCAGAGAGGCCGGAGGCTGACAGAGGAGTAAAAATCCACAGAGCATCTTCGGAGGCAAAGAGCAGGGCCCAGGCACCGGCGGGGACCCAGCAGGGACAGAGCCACAGGCGCTGGCTATGGCACTAAGAAGAGCTGGGCATTGTCTATAAAATATTTTTAGGTGGCAGAGACTGCCCCAAATGATTTCAAAAATTTGATTACACTTCGTAAGTTAAAAATTATTTTAAAACTGGAGTTATCAAATACAAAACCTTGAAATTTTTTAACCCAAAAAATTACTAGGAAGCTCTTAGTAAGAGAAGGTCCAAATGGCCTTTAAGCTTGGTCTTAACGTTAAAGGATTCAATCAACTCTGCCCAATTTTAATGAACTGTAATTGAAACTGTAATGCAGACTATCAAGTGGCTCATTTTCCAACACAGAGTGAAGCAGGATCTCCGGCAGAGATCTGGACATGGAACTGCCAAGAACTTCTTGGCGCAGGCTAAGGCAGCTCTAGTCCAGAGAGGGCAGACCGGAAATGCCTTTGTTATATTAGTACACCCTGGGTAACTCAAATCTTCTGGTATGTAACAGGCTTCAAATCCAGCCTCTGACTCCTTCAAACATGGCACAGCCTGGCTGAGCTGCTGGGAAGGTGTGGTGAGGAAAGGCACTGCTGAGGAATTTCATGTCTGGACAGAACTGCCACGTGAAATTAAAAATACTACTGGAAAAAGGCACAGGATGTGGCACATTTAACAAAGCAACTGATTTCAAGACAAAGAGTTCAAACAGCAAATGGGCTTTGCTCTTCTGCAGTTGTACAGCAGAAGCCATGAAAATATTCCAGTGCAGTTGTGTGCCCAAAGTCACCAAGAGCCAGCAAGAGGACACTCCTCACTGAGAGACACCAGAAAGGCCGTGGGGCAAAGCTCTGCCACTTACCTTGATGGTCCTGTCCCCCGAAGCTGACACGATGTACTTGTCGTCGAAGTCCACCACGTTGACGGCAGCCCGATGTCCCACAAGGACGCGGCGCAGGGTGATGTCTGTGGGAGAGGCCATGTCCCACACGGCAATGGACCTGTCCTTGGAGCACGTCACCATCAGCCCATTGCTGAACCTCAGGTGGAGCACAGCCTCGTTGTGGTGGATCAGCGTGTTCAGAACTTCCCCCGTGTTTACATCCCAGACTCTGCGGGAGAGAACAGTGTTATCCCAAGGGAAGTGACGACTCTGCAGGGTGTGAACAGGCACAAGCCTGCCCCAAGGGAGAGTTCTGCTGGCTAACCTGTGGCAGGGCTTGGGCAAGACAGGAAGATGGGTGCTGGAAGTGTCCTCACTGCCAGCAGAACTGCCGTCAGGCAGTGCTCTACATGTACTGAACACCTTCTTAATAACAGTAACAGCTACAACGTGTCAGAGGGCACTAAAAGAAACCCTAACTGAAGAAATTATTGTATAGTTGGCCATCAGCCACTCCAAAACTTCAGGATATGCCTAGAATCTCTCAGGTCATATTCTTTCAAAATTCCTAATGCTGAAAGAACAAAATAATTTGGGAAAAAAATTGTTTAATATGATGCTTTGCCATGTATGAGTATCTTGCTTCTGGAATACAAATGTCACATTAATCTTAGTGATACTTTCTGATATTTAGAGATTACTGAAAATACTCCCAGCCCCGATACTCAATTTTTTTTTTTTTGTAGAAGAACTTAAGACTCACCTCACTGTAGAATCTGAAGATCCAGTTACAATAACTCTTTCATCATATTGCAGACAAAGAACTGAGCCAGTATGTCCCGTTAATACCTTCAAACATTCCAAGCTTGTTTTGTCCCAAATCTGTTAGAAACAAGAATGGTAAATGGTAGATCAACATCAAGAGCACGGATCCAAGACTTGAACATTGTCACCGCTGCAAAGAAAGGAGGAAAAGCAGACTCCATGAGGGGTGAGTCTGTCCCATCAGTGGGTCTTATCCCTCCCTTTAGCTTTAAGAGTCTTGATGCAAGTTTTTGGGAGAACAGTTGAGACAACCAAGCACCATGAGGAGATTAAATACTGTCTGGCCAAAAGAAATGTCAGGGAGGATGAGCATGGAAGCAAAGTCCTGGCAATGAAACAGCCGCAGCCAAGGCCAGCGGCGCACACTTGGGGGAACACTCATTTCAGGGCACATCTCTGTAGTTAATGGATGTGCTCCCTGGCAGCGCCCCAAGCTTCCAAAGCAGAGTGCAGATGAGGACTTTGCCAGACTAAACATCCCACCCTCACCAACCACACACAGACACTGTCCCTTGAAGAGACACCAAAGCAGCACAGGCAGCTTCCAGGACAGAACCTCACTCACAGCCAGGGCGAGGACAAAGGAAAGGGCTCACCTTAATGGAGTTATCTCGTAGGCCACTGATGATCTTCTCATCATCATACTGTAAACAGTAGACCCCTTTGCTGTTCTCGGAGCGGCACTGGATCCTTTGCAAGTTGTGCCTCCCACACCTCCAATTGGATTCTATAGTCTGACCAGAGGGCAAAAACAGGAGTTGGGCCTCAAGTTGTAGCAAGACTGTCCCACACCCTCCAGCTTCCCACGTTTACACACACCATCTTTGAATCTGAAGGACATATAACAAATCTCTTCTCCTGCTCCCAATAAAGACACACAAACCACAATGAATTACCATTAGCACTTCTGTAATTTGTCACGACAAAGGCTGTGTTTATGGAGGAAATCACAGTCAACCAGCATTAATGAGAATTTCCCAAGGAGGCATTACAGAGATACATTCCAGAACCCTTTCCCCCCACATTTATGTGACCAACCAACAAAAGCTGCAAAGATAAGACGAGGAGCTCACATACTGCCTTGTCCAGCCTCACCTGGGTGACCAACATTACAGAACTGCTGAGTCCAATACTTGGGTGAAAGGCTTTCCTGGGCCTTCCTTCCCCTACCCAGCCATATCACCCACTACTTGTACTTACACACCTTGGAAAGAGGTTTTGAGATATGAAACCCTCCTGAAAGTACCTAAAAACCTGATAAAAAATAAAGCTCAGCAAGAACTATAAGGTTTTAAATAATCCAAACTTGCTTTCCTCCCCCCACCCCCAACTTGAAATCTGTGTAAGAGTAATTCTCAACATTTTCGTTCTGAGAGATATTTGTAAGGAGAGAAACTTGACACGCCTTAAAAAGCGTCAAACTATTTCGCAGCACAACCAGCATGATTTTTGGGTCTTAATCAGCTTTACTCCTTGTTGGAAAACTTGATGCTGGATTCAAAGATATGTGGAGCTTTGAACAGGAAGATCCTAGCAGAACTGCAAGAGAATGTGTGCCCAGAACTCCAGGCCAACACCTGGGTAGGCTAGGATGCTTTCACCAGAACAGGCCATCTCTGTCCAGCTATTTCTCTGGGATTCTCCCCAAATACTGCATGGAAACCTGGGAAGAAGCTGACAGACTGGCAGTTTGTTTGGAAAAGTACATTTATTATGTAATCCTAATTTCCAAAGCAGTAGCAGGCACCTCTACAGCTCCTCCAAGGTTAAAACTGACTGAACCCTCAGTAAAGACACAAGTGGAATGTGACTGTGACATCCCAATTCCAGGAAAACATGTCTGCTTCAAGGGAAAACTAACTTTCACTTTGCTTTCCATATGTTTGCTTCTTCAATTGTCCCCTATTACGCAATTTGGAGAGAATTATACCCAGTCCTAATACAAACCTGATGTGCCCCAGGAATTTGTCTAAATCATAAATATGAAGAGATGCTTCTAGAGGAGTAGCTGACAGATCACTCATCCTCCCCTCATTCCCGTCCAATTTGGTGGGAAAGCCAATGAAGTCAGGATAGTTAGGGTGTCAGTTTGGGATCAGCTTTCCTGGCCAGCCAGTGCCCTTCTGATTGTCACACTGGGAACTGGCCCCAAACCTGACACTGCTCTGGAGAGATCAGCCCAACTCATCTCCTTGCTCAGCATAGAATGCAGGGCTGGAGGGGGAAGGACAGGAATTCCCAAGCTTTATCTCATCTGGGCTAGGAGGGCACGATTGCAGCTCATAAGCTCCTCTGACCCTCAGAACCAGGAAAGGATTGCAGGCATTACCAGCAGGAACCGGTATAATTACAGATCTGAAAGCAGCAGATTTAAATATACAACAGTAACACTGCAGACACAGGCGATAAGGCATCAGAGATCCCAGTCAGCCAATTTAAATAGTTTTCTAAAACTATTTATGTTCAGATAGTCAGTTCTGAATAGTCTTAAGGGAGAGCTTCCCCAAAGCCCTGATCTTGGAAGGGTCTGCACTAAGCTTGCACCAAGCATGTGCCAGAAGAGCTGTGAATGCTCTGTGAGCACTTCCACACTCCACCTTCCTGTGCCACTCCCAACAGCTCTAGAACACACTGGGAACCCCCCAGATCAGAAATGCTGTTGGTCACAGCTTCCCAAACAGAGCAGCACGCAGTGAAGTTTGCTCACCAGGCACTGGGAACAGGAGCTGCCTCAACTCTCACAGCCTCGCTACAGGAAGCTACTTCAGCCGCTCCCCATAAGAAAATGCTGGCTTTAGATAAAGGAAACTGAAGTCTTGTGTGTCTCTGTGAGGGCAGTAAGGCACATACAGGTGCACATTTCAATTCAGTGAGATGTCATTCCATGTAGCTGTTATGTGGTGTGGCTACTGTGGGAAAACAGAGCCTGTTTTTGGAGAAATTGTAAAATCCCCTCGTGCTGCCTTAATTCCTGGGATGCTGGGAAAGCAGCCATTACACACAGAATGTACAGCAGCAATTCCCCAGGCAGCAGAGTGAAACCAGATGTGCACATCCAGAGAAATAACATTTGGGATTACTGAACAGACTGAGTGGGTGGGCAACTGGAGGACCCTCCGAGAGGAACATGGTTAATGAAGAACTGGCAACCACATGAAAGCTTCTGCTGCAGGGAATTTCTGGTCATTACTCCATGGTGCAGGAAGTGAAAGTCTTCATCTGCATCCTCCTGCTAGGAGATATCCTAACTGGATCCACTGAGCAGGGAGAACAGCAGGTATGAGGGGTGAGGAGATCATTGTGTCTGTGGCCTCTTACGAGCATCAGGGAGTCAGGGCTGAAGTATCCCACAGTTTGTGTATTTATGGTTCCAAACCAACACCAAGATAGCCAACACCTACTGCTGTATTTTCTACAGATGCCCTCAAAAGTCTCCTCTGCCTCTGAATTAGGGTTTCCCAGTAAAAGGCAGAACAGTCTCCTGAGTTCATACCCACAGCTTCTCATACTCTGCTAAAAGCTCACCAGAGCAACAGCAGCAAGGAGCCCACAAATACTGCACAACCAACAAAATCTAGACATACAAGGGATAAAGATGAAGCATTTGCCAAAGCATTTGCCACAGCAGGAGAGCCATTTGGCAGCTGAAGTGGTGCACAAATGGAATGAAATAAAAAAAGGCATTTAGTGAGAAAAGTACAAACAGAAAATAGTCCAAGATGTAGAGGTATAGCCAAGCCTTCACCATGCCAGAATACATTCCTGGTGCAGAGATGCACAGGGAAAAACATGCAATTCATCTGCATTAACAGCTGGAACATTAACTATACATTGGAAGTGTTGAGGATAATCTACCAGGAACAGGTGTTTTTGTTTGATTGGTTTTTTTGTTTTATTTTTTTAATCACTGGATAATGGTACACTGTGTTCAGCTCCTTGGCTAACAATTGCATTTTTATCCTTGCGAATGTTATTGCAGAGTAAGTGGGTTTATCTTAATCTGATAAACCAAGGAGTTTCTGTTCCCTCTGAATACACAATTCTCCTGCAGGACAAGTGGGGCAGGACGAAGCAAAAGAACATCCACATTTGTCATGCATGTAGGGACTTCTGGCCACGAAAATCCAACCCTTTGCTCTTCTCATGCTTTCTTCAAAGGGAAAAAGGAAAATCCCTCCTGACCACGGCAGAGGGAAGGCACGAGTAAGTGAAATTGTGTCACCAGGGTAGAGAGGGCTTAATAATTAACTCATGAAGTTAAAAGTGTCTGATAAGCAAAGACCATCAGGTCCCCTTACAGGGCTGCTCCTCAGCCCCTTTGTATTAAGAAGCAGCAGTGACGTGGGGCAAAGGGAACCAAAGGAGCCAAGCCAGGGCCCCAGCCTGTGGCCAGGGCAGCTGAAAGGGGAGTACTGCCCTGCCCAGAGGAGAGAGCTGCAATCTGTGCCATGCACCACAAGAACTTGGTCCCTCCTGCTCCAAAGCCTGCCCTTTCCTTGGCCAGCTTCATTTTTAAGAAATGCTTTTTTGGAAAGTGCCCGTGGAACAGAGATTTCCAAGGCTGGCTGAAAAAATTTATAGGCATATAATGCTGACCAGATTCTCCCCACACATGCACAAGAATTTTCTCCAGCATCATAATTAGAGCAGTATTAAACAAACCCATTTCCCTCAGAAATTATACCCTGCAATCTTCATAAACGATCATCCCCCAATGCTGGCCAGGCCTTAAGGCAACAACTGACCTTTTCCCCTTTTCGAACTGTCCCAAGGCTTTAAAATTTCAGTTCCAGTCCTAAAACCTGAACTTCTTCAGAAATCAGAAGAACACAGAGTGTTTATCTGATGGCCTGGCACCATATTTTCCTAAAGTCTTTGGGAAAACCACATTTCTATTCTCACCTTAATTAGGTGGACCTAAGTCTCCATGGAAACAAACTGAGGGCACTCACCATGTGTCTCAACATAAGGAGAACATTTATGAAATAAAGTCTTCTCAACTCATCACCAGAAATAGATGCTTGTGCTAATCCTGAGGGGACAACACAATAGTTGCCAAGCTTCACAAATAATATGGAAGAATTCCAGGGACTTGGGGTTCTAAAATCAGCAGGATTAAACTTCCCAGTCTGACACTGTGCCCGAGGACAGGGCCACATTGGAATGGGTGACCCCTCACAGGACACCCCGCTCCAACAGGGGGGATTTCCACAAACAAGGTCTCACACCAAGTCCAGTTTACTAGCATTAAACCCCCAAGTCCAAATCCAAAAAGGTTTTCCCTTTAAAAAAAGGCTCTTAAAGAACTCTGGCAGTTCAACATGTGACTTGGAGACATTTGGAGGGGCTGAACCACCTCTTGTGAAATGAAACCTAATTAAATATTTGGCTTCACAGTGGAGGAGGGGAGTAACCATCTCTTTCCAAGAATTTGGTTTCTGATATCTAAATGTCCTCTTATTTTCAAATGAAATTACTTCAGAAGTGACATTATGTTCCTAAAACGTGTTTGGCATGAAGTAAACAGACACAGGCACCACCACATTTCTGGAGAGGCAAGGGAAGCTCCCTCTGCCAAACCGCTGCCTGTATTACACCTTCAGCTCCCACCTTGGTGGTTGCGTGAACTTTTGACCCACAATGACCCAAAGTAGAACCCAAGGGAAAGAATTCAAATTTGCTGTTTATTATTCCTCATTTTTCCTTCCAATTGTTAATTCAGATTCGGGATTATTTTTCAAAATCTGACAGCGGGCACTTTCTGCTTTGAGCTCATCTCTGCCCACAACTCAATTTAGCACCAGCTGCAGTAAAGTCCTAACTCTCATCCTTGGAAACAATCTAGCAGGATTTGGTCAATCTTTGTGGTAAAATACCAAATGACAAGATTTTTGTGCTATATCAAATATATTTTACTGTATTAAAAAAATCACATGCTTTGGATTTCTTTTTAATAAAAGGTATATAATTCTATAAATGCTAATACGGCTCCCTAAACTCTGACCCTCTGACAAAAACAGGAAGATCTTATTAAAGATCCAGGCAAATATTTGAAGTAGTAACATTTTGGTATTCAGAGACAAAAACTTCTCACCACATCTAAAATAAAAGTCTTATTTAAGAGCTTCTGCACATTGCTGTGAAACATGGAAGAATGGGCAAAGTACAAAACTGTGAAGAGCAACAAAAACAGGAAGAGGAGGAAAAAGTTAATCTTAAAACTAAGTTTAGTTGTTATTGGTACTCAGTCTCTACATTTTAAAAAGTGTTAACAGCTTCTTTTGACAGCCCTTTAGGGAAGCAATTTGTGAAAAGTACTTTAAAGGGCGATTTATTTGAAAAATTCTAATAGACTTTTGCAAGTGGAAGAATTATTGGGCCCTTGGCTATTAGCACAAACACCAACCCCTCGCCACGTCAGAGACCCGGCAAACAGGAATATTTCAGAGGGCTTGAGGGAATAGGTAAGCAGGGGAAAATCTGCTGTGGCAGAAACACACTCATTGCTACAATATGTTTTAAAATCCTACTCTTTTCCCACTCTCAGCTATTCAAAGACTGACAAAGTTTTTATATTTATTACTGATACTGAGGATGAGAGAAGCATGAGGGGTTTGGCTTTTTCCTACTTGCTTTATCCTAGCAAAAAGTATTCAATTCAGGAGCTTTGTTTCTGTTCACTGGAAAGCAAATTTACGGCAACTAAAGAACCAAAGCATTAAAGAGCAGACTGGGATAATTCAAAAGCCCTCAGAACACCTTCAAGGGGTCTTTGCACCTCTAGTAACAACAGTGCCTACACAAAATGTTCCACTTATACGAATGAGTTTCAGAAGAATAACATTAAAAGCCTGAGTTACAGTAATGCCAAACTGTTTTAGTGTTCTAGGCAAACGTTTTCATGCTGCTTTTTGTCCATTCTCTTTACAGAACTAGGTCAGAATTGAGCAGAAAGCAAGAAAATATCACACTAAAAGCTCCTAATCCCACAGGCTTCTTATAATTACAGTATCACTCTCATTCCCTACTGGGAAAATACATCTCCCCTCCAATAATGAAGTGGATCATTCAGCTCACTGGTAAGTATCGAGTTTGGTCATAATTTGCCTAGGGTGTATTTCATGCTCAGTTCTTTATCTTTAAATGTCTATAAATGATGTAGCAAGATTTATAAAAAGGTATTTGGAAAATACATTATGGCTTCCAGCAGAACCATTTTACAGCTGGGTTCAGAGTTGAGGATAATTTTGTTTCCTGAGGCCAAGCAGCACAAATTGCCATTTGCCATTCGGCAGAGTGATTCCATTCGTTCACATCTCTCTTCAAAATCAAAATACATTTCCCCAGTAATGAATTTCAGACCAATAATTTCCCATCCTGAAATAAATCCGCAACTGTGTGGTGTAACTTCAGAGCTTTGTGGTGGATACAGCAAACAGAACAAGACGCATTTTCTCCTGCTGGCAGAACACTGCGATGATCCTGATTTATCACAAATATTTCAAAACCACCAAGCAAGTCCAGCTCTGTAAATCTCAAAACAAGATAAGCAAAATTTCGTATCTGAAGCTTCTTTACCACTGATGCCCGTTTGGTTCATCATCATACGACTGATTATTGTTCCCATCAAACCACTGGAGAGAGGGAAAATCCCCCATGGGGACCAAAGCTGTATTTGTAACAGTCAGTCACTGATTTAGAAGTAATAAGTTACATTTAAAATAATTAGTGATTAAGGCATCAACCTCAGATGTCATTCTAAGCGAGTGTGACCAATACACTGAACATTCAGCAATACAGGGAATTATCTTGGAGTACTGTGTCTTAAACCTGCTATTTTATTGAAATCCATAGTCTCAGAAGATTTCCAAAACTCTTTAAATGCAGAAAGGATGGTGTTAACACCTAAACCAATGCACCTGCTGTGGTAGGGAGTTGCTGAGGGTGTTTTTAATATCATCCCAAGAGCAGTGACACAGATTTGTTGCTCCAACATTCACCACCTTTGGAACTCCAAAATCAGCACCATTATCTGTCCTGCAGACAAGACAGATAAGAACACCTACCTCTATATCCTGGATTATCTTTGGGTATAAGGACCTGTAAAACGAATTGGGGGGCCCATCTGTTGGTCTGTTTTTAAACAGGTACTGATCCCTAGAAAGAAGGAGAAACACAGCTTTCAATGTAACACAAAGAATCCAAACTTTACAGGAAGGCAAAGCCTGCCCAGAAAAAATCCTCAGCGCATACTCTCAGAAATACTTGGAAGAATTTTTAGTATCACTATTACAACCCTTGTGATTTTGGGATTTGACAAATATTTAAAATGTCCAAGGTTAAAAAGATAACAAGTGTTTTCCAGTTCTGATTCCCTGCTCCACAAGGTTTCCAGGCAGCTGGGTGCCATCCCTTTGCTCTGTACGTGCCTTTGCTCAGGCACACCACCAGAGAGCACAGGTAAACACGTTTCCAAGGCAGAACAACTCTCCAGAAACTTGGGAAGGACAGGAAAACTCCATTGCCACAAACAGGAAGGGTTTCTCTTTGAGAAGCTTCTGCAGCCCAGGCTGCTTATAGCACACTCCAGCAAAAAAAAGTCAGATTGGAAATACTTCACTTGAGAAAAAGCCCTGCAAATGTGCTGCCAGTTTTTTGTGGGCTGATGGAATTGATAATTCTCCCTGCAATACAGAAATTCTAAATTTGCACAGACTCAAGCAAGAAAAAATGGTGACCTACATGGGAGTGCAGAAGGACAGGGACAAAGCCAGAGCAGAAAGGGGAGCTGACAGCTTTGGTCTCCAGTCCCAGCAGCAATCGGGAGCTCAAGCAACACCCATTTGCTCTAACCCTGCTTTTGGGCAGAGCTCATTATGAGGGATTTGTGCAGCAGGGCTGTTCAGGTACTTACCAACCCCTCCTCTCTGAGAGCCCCTTCCAGAGTGGGTCTGTGCGTACCATTCTCTCAATGAGCTTTTTCCACAGCATCCCCTCTGAGATGACTCTCTGCCACTCCTTACACACCAGCTCTGCTGCACACAGGGATCTGGCATCGAGATAGGAAAGGATGTTTTCTGCTATGTGATCTAAGCCTTGCTCTACAAAGAAACGAAGAGCAGTCAGTAAGTGCACAGAAACAACCAAACCAGCTTTGAACGACACGGAGAATCCAGAGCTTTGGAGCACAGCAGCAACATGAGAACACTGCCATTGGTAGAGGCACCAGGTGAGTGCACACAGAGACACCAAAATATCTCCAAGGTTTTGTGTCTTTCCTGCCTCTTGGACTGTCTTTCTGCCCTGTGGGGAGAATCAGCACAACAGTGCAGCAAAAGCAGCGTGGGCAGACCCAGGAAGGGGATCCTCCCCTGCACTCTGCTCCTGAAATCCCACCTGGAGCAGGGATCACAGCTTTGGTGTCCCCAGCACAAGGACAGAGTACTGCTGGAGCAAGTCCAGAGGAGGCCATGGAGCTGCTACAGGGACTAGACCAGCTCCCCAAGGGAGCCATGCTGGCAGGGCTGGGAATGTTCAGCCTGGAGAAAGGAAGCTTGTGTGGAGACAGAGCCCCTGCCAGTGTCTTGTAGCCAGAGCTACAAGCAAGTTCCTCTGCATCAGAACTGGAGTGCCAGGACAAGGGGGAATGGCTTCACTGCCAGAGGGCAGGGTTAGATGGGATATCAGAGAGATATTGGAGACAAATTCTCTCCTGCCAGAAAATCACTGCTAAGTCTGTTCCTTATTTCAAAGGACCTGCAATTTTGCTTTCCACAAAACTCCCCTGAACTTGAGATTTTGAATAACTTCACTTTCATGAGTAACATACACCCCTTGGCCAAGCATGAAAACAATCCTTCAAAGCAGGAGATGACAACCTTTCTAATTTTCCCCTTTATCGCATGACAGCCCACTTTAGGCTTCAAATAGTCCTGACAAATCAAAGGAACTACTGTTATGTTTTTAAAGCATGAAGGAAGTGTGTTCATACAGTCCTCCACTGCACACTGAATTTCACAGGGCCTTCACAAAAATTAACAGCAGTAGAAAGCAGAAACTAATACATGTAAAATCTTACTCATTTTATTGATTTATTCTATGTAATTTAAAGAACTATAACATAAATCTAGTGGGCCTGTCCTTAGTGTCTGTGTTTGGACCTGTTCCTATTAAGGTAATTAGGGTAAATATTTCAGTTGACATCTCTTTTGAATGTAGCAATTTAAATCTGTGCAGTTCTGCTAGCAGTAAAAATCTCAAGAATAGACTTGATGTCAGACAACATGCAGGACTAAGTTTAAGACACATTAAGGCCTGAAATAGCTGCATATCCCTATTTTACATTAAAAGATAGGGATTTGTTTTAGAAAATTTCTGAAATACTTAGTAAAACCTAATCATTTTCTGAAGTAAAATGAATTTGACATCTATTGGTAGACTTTTCAAAGGAAAACATGACACCCATCCCTTATGCCTCTACAGACTCTGCAGTATTACAGAAAAAGGTGAAAAAAAGAGCTGTTGTTGATTAGAGGGAGCAGCTGAAGGTTTGGTTGAATTTCAACAATAAATTCAAACAATCAAAATCCACAGGGATTTCAAAGGTCTCTCTATAAATATCACTTGGTATGAAAATGAAACCCAAATGTGGGATGTCAACTTTAAATGTGACCAACATTAGATACAAACCAGTCACTTAGATCAGGAAACACAGCACAGTTACCACTCTATCACTGAAAACAAGGGAATTCAGATTCCATCAACTCTTCTTCCATTTTCCCTACATTCTTACGGGTATAAAATTGGTCAGGACAGCAGTGAGCAAAAACTACTCCTGTTTAAAACAAAATAATTTGACTTCTTTGAGACAAGTGAAGCCATCTTTTAAAAAGGCATCATGGAACATCCTGAGTTGAAAGGGACCCAAAAGGATCATCACCTCCAAATCTGCACAGGATGACCCCAAAAATCCCTCCATGTGTCTCACAGTGGTACTCCAGTTATCCCTTAATGTGACTGCAGCCCAACACAGGATTGATTTCAATCCGCTGGGATGAAATTCCTGGGTAAATTTAGACAGCTGTTCTTTGCACACCACAGCACCTTCAAGGAAGGCTGAATATGGGAACAATTCCCAGTATTTACATAGGGAAAAAGCAACATAAGTTTTAAAGATGTATTTTGATATATACAAATGTGGCGTAAACAAATGTAATCTTACAAAGCTCCCAAAAATTTCTTAGGCAGAAATATGTAACATGAAAAGATCTGTATCAGCCCTGAGGTATAGAAGCAAACAAAATACAATTTTAATTGAAGATCACGCTTGTACACAAAGGGCCTGGAGAATCAGTCCTAGGAGGAGCAGTTGATTTGAATTTTTTAGGATTTAGTTTTAGGCTTTGCATGGCCCCTGTGCCACCCTCAGTGTTCAGCCCTGTCCTGGCATTCCTGGGATAAGTCCACAGGCTGCTCACACACTGCAGGGCGAAGCTGTACCAGTGGCCTGCCAGGCCCACGCAGAACACACTGAACACTTACCCAAGCTGCTTTCCCACTCTGCAAACAATGTCCACACATTTCCCTTTCCAAGAATCAGATGAATCACTGTCCCCAGCAGCAATAATCCAAAGATAAAATTTCTTGCAAAAATTAATGGAAAAATAAACACAACTTTACCAGCAGATTACAACCTAGAGATTCTATATATCCACTATTGCTGCTCTGCATTTTACACTTGCTCTATGAAAAAATTCATAGTGCAAGTGTGAAAATAGATTTCATATCTGAACATATCAACACAGGTTGACACCTGGGGGTGTCGGAAGAGGTTGTGAGTAATTGAAAGGAGGAATCAAGGCTGGATAACACAAAAATCCACAACTGTTTTTGCTCTCCTGTCAGCAACAAGAATAGACAAACCAGATGCACTCATCTAAGCAGAAACTCAGCACAACATCAAAATGTAAGAGTTCCTAAACTCAAACACCTCTGCAGCAGTTATTTTCTGTATCTATGGGGTTTGTATGAAAAAGGAGTTCAGACCAAAGCTTACAGATCCACAATTTTTGTGACAACTCAGTTCCAATTCCAGCACAAGTTCTTTGGGATACACCAGTCCAGCTACTGTAACGTGGAACAACACTGGCATCCAGTGGCCAATTCAATTAATCACAGAAGGGATTCAGCCACCCTGCTGCCCTTCTCTGCACCAGGAAACAGCACTGGATCTCTGAGGGACAAATGGAAATGTGGAGGTGTTCCCAGGAGGCTGCACAGCCCAGAGCAATCCCTTCCTCCACGCTTTGGGTTTACCTGGCAGCGCAGTGATGAAGTCCCGCTGTAACATGGGCTTCAGGTAAGAGTTAATATGTCCATGCTGATAGTGACACATTCGGGAAATGAGGTGTTCCACAAATTCCACTTGATCTGATTCAGACCACTGGTCAAAATATTTTATACACAAGTCTTTTTCCTTTTCGTAGTTTCCTTCCGATGGTCTTTTTCTTGAGACAATCACAGATGAAGTTCCATTACTTATCTGGGGTTGGAAAAGGAACATTATTTATATGTTAGTATATATTTAAATATTCGTATTTATATACAACTACAGGAACAGCTTAATAAAAACTTTCTCAAGAAAGAACATGTAAGAAGATGCAAAGAAATAATCAAAACTAAATTTTAAAACACATTGTTCAAGAAATGAGTTACAGCAGAAGAATTTCAAAGACTTTTGAGGTCTTTCATAAACTTTGCTCCTAAATTACTTCTTACACTGAAAGTCTTGAATTCTTCCTATACACCTCTTACCACTTAAATTGCAAGGAACATAATTGTTTTTAGAACTACCTAACCCAGCTCAAAGCAGTGGCTTCTGGGCATGTTGCAATTTGTCTCCACAAATATTCTGCTCAGATTCTGGCAGTTAAAAAAAGAATATCAATATTTGGGACATCCACATGAACACCTCACTAAAACCCTGGGAGCTTCAGCTCCACATCAGGATGCCCCACAACACTCTGGAAGGAGTCACTGCTAATTAGTGAGCACAGCCTCAGAGTAATGCCAACTCCTCTGAGCTCCTCGGGAGCCAAGGGGCTGCTGGGGAGCAATTGGCAGCTCCAAAATATTCCCAAACTTCTTCACAGCAAACGGGTTGTGAGTCCATGCCATGTTGAACTCCTCCTTTTAAACAACAGTCACGTGCTCAGAAATATAAATTAAATTTATTCCCAAGGATGTTTTGATGCAGCGTTGTCCTTCCAAGGTCAGAACAAACACAAAATCTGAGCAAAACTCATAATTTCTCAAGGATTATCCACTGGCATCATCCTTCACTTGAAGGCTGTGATAATTTTAGGAGGATACAGCCAACAACATACATGCAGACCCAAGATTGGGACATTTCTCAAAAGCAGGAACATATAAAATCCTGTCACCTCTCCTTCTACATGCGTGTTAGACCTACCTGCCACAGGGTATTTTTCTTTGGAGACTCATCTTCATTCTGATCCTCCATTACTGACGTGTTCTGGAAAAAAAACCAAACATTACTTCAGCTTTTTACTCTGTGACAATTTCTTGGTCTACAAGCATTACGAAAAAGCAAATCAGTTGAACAGATAAAATTCATTTTCCCAGTGAACAGGATTCTCAAAGACTTCTGGCCATAAAACCTGAGTATTATAAATAAATTCCCTTTTCAACTGACATGTTTATCAATTCCATTTACTGTAAAGATAACTCCTCAACCCAGCTCCAATTTCCTTTGACAGGTTTTCATGCAGCCTTTCAACACTTTTCTCACTGGGAAATAAATTCACTTTCAATCCTACTCAAGCCAAAGCAATTAAACCTGTCGATGTATTCAACCAGCACTTTCTGCCAAAGTTAAATTGCATACAGCTAGGCAAAAAAAGAAAAAAAAAGAAATCACTATACACTACTTACGTGCAACAGAACATGCTTTTTTTTTTCCCAGCTCTAGGAATAGGAATCATTCTCTGCAATTCACTGCACAGGCTGTGCCTACAACCTTTGGCAGTCACCCCTGCCTTTATTGCAGTGTTCTTCCAACATCAGAATTGCTCCTTACTACTGCTTCCCTTCCCTCCCTTCACCAACAAAAGATGGAAGGATTTCTATAAACCTTCAGCTGCAAATGTTTCTCTGAGCTTACCTCTGTCTCCCAAAATCCTTCCCTCCTTTCTGCCCCTACTATTGATGAGCTGTTCCCTTTTGCTGTCCATGGCACAACCACCATCTCGTCCTTCCTGCTCCCAAGTCCCTCATTCCCAGGCAGTTCCAGCTTCTCCCACCCCTGCCCTCCCCATCCCCGTGCCCAGGAGACTGGCAGAGGGTTAGCAGGACAAGCTGAGTGTCCTCAAACACCATCTGCATTTATTTCAGCCTCCTTCCCTTCTTTCTTAACAGAAAAAGGAATGAGGGGCTCAGGTAAAACACACAAGGGAATAAATCACACAATTCCCTTACATGGATTATGGCTAACTCCTTAGAAATTATATCCACCCCCACTCAAAACACAATTCCATCTCAAAAGCATTCATCTCCTCCTCTTTCTTCCGTAAGGATGTGCTGCACAAACCCAGAGAACCTGGAAAATGAACAGTAGCCAGTCTATAGCAACCCTTCCTCCCCTGCTCAAGCTTACCCTGAGCCCTCCCTCAAGGTGTGGAAAAACATGTGGCACATGAACTTTGGATGACAGGATAGAAACTCTGGCCACAGGTGATGGGAAGACTCTACCTGGTTATCACACACACGACAATGACACGTACAAGCCCAGGAGGTGGCTGAAAGGGAATCCAGAAAGGGATAAAAGCCAGAGATGTTTCGGGGGACTTCACAAAAACATGGATTTCAGTGTTTCTGAACATTCACAGACCTGACAAGCACACTTCCTATGGTTTCCGAAGCCACAGTCTGTGCACAAGTCCCACTCAGCTGCTCTCACTGGGGCTCACAGCAGTGCACCGGGTGCTCTCGCCCAGCAGGGAACTCACAGCAGCCCCTCACTGACTGGGACCCAGCCAGCCCACACCAGTTTCACCATTCTGGAAAGCAAACATGCCACCAGGGAAGCATGCAGGGTTTCTCCGATTTTATTTTATTTCAATATGAATATATAAAAGTATTCATTAGAGTGATTGTATGTTGTTAGCAGGGCATCGAATTAGTGTGCCCTTAAACGAGTAAGGAACATCTCATCCCTTTTGGCAGCTGAAGGCTAAATAAACCCATGGACCCTGGGAGCTAGGAGCAAGGAACACTGAGAATATCAAACAGGTGGCTTGGGTCAGCAAATTCAGCAGAAATCCCACATTTTATCCATTTATCTCCCCAACTTCCCTTTGGCAGGGCACAGTGAGAGCCTGCCATTGCATTTCTCTATCAGAAAATATCTCAGATCTTTGCCATCTTTCCCAGGAATGGAGACTAAGAACTGCCTCCTAAACATCACGTCATTCTGGGAATATCAATAAAACTACAGCACAGCAGCACTGTGTCACAGACTGCAGGGACACAAATGTCACCAAAATCACCAAACTTCCACATCAGCAAATAGAAAAGTGAGTTTGCTCTCTTCTGCGCCCCTACTCAATTCTACTCTGCCTCCACTGCTGCCCAAGGAAAGAAACGGGCAGCAGGCTAGGGGGAGAGGCTACAGGATCACAGAATCATTAAGGCTGGAAAAGACCTGAAGGACCATTGAGTCCAAGCCGTGCCTGATCCTCACCTTGTCCCCAGCCCAGAGCACTCAGTGTCACTTCCAGGCCTTCCTTGGAGCCTCCAGGGATGGGCACTCCAAACTGCACTGCTGCCCAGAGACAGTCCCATGTCCTGTCACCATCTGGGCCACGGCTGTGGGGGCAGGTAACAGAGCTTGACTTTTAGGCTGGAAATGAGCACTGTATGCAGATATTTCACCAGGAAGTTGGCAGCTGCATTAATTTAATGGTACCCACTACATCAGCTTCTTGTGTTCTCTCTTTTCCCATCCTGACTCATTCCACACTTTCTTACTGCATTTTAGAGCTTTTAAATCCTTCATCCTTTCCCCTTCTGCTCCCAAATACGTATTTTGTTTTCCCTGTTATATCTTCTCTTCCCAATAAACTTGCTCTGCTTCTCCCTTCAAACATTTCATTTTGGGGTCATTTCTCCCATCACCCACATGCCAATTCAGACTCCAATCTCTCTCCAGCACTTAAGCCTACTAATCGGAGACCAGGAGATAATGGGTGGATCCTGCCCTATTGTCTGGAAGAAGCAATTAGACAGCTCTGATCTGTCCTGTCCATTCCCAGCACTCAGAAGAAGGATTTCAGCATTCCTGACAGTCGGTGTCACCAGTCCTGGCTCCTGGGCTCCAGCCCTTGCACAAGAACACTGACAGGCAACTCCAAGTCCAGCTCTTCCCTTCTCTCAGTGGCACTTCTTGTTCACCCCACCCATCTCCACATCCAGCCGGTCTCCCGAGTGGCTTTGAAATGGCATCACCATGGTATTCACCCCAATTTCCTGCAGCTCTGCTGCTGAACAGCTGATGGAAGCACTGACATCTCATTCCAGTGACCCCAGCAAGGCTGAGCTGCCCTTCAGGCATTCCCCAGGTGTGATTCCACCCCCTGTAAGAGCCTTGCAGCTTCTCACAGCACAAGCAGAGCTTCTAAATATTGTGAATTCATCTTGTTTATACGTTCAGTTTTTCCAGAGATTCTTGTGAAGTTGCTCACAGCTCTTGAAAAAGGAGAATTATTATTTCCAACCAGTTGTCATTCCCTAATTAGTCAGCCTGGAGTAAGTGCTCTCCATCCCTACTGGGAATGGCACCAACAGCCAAGAGATAACAATGGGTCCAAGCTGGGATATTTTGTTGTTGCCTCACAGTTGTTAAAACCCAATGAATCAAGTCACATTGAGCAAACTCCCAGACTCTATTTCCACTGACTGTAACCAGAAATGGCAGTAAAATTCACATATTGCTCCACAAGCTGGGCAAGTTTAAAAGCTCATATTCTGGAGATTTGCATCCCACATTCCTTGCTTAGTCCCGCAGAAACTTCAGGCTTTCTTCAGTCTTTCTGCTCCACAATATCTCAAGTTTCTGGGATTTCTATGGGGCGCAGAAAACCACAGCAAAAACAGGTTCACAAGTTACTTGGAGAGAAAGAGGCTCTGACAAGCCTAATTACATTGAGCTAATTCCCTCTGGAGATTATGAAAAGCTTCCAAAATAGAAACAACTACGAACGATCCCCAAAGGCAAAGAAATTGTAAACATCCTAAAACTCCATAAATCAGAGTGTCAATTAAGATACCTGAGTGCCAGGTAGCAACTGATTATCAAGCACAGCGGTTCCATGGATGTGAGGGGCAAAAGCACCCCATGTCTTCCTGCAGTTGAGTGGCACTGCAAGGCTCCCCTCTCTCAGTGGGTGCAGGAAAAGCTGCACCTCTTCCAGGAGAAATCCATCCAACCTGGACAGGCTGCTCCAGATTTCCAGCAGGCTGCTCTCAGCCTGTGTTTGCAGCGGGCTCCAGGAGCTGGGAGTGCCTTCAGTCACTTAATTGCCTGGGCAGGGGAACAGCTCAGTGCAGCTTTGTTTTTAACCCACTTGGAGCTCTAGTATCAGGAGAGCAATTATGGAAGCCATAGCAGGAAATCCTGGGAACTCGGGCAGGAGTTTCAACCCTGAGCAAGGCTTACAACACTGCTAAGTTCCTCTGATGATAATAAAGCTTTCCCTGACAAAGAAAGGATTCACAGGATACAGAGGATGGATGGATGGACAAAACAGGACAACAGCTGTGTTGCCTCGAAAAAAAGAAGAGAGTCTTATTTTTGAGCTTTAATGAAAGGAAAAGGGAAAGGAAGTAAGAACTTCTATGCCCCACTGCCCTTGAAACTACATTAGTAATTCCTATCTCTGTTGAAGACCCAGCTAAGTCTTCAACAATGTAACTTTTCACAAGATTCCCACTCTGGAAAAAAACACCACGAAATTTCAGTTAAAGTTACAAAATAAGCAAAACCAATTAAAAAATGCAGCTCAATAGGCTCTGATGTCCCTCAACAAACCACATCTGAAGAAGCTGAAGAACCAACACAAAATAACTAATACATACTTGTATACCTCAGAGTCAAACTCTGCAGGTGGAGTACAAAGAGCTGGAGCTTCAATCCCCTCCTGACCCCAGCTCTGCCACAAAGGGAGTGCTGGAGGTCCCAGCACATATTTCCCAGGGAAAGTGAGGAATCTGCCATCCTCTGGGACAGCTGGAGCCAGAACAAGGGAGGAAGCTAGGCAGCCATCTGCATCAGCTAAAAGTGATGAGCATGTGCCCCTCATGGCTTCCTGCTTTTAATAGAGCCAGAAACTGCCAAACACTTCAGAGCATTTCCAAATGAATGTGAGCCTCTCCTTGGGGAGAAATGAGCAGCATTTGCTGAGCCAGGAACCTGTTAAACAATGTTTATTAACAACATCTTGATACCTGATCATGGATAAGAGGGGATTTTCCTCTTTTAACTACGGAGAAGCTCTTAGTAAAAATGTCCTGGAGCACAAACATGAAATTAATTTGGAGAACCCCTAACCTAGACTGCACAAGACGGGAAACAACTCCTCTCACAGGAAGGACCAGATCCTCAAGATCTGTCTGTAAAGAAATGCAAAAATCCTGATGTCCCTAGGTTCCACTGGTCTCCCTGGCCCCCAGGGAAAGCTGGTTGTGCATCAAGCATAAAGATTCACTCTGCTGACCATGGCCATGTCTATATTTGATGTCTGTATTAGTAACTGCTTGTTTCAGCTTAAACTATTTACGTAAGCACTGGGGATCTGCATGAATTAGACTGAACATGCTTCAATTCTTACCTAGCTCACTGCTCTCCCAGTTGCTAGGTTTTATTTTAGTGCAGCTATTACTGGAAGTTCAAACAAAAATATACTCAAAATACTTAGAGTCTACCAAGAGCCAACAGCTGAAGGCAAAATTAGAAAAATCCCTCATTACTGAAAATAGGGCATAAATTTTTATTTGGCCTCTGACTAACCACCAAAAAGTTTAAAGGAAGACATGCTGAATTCAGCACCACAGTTCCCCAGTTTGTGTTTCAAGCTGCTACAAACTCTGAAGTTTGACCACAACTTACAGATGGTAAGTTTTTAAAAGATAGTTAATGCTCTTCCGTACCCAAGTTTGACAATTCTCAAGGGTATGTTTTGGCCAGAGCAATAAATTCCCCAAAACTGGAATTGCCTGCTCTTGCCTCTGCTCAGGGAAGGAAAATCTCAAGCTATTCCTCACCTAAATGTTCCAGAACAGTTATTTCTGTGGGTTCCAAACACTAAAAGCAGTCATTAAGTAGATCACTCTGCTGAATCACAAATGCTTTGATGACTGGCAATTAGTACCACTATTTTGTTTCAAGAGTATCAGTCTTTGCCTTAAACTCATTACAAATTAACTTGTTGATCTTATATATATATATGTGTGTGTGTGTGTGTGTGTATATATATATATATACACACATATACATAAAACTCATCTCTGTATCTCTGAGTATTCAGTATGTATCACTTCACATGGAGCCAATAAAATCATGTAAAATAAACTCTCTCCATCTTTCTTGCCAGTTCTCCCTTCAGGTTCTGGAAGGCCAGAATTAGATCTCCTCAGAGCCTTCCCTTCTCCATGCTGAACAATCCCAATGTCCTCAGCCTTTCCTCATGGGAGAGGAGCTCCATCCCTCTGATCACTCTGGTGGCCCTCAGAAGTCAGGTCATTGCAGGCTATGCCCAGAGCCACACCACATCACTTGTTTTTTAAATTACACATGAAAATGCTCAGCAGCTCAGGATTACTTTTCTGACCCAATTCCATGAAACACTAAGCAAGGACTCCAACTGCACCAGTGAGCCTTTGGGGATGGTACATCCTTTTATCAGGCAGCTGTGTGCCCGAACTGCAGCCCGAGCCTGCCTGGCAGGGCAGGAATTTAATCCTTACCCCAGCCTGTGAAGGAACCACAGCTGATGGAGAATCATAACAGCAATCATAACTACTCTGGGGCTTTTAGAACTTCTGAAATAATGTATTACACATTCTCAGAAAGATTTACATCAAAAATATTCACTGACTGACTGTTAGTTCAATTTAAGTTGCCATAAGAAACAAAACAATTGCACTTCTGTCCAAGTTCAGAGCTATTTTCCAGCATGCCTCCATTTCCATGCAGCAAGCTGATGCCACCAGAAAAACAATGTGATTACTGCATTCCCAAGAGACATCCAGTGAGGGTTTGGTTTGATTTTGTTGGGTTTTAAATATGCAGTAACTGGTAAGTTCTTATGGGCAGCCTCAACAGGTACTGCAGGATCACACTAATAACACCTTCCTTGCGGAACTGTTTCAAAGACACTCTAAACTCTCTTTTAATGTTCTGAGTGTCTGGAGTAAAGAGTCAGTAACCCAAACCTGCCTGTATCCATCCTACAAAAACAGGTTATATTTACAAGGACAATGAGCAGGGAACTGTGTAATTGTAGCAATTTGATGACTCATCCCTGCACCACTCCAGCACCACAGCAGGGCCCACAAAACTTGCACACACTGCAAACCCTTGTGCTGGATGGAAAACCAGAGCCCAAACACACAGAGAAACCACAATCTGTCCACCTGTCCCTCAGACAGAGAGCACCACTGATGCAGGACCAAGAGAAATGGCAAAAGCAGTTGGCACTTCAGCCAGGTCAGGGCTGGGGACTACGTTAAGGGGCCCACATGCTCAACTTGTGCTGCCAGGGGGAAATTTTCAATCACTAACAATAATAAATAATTGTAAAACTCTCCCAGCTCGTGAAAGAGCAGCCAGCAATAAGAGGAGCCAGCAAGGCTCCCCACAAAGCCTCACCTGAGGCTTGCCCAGATGAAAACTAGATTCATTTTTCCACCCCTGCCCAGCCCAACAGGAGCTTTAATTCCACCATCAGCCTACAAGTGGTGCTTGTTTTCCAGGCCTCTCAGCTCGTGCCTTTCACTGTCCAGTCACTGAGCCTTCCTTGGCGGACACTGTTGTGTGCAGGAATCCCAATCCACACTCCTGCCAGAGCAGCAAAATCCCAATACTCAAACTGTGTATCAAAGCAGTCATCAGCTTATCACTAATATCGCTGCTAATACTTGCAGTCACCTGCCTAAAACATCTCTCAACTAACTTTCACTACTCTAGAGGCCAAATACCTCAAAAGATAAATCCTTTCTGCCTGTGAATAACTTTTTTAACAGTAAAATGTTTAAACCAGAAACACGGCCCTGACAAACTGGCTGTAGGATGGTATACAGATATCAGGAGCAAGGTATTGGTTTGCCTTTTCAACTGATTTTTTTAAATTAAGAGTAGTTACCGCAAGTTCTCAGCTACAATTATTACTAGTAGTTTTGCACTAATGATTAATCTGTTTTCCATATAAATTTTATTAGGTTTGCACTTTTAATCTTAATCCATCCTAAAGTAGAACAGTTTTTCCTCTGTACTTTTAAGACTCAGGACAAACTTTAAACCATGTTACTTACTCAGTGAACTCACTGAATGATCTGAACAAAAAGCAGAGCTTAAGTTTTTAAAGCTTTGACTACACCATGTTACACACTTGTTCAGAACATCTGCACCTATAACTGTATCAAATGCTACTCTAAATAACTGGATTTTGTTCGGCAGTTATGAGGATTAGGTATGTCAAGCTTTTGGGATTTTTTTTATTATAATGAAAACGTTAAGTTGTATTTACTACCTTAGAAACGGTCTCAATGTCTAGTAAAAAGCCCCTTTAGCTTTTATTTCCCGCATTAAAAAAGCATCCAAAAAAGAAAACTTGAAGGGAAAATACTGGCTTGAGATTATCATCGCTTTTCTTCCTTTTAGAGCAGATGGAAAGAGACCTTTTCAGATCCATTCATCTCATCATTTATAGCACTTGCAAAAGGAAAACACACTATCTAAAATTGCATTTCAGTGCTGACTGCTCAGATTAGCACATCTGACCGAGGGTTGAACACAGAACAGCAGCTGAATTCCAGGGCTCCAGAGGCAGGTGATACATCCACGCAAGATGAAGGGATGAAGAACCTGCCCCATCCCCTCCTCCAAGCTCTGCCATTCTCATGGAGCATGCTTTCCAAAACCCCAGGGTCTGCGTGGACACCCCCATGCCAGGGCAAGGCAAAATCAAATTCCAAAAAGCTCCAAAAGTTGGACGTTTTTCTCTGCACCACATTCATGGGTAAGCAAGGCAGAAGACAGCACTTTGCCCCACACAATTTATAAGTGTTAGCAGTATTCCAGATTACAGGTAGGATAAGTAACATCTGGGAAGCAAATTTCAGGCTGAGCCAGTAATTAGGTCAGTTCAAATTCATCAAAAATAAATTAGCATCTGTTAAGATTAACTACACTTCTGCAACTTGGCTGCCTGGTGCAAAGTTAAAATACTTCAAAGGTTATTCCTGGTTTCCCAGAGGGAATTTAGATTCAGATCTCTCCTGCTGTCTCCGTATCAAACCAAAGGGAGTTACCTCAAATTGCCAGCCTAAAGCACAACGGGTCTGAAGAGCTGTGAGAGGGAGGGGACACTCAAGGGCCTCAGACACCGCAAAACTTTAAGTAGGTATACAAACTTTTTCAGTAAAACCTACTCAAAGCTACCGAACAGTCTGAAATACTAAACCTGCAGTAACCCTCAATTATTCATCCTCCACAAAATAGAAGGTATTTGCACACAAAAGAAATACAGAAAAAGCAGCTACCACAAAGAAAATTCAATCAAACCTGCAGCCTAGAACCAGTGAGCTACTCAAAAGAAGAATCCTGTCCTGTTCGAAGTTCAGTTGTTTCCTCCAGAGATGCATGGCAATGTATTCCAGACTTGGCAGCTCATGAAAGAATATCAATCTTTACAACTCCTCAGGAAATCCTAATCACTCACTAATTGTCTGAAACACAAGCTTTTGTTTATGCACAAGTTCAGTGTGGGTTTGGAACTGCTGACATCCAAGCAACCCAGAATCTGGAGAAAATCTTATCTCCATGAAGGCTGCAGCCTAACCGCAAGCTAAAGGAAAAGGTCTTCAGTAATACAAGATGTAAAAAAATACTTAAATAATTTTTTTTTTTATATCTACACAGCCTTGCTTGGGGTTAGGCAGACACTCAAGTGCTGACTTTATCTGGCTATTCAAAGGCATGTGCAATTGCATCATTTAGATTTCATATGGTTTATACCATGGATGGTAAATGTTCCTGACCTGGAAGGTCGGCACCATTTCTCTCTCTATAACTTCCAGACCCAGTTGTTGAACACAAAAGCACCTCACTGTAAGACTCTACAAAACAGGATTTGAGAACAGCAGCAACAGTTGTCCCTGTTCAATTCTCAGGTTCCTGGGTTTGGAAGATTATTTTCAATCCATACCACATCAGTGCCTGATGTCACAGCGCACCTTCTCGTGTGAGAGCAAGGTGGCAGAGCCGTGGCACAGGGCAAACCAAAGCCAGGACGAGCAGACGCCCTGTGCAGCCCAAGCCCGGCACTGGGCCAGCGGCAGTGCCAGCAGCATGCCCTCCCCAGGGCCTGGGCAGGATGGCACTGAGGAAGGAAAGCTGCTGGCCCTCGCTGCTGAACACAGGGACAGTACCAGAGAGTCCCAGCTCTCCTTCCTGTGGCCTGACCCACAGTCTGGAGGGGCTTTGAGAAGGGTTACTCTGTAGTCAGAAAGGCTGAAATAGGATTTTACAGATACTGCAGGACAACACCAATCAGTTACAGCATTGCTCCTCGAGGGCAACAACATCACCTCAAACTTCTCAGGAATCCCAAATCCACTTGGGAGCAGCGGGAGACCATTCTGCACCACAAAGCCAAGCCTTTACACGGCAAGGCTTTGCAAACACGACTATTTTGCCACAGAAATATTACAGAGGAGTAAAAAGCTCAGCTTATAGTTCCTTCTTTCTTTGTTGTAGCACTTCCTCCAGCCCTGCCAGATGGGAATTGCTACAATTTGCTCAACCCCCTGCTGTGGCTGTAGCCAGCCGCGCTACCCTTGACTGATGCCTCTCTTGATGTATTTGGATTCTCCTACCATTTCAAAGGATCACAAGAAACCAACCACCTATCACTCTTGAATGTCAGTCTTGAAGGCCCACAAAACAACTCATCAGATGCATATCACGGAGGCTCAGGAAAAGCTGTGAATGGGCAGCCTGTAAGCACCCAGGAGTCTGTCACATGGAAAGGCTAAGTGTCCTCCTTTTGACGGTGACTCAGAGTGGCACTATCAGTGTCAGCGACACCATCAACACAGCTGCTGAATTCCCCTGAGCAAGGCACCCAACCCTCCTGCCAGGGGGGTCTGATGAGGAATCTGCGGTGAAAAGGCACGGCACAAATGTAGTTTCAACCTTGGTGGGAAATATTTGATTATATATTTCTGTTTCCTAGGAAATTCCTCTGTGGAAAAGAGGCAACACCTGCAAGGAAGAGAACTGTCACACACACCCAGAACAGACTGCCTTGCATCTCCTCCTCTGCTCCATCCCTCCCAGCATGAGCATGGCACTGCCAGAAGACAGGCAGGGAGAAAGGCACATTTCCTAACATATTTCTTTCCACCGTAACAGGATCAGAGAGAAAAAAAAAAAATCCTCTCTTCCACAGGAGGCTGAGAAAGCATCAACATGAGACTGTGGCTAACAGCATCCCTTCTGCAGATGCTTTGGAAGAGCCATCAGCAATAACATCTGCCCACCACTTGTGAAATCTCTCAGGCTTAAAGGGACTGTGTTGAGCTTTCTGAGGGACACAAGTGATGTCTGAAATCGCACTCACTGTTGCAGCTCTGAGCAACGGGCACTGGATTTCCCGAGGCAAGGCGATCCATGAATTCACCATGGAAAACCTTCAGGGACATATCTTGCCCAGTGTGGAGTGGACAGATTGGGATCTCTGAATGGAACAGGAGAGAAACACTAATAAAAGGCAGGCCAGCAAGTCACCCAAATGAGTCAGGACTGTATCGCTAAGCCCCCATGACTTTTGCTGTGTTCAGAAGTCCCTCCTGCAGCAGCAGCTTAAGTGACATATCTCAGAGGGATTCATATCACCACTTCTGCCTCATCCGACTCACAAAGATCAGGGATTAAGTCCATTACTTCTGAAGAGAAGACCATGATGAGAATGCTGCCCACCAAGAAGAGCAGGCTCCTGAAAGGGGTCACTCTTCTGTTCAAGCACATTTGGCAGCTTGGGGATGAAGTGTATGACCTTTATCGCTCTGAAAAAAACTGAAAACAACAAAGTCCAAAAAAAGCACTCGTGTGTATCAGGCTGTTCGTAGTAGCAAAACTCTTTCCCCACAAGCAAAAACGTCAGGGCTTGGCAGCACCCAAACGGTGCCAGCCAGGGGAGCCACAACAGGTGACCCCAACCTGCCATGTGCTTTCACAGGCTGCTCCCTCTTTTGCTGACCACAGGGAATACAGCTGAATCCTCAGCAGGACCCACAGCCAGCTCCAAGTGATGGACGTACGTCATATCCCAGGCAAATCAGGAACCAAAACTCACAGATATTTACTCCATTTTGGTGGTTCTCACACATCAGAGATACACTTCTGCTCCTCAGCTGAGGAAAGCAAAGAGCAGAGCTCTGCCTCAGAGCTTAGACCTGGGATTTACTACAGTGAGTAACCACTCACTTCCACTTCCAAACAAACACTAGAAACTGACCCAAGACAGAGAAGGTCCCCTCCTGCCCCTAAGTATGAACAGGCTCAGTTAAAAACTGAAGTCATAAAGCCCAAAGCATGCAGATACACAAAGGACATCACAGAAGTGCTTATCAGAACCATTCCCTTTGGATAATAAATCATGCTTGGAAAAAGTAATACCTGCATTTCACATTTCCCCATCCTCCTGGTGTCTGCATCCAGCACCAAGCCATGGCTGGCCACAGCACCAGGAAGCACCACAAGAAGCTGCTGTGACTGTAAGGGACACCCAGACTGCATCCAGAGTGCTCATCCCAGTTTAGGCACTCCAGAGGAAATAGGCTGGGATATAGTGGAGACGACTAGAATAGCCAAGCACTGAAGCACCACGGGGAATAAAATGCAATGATACCCTTTGCAAAATACCTGCAGCATTTGCAACTACCACCAAACTGAGCTGTCAGATCAGGCCTCAAAATGTGTAACGCCCACACTAAGAACTAAAAAAAAAAAAAATAGATATATATATATAAAAAAAAAAAAAAATTACAAGAAACTGCTGAAAACAAACCCCAGACTGGTGTTAATTGTGACTGAGACTCCAACCAGAAAGAACAACACTGGAAAGCACCACTGCTGATTACCAGAGGGAAAACTGGCCATTTTTACCTCAGATTAAGGGTCTGCGGAATCCAGGCCATCCCCCTGCCTACACTGCCCCAAGACCCACCAGGGATAGCTTTAATTGCTTCTACACTGCTGGCCTTGGTTTAAAAGCTCTGCATCTCTGAAAAGTCTGTTCAAACACAGGGAAAAAGTACAAATATTTCAGATATTGGAGAGAACACTCTGTTCCTTTAAGTAAAAGGAATCAAATATGTATTTCTTTTTAATGGATCTGTTGGACTGTTTCTAAAAATAAATGGCAACAGTCCCACTGTTTTGAGGCAAAATACCATGTCAAAGAGGTATTTGTAAATGACTTCAGACCTAACAGAAGCAGCAATCCTGTTGTGTGGTTATGACAACTCTTTTCAACAGCTGCAGAGAATATCATTTCCAAAGAGATGCAGGCTCCAGAGCAACAGGCCACTCATCCTCTCCCACTTGTGATTTCATGCTCTACAGGAGAAAGTTTGAGCAGAGCTCATCTCTGGCACTTGCTGCTGTTTTAAGAAAACTGCATTGTGTTTGTGCCTGAATTTGTACTGGGAAAGGAGGATGAAGAAGTTTTCGTGTTCAATTCTTAGCTTTCAACTACGAGTTTTTTCCAACTACATTTTCTGTTGTTGTGCTCTCCTCCAGTATTAGCATAGAAACATCAACAGAAGCTCAAAATTAGTGAAGAGAAACAAACAGAAGCTTAAGCAAGTTAATGCTAAATTGTAACATCAATAAATAGAAAGATAAACTTCCTTCTGGAAACTTCTGTGTTTAAACGTAAACAAGGGAAATTTATGTTTGGTATCCAGCCCAGAGCACTGAGTGTCACCTCTGGGGACTCCACAAAAAAGAAAATGGAGATTCAGGAGCAACTATGGAGCTGGACATCCTGCTGGACAGAAGCCAAGGATAAAGGACAGGAAAGCCAGGGGTGCTATCCCAAACCTCCAGAGTACCGGGAGAATGGGCTTGGAGGAGTCAGGGGAGACTCAAGTCTGAGAAAGCCACTGCAGGAATGTTAAGATCTGGCCTGTGGAGGAACAAGCTGACATCTCTCACTGGCAGCTCAGGAAGTGAGACATTTCTTGTTCCTGCAGTGAATGAACTCTGCTAAAGCTTCCAGGCCACACAGGCCATGTGTGAACACAGGGAGAAAGAGGAGCAGGGCACTACATGCAATTCGGCTGAAAACTTCAAGAAGAGATGGAAAGGTGTAAGAAAGAGCCTTTTCTAAGAATCCCAAAGACCTTGGGAGGATGTAAATAAGCACAACAAAACGCTAAGCTGAGTTTTAGAAGAGAGACAGAAAGATTATTTTTGTTTTAAATTGAAGTGGAAGAAAAGTGTAACCGATGACAGGGAAGAAATTTGTTGGGGCAGTATTTGGTTACTGGATTAATTTCACTGTATCTTCCTAATAATTCATTTTCTGAGAGTTATTTCATCACCTCCTACATTATGCAATAATTCAAAGTGATGCCTGGGCTCTTATCTTCTGCTGCTTAATGAGCAGTGCTCACTTTACACTGGAGATGTTTACTCACAGAGCCCAGAACCCTGCCTGTCTCTGCCTGGTAGCCCTGCTGGAGCCATTTCCCAAATCAGCACAACAAAATACATTCAATGCCCTGCTGTGCTCCACGGATGGAGCCGTGGAAGCTGCTGTATCCACAGGGTTGCATCACACACCTGCTAACAGAACCAGTTTCTCCAAAGACCTAAACACAACTTTTGGTTTTAATATTGCAGAGGAATCCATATCAAAGCAAATGAAAATGGGAGCTATTGGATACCAGTGTGTTTGTGTACAAAAACATCATTAAAAGTAACTAAGCAATTAAAACTAAGGCCTTGTAGCAGTTTCAAGTATTATGAACTGGCATTTCATATGTACTTCTCCATGCAACAGAAACAAGTGTTAAGTGTCAGGGACTTATTTCCTAATAACATCAATTAAACCAAAAGCCAGAGTAGATGAGAGCAAACCTCAAGTACCACAAATAGGAATAAATAATTTTTAATGAATTACCTGTTTCACTTCTGCATTCACTAACAGTGCACAGAATGCAGAAAGCAATTATTTCTCAAGTCAACTGCAGGCACATAGCATGAGGAAAAGCACAGAATACACACCCAGACTGAGAACTGGAATACCTCCCCCAACCCATGGTCAGAAGGGATTTGCTGAAATGCTACAGTCTGATTTTAAACAGCCTTGTTGGGTTTGATGATTGTTAAGAACATCATAGAAAGGCAGAGCAAACCTAATTCCGTGCTTTCTTCCTTTAGGTGGACAGCGGGTGACTGCTGAAACCTATAGGTTTAAAAAAGCCCCAAGACTGAGTAAGAGCTTTCTGAAGACATTCTCCACGGCTTCTGAGTGAAGACTGCTCTTCCCCCTTACCAGCCTGTTCACTGGTTACTCTACACACACCACACACAACAGATATAACTCCAGACAACTTCTATGAATGACGCCAGAGCTTCTGTATTTCCCTTCCAGCACCTCCTATTAATCATTTCACCCTAACTGAACATGTGCTACAGAACCAAGAGCTCCTGCTACCTGTGCCCCACCTGATTTCTATGTGGGCTTAGAGCTCAGGAAACAATGAAGGGCAAGTCACAGTGCCAAAAATAATAAATGGGGAAAGCAGCTGGTGCCACTTTTGCTTCCAAATTCCCCTTCAGGCATCACTGAGTCACACACACAAAAGGAGAACTTTAAAAAAAAAAAAAAAAAAAATCCTTCACAGACACTTCCAAAAGTCTCAAAGCCTCTTCTGGTTGCAGCTCTACAAGAACAATCAAACCTTAACAAAGAGAAAAAAGCTTTTTATTTTGGCACAATGTTTCATTGAACCATGGAATATCTTGAACTGGAAGGGACCCACAAGTATTATCAAAGTCCAACCCCTGGCCCTGCAGACACCCCAATAATCCCACCTTATCAAAATTAGAAGTAGCTTGCAAATATTGCCAAGGGAGACACCAAATCTCTAGGACTCTGCCCTGGCATGTCTGTAGTAACTCTTCTATGAGCACTATTTGGCCATGAGACTGTTCATTTCAATAAAACTGAATTATCCATCTATGAGATTGTCTTGGACACGAGTTTTTATCGTTTCTTAAAATACTATTTCAAAACTGGAAACAAAGCATTCAAACGGAAAAACAGATTTGTATTCTAACAAAAATTTTGAAGGAGTTTCTGGTTCTGAAATTCAGATTTGCTGAATTTCAAGTGGCCACATTTTGCAAGTGAGAGGAGAGGTTTTGAAATAACTGGTTACTCTCTAAGGTAAAACACTGATGTTCTCCGGTGGCTGACCTCAAAAGGAGTGACACACAAAACTCAATTTTCATTTCATTCACAAAAAGCAATTTCTTTTTTAAGTACTCATTTTATACACATGAAAGACTGAACCACAAAATAATGCTCTTATGTTACCAAGCAAACTAATGTTAAATAATCCTTTTGTTCTGCCAAAAAAATGTTACATTCAGAAACACTTGGGGAAGTGCGACAGTTACTACACATGCTCAGCATTTTCCTTCAAAGGCAGGAACCCTGCGAGTTCAAAATTGTTAACTGGTCCCAAAAGCTCCCTTTTTATCATTTTCAATCCCTCCCAAACCAATGAAGCAGCAATTCCCCATCTATAAATTTTGCAGGCTCAGCTCCAACAGCTTACTAGAAGAAAAACAACAGAGAACTTAGGATTTAGTGGTTTTCTATGCAGACCAACACGCATTTACCCCCTCCTCCCCCAATCCCCTGTTCTTCACTTTTTAAAAAGTTAAAAAACTGAGTTAACAGGGCAACCCAAACACCGCAGGACTCCATGCTCACTATTCTGCATCGAAACACGTGCAAAGACTAAGGTATGGCTACACCCAGGACCACACTTAGGAGCAAATAAAAAGCTTATCCTTTCTAAATTAAATCACACAAATATCACAGGTTGGTCCGTTCATTGCAATTTAAGAGAAATGGAAAAGCTCATTATGTTATTTTTAATTTAAATGAGAAAGCAAAATGTAGCAGGCAACATGCAGAACTATGCTACTGATAACACAACTTCAGTAAACAGGCAATAAAACACAACATGTCATCCCCCCAGCCCTACTGCACGGAAAGCCCTTTAAGAGTCACTCCTACAATGCAGTTAAGTAGAAGATTTCAGAAACGGATGCACAAAAAACATTTAGCAGACTTAACAATTTGATTAAACAGAGTCCTGAGAGTTTAACACAAGTTCAACAGCATAACATTCACAACAAGAAAGAAGAAAGGCACCTGGAGACATCTGACACTGGGCATGCTCTGCAGGCATCTCAGTGCGCACATGCTCTCTACCAGGTTGGAGCAGCCTAGCCACAAAGACCTTGGCACAGAACACTGCAGGGTGACAAAAAGGAAGGAAGAGAAGAAGCAGTTAGATGCCACAACAAATCACTCAAGGCAGGCAACTCATTAGTATGTTAACGTGGGTACTTATCTCTGTTATTTCTACATTCATCACAGTTATCAGCCAAGGGTAAAACGTACCACTGAAGATGCTGTGCAGCAATCAAGGACAAACCATCCCTCTGGCCTGAGCTCCTTTTCCCCCCTCTGTAACCTCGTGGTTTTAATGCCCAGCTGAACGTTTTAACTGAATCCCAGCAGCAGGAGAGTTCTGGTTCACCCACACTGCTGCCCACAGCAGAGCTTCTGGGACAGAGGCAACCCAGCCTGGCCAAAATCCCTGCTCAGCTGTGCCCTGCACATTCCCCCTGGGGACAGGAGCCCAGGAGCACCCGCTGCCATTGGGGTGGCGAGGCTTTAGAACCCATCTGGAGGAGCTTCGGGAATTAAGGTTTGGCACTTCCCAGTGTCTCAGCTTTCTCAAACAAACTGTGGTTCTTTATTCTGAACTGGGACAGAGCCTGACAAAGGGAGCATGTTTTACAGAGGAACCACACTTAGCTAAGTTCAAATTGCATGACCAAGTTCTGCTTAGTCAAGGAATCCTAATGAACTGGGGAAAAATGCTGGAATTATAGTTGAAGATATCCTAAAGCCAAATTATTCCCTGGCTACATCTACCACTCATCCTGTCACCCAAGCTTAACTACCAAATTCCCCACTGCTGACATGAGAAATTTGAACATCCTTTATTTTCTGAAGCTGAAAACCTCTGATGCAGACTCCCCAATATTATTTCCCAGTTCTTTTTAAGGACAGAGCAGTACATACACCAGATAAAGTTAGGGAAAAGGATTCAATTCCTCAGCATCAAGCAGTGCACAAACCCAGCTCCAATATTTGGCACAGACTGAGCTTTCACTATTTTCCACAGAGGCTTCCAATTTCAGTTACAACAAACACCAAAACTTTAGAAGAAAAGCCCCACAGAGGTCAAAGCTGAAAGTGGAATAAATGGAGGTGAAGCCTCATGGAAAGCAGCTTGTGCCAGGATTGAGGAGGAGGAGACAGCCCAGAGCACCTAAAGGGGTTAAAACCAATTTTTTTTTTGTTTCTATTCTTATCAATAAAACAAAAGAAATATTCATCTTTTCATCTCCATGGCAAGGAGAGAAATTACAGCAAAACCAGCACAAGAATGCTCTTAGGGGCATTCACCGGACTGAAAATACGTTGAAATTCCCTCTCTTATCCAGCAGGAAGGTGTTGATTCCATAGGGATGTCCTGTGCTATGTACTTGGCATGGCAAGAATGGAGCATATATCTTACAGACAGGGGTAAAAATAGTCACATTTATGTTTTATTGTATTATTATTTCGTTAACAGAACAAACACACAGTTTTCAATTATTAAAAGATATTAAACATTTATTTAGTGTTTAAAGAAATGGGATTTAGCTATAAAGTAATTACTCCAGTATATCTGTAATTACTTTGTAGTATTTAACTTTGACATGCCCTCACACTAACATTGGAAATTTAGTTCCCAGTCAACCAGTGATAACAGGAAAACTACCGTAACTTCAACAAGATATCAAAAAAAGAAGAGGTTTCCGTATTTTCAAAAAAGATGGAATGTATGTTAAAATGCAGTGATTGAAGATACACACTTTTTATAGGTCTGTTTTTTAAAAGTAGAGTGTATAAGTCAAGAAACTCTTTCCGATCTGTTTCATTCTTTGTTCCTATTGAGGACAATATCTTCAAGGTGGTTCTGCAACACTGAACCAGCAAAATTCAGGGTATTGCTGCAGGTGTTTAAAGCCCAAAACCATTTTTAAACATACAGCCCGGTAAAAAAAAGTCATTTTGCTCCCTTGACTTAATAAAAGTCATTGACAAAAAACGCAGCAAACTCCTCTCCTGAGATGTTCAGATCAGGTGTGCAAAACTGACTATACTGCTTATAATCAATCTACACCCATAGGTGCCACTAATTATAAGCTAAAAATCACTGGTTTAGAGGTTATTATGTGGGAGGGCTTAGGAACTACTCTGGCTAAATAAACTGAATTTTAAGTGCTTAAGAGAAAAATAGGTAAGTCGAGAACATTTTTAAAAATTTATTCAAAATGCATTAGACACCAAGGTCATTTCCATGCCAAGATTAAGCCACACAAAAACCTTTTCACAGCATTACAAAACCCTGCATGAAAGAATTTACAAAAACTCCCTGGACACTCAGCTGCAGCAGTGCTATTGCAAAATGCTACAAATTAAATGTTGTGTCCCACTTCACACCGAAAAAGGAACGTGGTAATATTTGTGTGCTTCCCTGACACGTTATTGCTTGACCCCATCATGAATAAAAGCTTAACAATGTTCCAAAGGCTTCACTTTGCACTGGCCCAGGGAGGTGCAGCACTATTTAATAAACTCTGGGAAGGGGAAAGTGCCAGTGGCCAATGGGCACACAATTGAAAGAGAATACAGAACAGACGTAGGGCCAACTGAAACTCAGATTTTAAGGAATAAGGTAATTAGCAATGCAGAGCTTTAACTGCCTCACATTCTGAGGGCTGTCAATCACCTGCAGGTCCTGTTTGCAGAGCTGAGAGGGGCTTTGAGCTCCAGGGCAAGGAGGGAGCAGACACAGAAACCCTCATTCTGATCTCTTCAATGCTTTGTGCTTGCAAAGACTTGTACTCTGATTTTGTTGTTAGACGATTGATGTTAATTCCTTACACAAAGAACTGCTTTGGTGGTCTAGCCCCAGGAATTACATTTCAAGCTTTACATTTCAATCTTAAATCCCAAATTTAAGCAGCATATACAAAATGCTGCATTCCCAGTGAAACCTGTAAATCCTCAATAAAAAGAGAAGATGCTTCAATGTCTTTAAGACTCAAATGTTAAGAACTTCTTACATTAATAGCAAAGCACACAGCATTGTGCATCCAATAAACCAACTTTGTAGCTGGGAACTTTTAGGATGGAGGTATAACAAAACACCTTCTTGGGCCCTGAACTATCCAAAGTTTTCCTTCACTCTGCGCTTCTCCCAGGTTATAGCAGGGCCTGGTTAAAGCAGTGTAAAATACCCAAAAATCATGTATTTCAGTGCATCTGATACTGTCACTGTGTGAGAAATTTTCACACTTTTGTATCCCTTAAAAAAAAAAACTCATCCATTTATCCTCTAAAAGCCAGTTAAATTGATCAAGAAATGCCTGTAACCTGTATTCCTGCTGGAATTAGAACACCTTTGCAACCCAGGCATGGCAATATTGCAGTGTCATAATCAAGAATGACAGCACTTATATAACTCAGACTTATGCTGCAAGTCTTATAAAATATTAAAATTATGACCTCGGAATTTTTCACTGCATTCACTTTATTTATACAAGATAATTTAGGAACTTGTGAAATTCTGGTCTTAAGGCAAAAATATGCAAAAAAAAGATACAATCAAATAACCTCAACCTTCAGTGTGATTTATTTATTTTTTTTTCAGATTTTTAGCTATAAGAAACTCACATGCTACTCAACATTGGTGATTTCCTGAGTAGTTTACTTTGATTTAGGCCTGGACCAACACAATTCGTATTTCTTTATTTCCATCAGCACTGAATATTGATAATTTTATGGGAAAGTGGTGCTACTTAAACCCCTCTCCATGGCTGGGAGCTCAGTTTAATGCAGCCCAAGGGGTGCTCTGAAAAGCTAACCTGGATTTGAGGGCAGTCTGACAGTCTGGGAAAGCCTTATGCTCCGACCTCCAACTTAATGGCAAGCTAAGATCTCCCCAAAAATCAGCATTAACCATACTAATACATAAAAAATATGAGCAGTAACACTGATTCAAGGCCTGCAGTATTATTTTACACCAGGCAGAAAAAGCAGCCAACTCCAACTCCTTCCCGGTCTGCAGGCTGGGATTTCCTCCAGATCTTACCTGGTGCTTTTCCTGTTAGGGCTTTACTCAAACAGTGCCAAGCAGAGCAGTGGTGAAGCCCTGGGCTGGGAATGAGTGCCCTGAGTGTGCACAGGTGAGAAAGCAGAACACCCAAGGGTCTGTGTGAATGCTGTGTGGGACATGCAGGGAGCAATGACACGGCTCCCCCAGGGACAGCCCAGCTGGCAGGGGACACTCCCCGCACCTCGGTGCAGCACTGCGCATCTCCGGAGGCACAGACACGACTGCTGACCAACAGGAACACTCTGGCCTCCTCCTGCTGCCACTTCACAGCCAGGCTGTGCCCAGGGAGATGCCCTGTGCCCGCGTGCTCCACACAAATCTGGTGCATTCGGTGCCATCACATCGCTGCCTTCCCCATGGCCAAGTGCACCCTCACTGGGCTTGGGGGACTCGGAAGGCTGTTGGGAGTACCATCCACAAAACATATTTCCACACTCCAGGGAGTTTTACATAAGCATTCCAGCAATTTGCTTCAATTTCAGCAGAACTGGACTCCCAGGTCAACAAAGTTGTTTCAGATGTAATTTACTCTTGCATTTATTTCTGTCCTTCCATGAGCTACAAATGCAAAAGTGAATTTCTCAAAAATAAATATCCACAGAGTGGAAAACTCATTTTAACTTGTGAAAATTTTCTGATCAGTCTTTTACTGCTACCTAGAAAAACAGGTAACCAATAGCTGAGTCACAATGCCATTAGGAAAATCAATTTAGCCAAATCACTGCCATTCACAATAAAAACTGCTCAATGGAACAACTTTCCAACAGCCATTCGAGATCTGCACATAAGCACTTGCATTTGGGGAAAAACACTAAGTGAGGAATCAGGAAATTTAAAGCAAGACAAGGGAAAAGAATTGATCAGAGAAATTCTCCTCATTACCACAGCGGTGCTCTAGATAGGACACTGAATTCACAGGAGGCTGATGGATAACGCTGTCCCACTCTGCTCCTGAAGATCAAAGTGTGTGTTTGCTACACACAGTCAATGCTACAAAAGGAATATGGGTTCAGTGGAGAGAAGATTAAATGCTTTCTTTGAATAGAATAACCATCTTACTCCATTATAATTTATTCATCAGGATAAGACTCGTGAGATGAAGCAGCTTGTTTTCAAGAAGATACCAAGGACTGGGAAGAAAATCCTAAGATGTTTGCATAAGTCACTCTGAACATTAACTGAAATAATCTCCATTTTCCAAAATACACAGCATTTAGATTAGCCCTTGCTTCCTCCATGTACATACACCCCAACTCCCACAGTTGTGCAATACGCCCCTCTGTTACCCTAAAAAGGCCATTTCTAAAGCAAAACACTTTCTTCTGCTCTCCTCCAGCAGAACAGGACTTACAGACACCTCCAGCCAGCAGCTCAGGGCAAATCCTGAGTGGGGAACACAGACCCAGCACTGCCAATCACACAGGTGAAACTTGCAGGGAGTCAAACACAGAGAAAAACATGGCTGAAACTTGTCTAATACATTAAAATCTGTCTGAGACCTTTCTGCATCAGGTTTTCAAGGCTGAGGCCTAACAGAGCTAACTATAAATCCTACGACAACCATGGCAGGGTTGAAGCACTCAACAAGTTCCTATGCCTGTGGAGCCTGGGCTGCTAGGAACAAGCCCAGGACTCCCAGGCAGGAACTGCACACCCCAGGCTCCACAGGAACACTGACACAGCTCTGAAAGCTGCCTCACATTGCACTTTCTGAAACAAAACACTTAAAACACAGGCGAGAGCAAAGCCTCCAACCTGCTCGGCTCTACTGCTGCCTTTGTAGGGCTGGCTGATGTTTCCAAATGTTAAGCAAAATTTAATAACATTGAGGATCTTGATCAGCAGAAACACTCATTTATGCTTCCTCTTTTTTTCCCTACTCAGTGTATTTTAAATTATTTCCTCTTTTCAGTTTTCATCACTAAAGATGCCAAGTTCACTTCTGCCTCCCTGTACCCTCCTTTTAGAAAAGGCACACCTGAACAGCAAATATTCCACAGAAAGATGGTATTTTACACTTTTAACTCAAAAGTGATGGGTGTGTGGAACATGTTCAATTTGATACTAGATGAGAATGCAAGAAATGTGTCAGTCAAAGGTTTGCTTAGATTCTCCCTCTGATTTATTTTAAAGAGTCACACTAAAACAGCCCTCTCCACCCTAACCAAATAAAACTCTCAACTACTTGAAAAATCAAACCAGGAAACAACAGCACCCTTTGCACAAGTAATTAATTATAAATGCACTTATCAATTAAATTCAAATATAACTTTGGCACAAAATACCACACCAGCAAAACAAATGCAGAACTAAAACCATGCATGAGATCAACAGCATCTACAAGAGTTTCTGCTGCAGGTTAAATACTGAGGCCTCACCATTCACTGCAGTAACTGCCTACAAAGGAGAATACAAAAAGGCTGAGCATTACTGCTGTTACTGTCCACAGGAATCCAGGTACATTTTTTCATGATTTTAGAATTAAGTTGCCGAGTCCAGCTGGGCACTGGAAGGTGCAGCTCTCCCACTCACACCAGATATGATACTGAACTCGCATAACTTTATTTTCCTGCCAGCCAGGGACCCAGCCTGCCTTCCTGAGGCACACACATACCTTCCAAACTCATCTTCAAGATAACCTGTTGTAGCCTTTTGCAGGCATCCCAAATCTAGAGGAATGTGACTCCAAGTACAATGGCTCTCCTCTACTCTGAAATAAACCCACTGTCACTGTGAGGCTCCTCCTGCCACCCCTGCCCTACACCAGTCCCGAAACAGCTGGGGCCAGACCTTCACACTGACAGCTCAGCAAGGGTTTAGGACACTGACTCCAAGTGCTGCCCACAACAGAATTTCAAATGGCATTTCAGCAGGAAAAGCTACATGAAATTGTCCTTGGAATAATCAGAGAAGTTCTCTCCAGGTCTGATGGACCCATCAGACAGGGACAGAACTCACAGCTGGGACCTCCTGAACTCCACAGGGAGCCCAAGGCAGTCACTGGCAATGCTGCTCTCCCCTTCCAGAAGCGGGATGTGGCAGCCAATGGCTCCGTGCCCTTTCCTGCACACACAGAAGTTCACCTCATGTTCCCAGGCCTGTGTTCCACAGCAAACTGGCAATTCTCTTCAGTATTGCTCCTGTATTTCCTGGCCATGCCCTGTCTGACTGTAAACTCAGCAGCTGATTCCCTGTGCCCTAACACTTGGGGGACATGAAGCAGTTTAAAGCAAGAGACTGAATGTGCAGACAAACTCATCTAAGCAGAAGCAGCAAGATATAGTACAGGGTGACTTCTTACCTGAAACTTTGTTTCTGGGCTTCAGATCCACCAATCCAGAATGAAAGGGGATTCGAATGGGTTTTCCTTCTCAGACTTGTCTGTTAAAAGAGAGCAGCCAATCATCTTCAGCTTGGTGTATCTACTTCTTTCTTGAACGAAATCCCATTTACTGCTAAATGCTGTTAGAGACAAGGCAGCCCAGGCACCTGCCGAGCCCAAGATCAACTACGTTAGTGGGGTCATCGGATTGGTGGATCTAAGACAGAGAAACGTATTTACAGACAAGAAATTGCTCCTTCCCTTACCCTGAGTCATCCAAACAAGTGTTTTGGAGTACAGATCACCTTGCTAAGATTAAGAAAAATGAGAAGAAGCTACAAAGCAAATAACAAAGCAAGTCCTAAAGCTTCAACCACCAGCTCACACCTCACAGGCCTGCTCCAGGAACAGAGGTTTGCACAACAGCTCAATGCAGTTCTCCTCATCTGCCATAAACATAAAGCACTGCAATGCAATTACTGCAATGATTATTTCTCTGTTTCCAGGCTCAAAATGACCTCATCTGCCTTACATGTCCACAGCACAAAAGTGGAGTTGTCAAGACGCTCCTGATCTGAACAACAGCACTGAATTCAGTACATCTGCAGTACTGTTGTGTCTGTGGAAAACAATCTAGAATCAGGAGAGAGCAAGACACTGTATGCTACTCCTGCAACAAGAAACAGTCACCTCTTGCTATGCAGGGAGATAAAAGGCCTCCAGCCAGTCCTGCCAACAGCACAGTGACTACAGAGAGCGTGACTACAGCTGGAACAGCGACACCCCGAGAAGATGGGGTCTACAGAAAACTCAACACTCCACATGCAACAGAAAGCTCAGCCTACAGAGACCAAACCACGCAACTTCTGCCAGAAGCTTCAAAAACTTTGGACCGTGGCCTACAGAGCTCCCCCTACCAGCAGTGAGAACAAAACGCTGCAGCATCCCCAGAGGAACGCATCACCACCACCTGTCACCCTCTCTCCTCTGCTCTCCAGGCCCTCCAGAGAGCTGAACCCGAGTCTCCATTGCTGTGCCCCACGTCTCAAGCTTCAGCAACTCACAGAAGGGTGGAGAATCTGCCACTGCCCCCAGCTGTGCCAAGAAACCGTCTCCATGAGGACAAGACTGTCCCTGACTCCCCACAGCTCCTGAAAGAAAGAAGCATCTTCATGGTGGGGTGATTTCCTGCTTACCAGCCACTGGCAAAGGCAGTCAATCCCAAGGCAGAGTTTCAAGGACAAAGCAGCACTGTAGGCCCAGTACCATGTCCAGTGCATGATTTTTAAGGCTGCCAAGGAAACTCCTAGGATGTCAAAGCATATGACTCAGAATTTTCAGAGTACAGCATAGCTCAGCAAGAAGCCAGCCATCAAATTATATAAATGTACTGATTTGCTAAGTCACTGCAGAGCCAGCAGGGTGCTGGAAGGAGAGGCACTTCTTCATGAAACCAAACCTTGATATTACTTGCAAGTGTAACAGCACAGGTCTGATTTTTGTCTCCAGAAGGACTGATGCGCTGGAGACAGTCTGAATAACAAGTTTCCCTGGCTAGTCCTCCTCTGCCCTAAGAGAATTGCCAACGAGATTTTCTATCAAGTCCAAGCTGGAACATACTAAGTTTAGTTTTTCAAATTCTGAGTACAGATTTTCAAAGAGCTTTAGGGATTTTTGTCTGAAAACTGAAAATTGGCTTCACTGCAAAGGCTGAAAGACTTGAAAAAGCCCCGTCATGCAAACCATGCTGAAATACCACCTCACATCTCTCAGAAAGGCAAACAGTGCACATCGGCACAACTTTTGTACCCAGACTCCACATTCAACAACTCCTCAACAGAATGAAACTCAGAGCAAACCTGCAACACTGAAAATATATATGTATACATATACATGTATATTGATTCTCATGATTAAACAAAAATTCTGTAGTGTTGCCAACAGCTTGAAGTTGACCCAAAAAGCTTTTTTTGCCATTTTTCCCCAAAAACATACCACTCCCTATTCCTAGCAAGTACGTCCCTACCTACATCTTACATTTCCATCTGCATTCATCCTACAAATGGGCCCAGGAAGTTGAACTACTCTTTGATCCCAAACGAAATTGTTCATTTCCTGGGGTGGAAGTACGAGGATGCAAGTCCTGCGGGGATGTGGATTAAAAAAGCACCAAAGAAACATGTCTTCAAAAGTTCCCACTGTTAACTTAGCCTGCATGAGAAGCAAATTAAGTTTTCAGAAAGAGTCAGTGCTTTTCATTGTTAAAACACCAATGGCATTGCATTATTTTTGCATTATCTGCTCTTGGTCATGCATTGCTCGTATTGGGAAATGTGTGGAAGCAGTACAGGAGAACAGAGTAGGCTGTCAGATGTCACACCACTGAGCTCATAAATACAACAATAAACTAGGGAAGGTATTTTCCAGAAAAACTGGATTTTCTGTGAATAACGATACCATAAAAATCAAACCACAAAATCAGATTATGTAACAACATAAACAGTGGCATGCGTATAAAGAAGACGTCGCCCAAAGAAAAAGCTGGAAGGAAAGGATTGTTACCCATCAGCATTAATTTAAACAACTCAGTCAATAATCTCGTTTCCCTTCAATTCATTTTCTGCCCTGCAACAAAAAAAAAAATTCCTTGTCAAGGAGCAGCCCTCTCATAAGCACGGTCTCTTGTTCTCTCCCACACATCATTCCTCTCGCATTGGCACATTTGCTGCAACATCCATTTCATCTGAAAGCCATCAGCAATCTCCCTGAGCAGGCTGCTGCACAAGCACTCTGAGCTGCCCAGGGACAGGCAACTGGAAATGGCAAAGCACCAGCAACCTCTAAACTGCACCGCAATAAACCCAGCACACCCAGACACACATGGCAAGTTGATTTAACAAGCAGCAGAGGTGTTTTAGAAAACATGAAATGAAACAAGAAAGTACATCAATCCTTCAAAGAATATTCACAGGTCTTTCTGAGGGTACAGCTTGTAACAAGGCAGGTTGTTTTGCTGCGATGCTGCTCACAACGCTCCTCAGTGACCCAAATCTTAGCAGTGCTCAAAGCTCTGGATCCTGAGGGACACAGCGGGCACCGTCTGACATGCAGCAAAGGCAGATGGGCTTTTCAAAGCAGCAACCCCAGAGCACTTCAGAGAGGGCAGCTGCACCCACAGCAACTGCTTGCAGAGGCAGGATCTTGTTCCACAGACACCTTGACAGGGGTAAATCCCTGTCAGGAACTCCCGGCCCAAGGCAGAGCTCTGGGGCAGCTCGTGGAGCCAAAACCTGCCCAGACACATTCACCCAGAGGAGCCCTGCATGTGTTCCAGGCTGCAGAGAACTTCCTCTGCTGCACCTCACTAGCTCAGCACCAGGCAGAGCTTGGAGAATTTTGTCACGTTAGAAAATGTAACTGCATCATGAGGTGAGAAATCTTTGAGTCTCGAATGAGATTTAAGAAGCCTTTGGTGAAACTAAGCCTTAGGGCTTAGTCTCCCTAGGAACTGGTAACTTCCTTTTATTAAGAACCAAAAGCAATCTGGTTTCAGAAGTTCGCCCACAACTGGCACATCTGCAGCCTCCCTTCATCTGAATAATCTGATGGCGACTGCCTCCATCATCACAAACCTCAGACAACTTTTCTTTACACACTTCTGCATCGTTATATCCTCCTTCCCTCTGCCATCTCATTTCCCCAATCAGGCCATTGCTTCAGCTAACCCTTCCCAGAAGATAAAGCTTTCCACTCTCCTTTGTCCACTTCCCTCCTTTCACCTCTCTGCTGGCTCTGAGTGCAACTTGCTTTGCTCTAATTCATGCTCTTAAGCTCTTTCCTTCCTATTTTCTGCACCACTGCCAAAGTCACAGCAATCTCTTCTCTTCAGATTTGCATCCTTCCCCTGCAAGGCACTCTTTGAAATGGGACTGTAACTCCGAGATCCTGACAGCAGCACAGACCTCACATCCCCTGCTCCAAGGCTCATCCCAAGGCTGTGCCTTCCTCACATCCATCCCACCACCACCTGTTTAGCTGTTTGCTCCAGCGACTGCCTTTTACCCCACGTATGAAACCCTGCATGCTTTACTGTCCAACATGCAGCTCGCAACTCTGCTCATTTAGCTACTAAAGATTAAAAAAAGACATAAGCAAAGCAAACAGATCGTTATCCTGCTGAAGAAAGCACATCTAGGTTACACACAGGTTTATAAATGCTTTACTAACACTCCATCTACTCCCAGGCTTCAACTAAGAATCAGACACATTTCAGCTAGAACAGTACCTCCTTTGTTTCAGCTGCAAAGATGATCATTGCCTGTATCTCTGTCGCTACAAAAGTCAACTCTTTGAAGCATTACTTTAAGAATATGTGGAAAAAAAATCCCACAAATCCAACTGCATGCTTGGCTTGCAATAACTGAGACAGGGAAGAAAAAAGCCAGAGCACTATAGCCCGATTGAGATATATATACAGCAGCTGTATTTTAGCTTCCAAGCAGATTGTTGGGATTTATTTTGCACTTTAAGCTTTAAATAGTTTGGAGGCACAACCATCTCCAGTTGCAGTAACCCAAGGAGCTTCAGGTACTCCTGGAGTGATTTACAGCAGGAGCTGCTGCTGCTCAGGCAGGCCTGTGTGAAACACTTCCTTCTCAGACTGGTACCTCTGAATTGAACACCTCCACCTCACATCAAAGCCCTGCCAGGAGAAACAGACAGATTTTTGGCAAGACATTAAATTATAATTCTTCATTAATTATTTACTAAGGTATTTAAACATCGGCTTTAAGGAGAGCCAGAGAGGGGCATTCTAGACACTGAAGGCTGCATGATAGGAAGATTATTCCCCTATATGTAACTTTAAGATACAAATGATATAAGTGTGAACAAGTGCTTGCCCATTTTATTCCCAGGCATGACCTTTCCCAAACCTTTTCATGCTCCTACCACAGAGCAGTGAATGCTGAATTTGACCTGCCAGCACAGGGACCTGTGTTTGGAGAGCAGCTTGGGCAGCAAGGCCACAGTGAAACATGAGGGTCATAAGCTCAGCGAGCGGGAGAATTTCCACGCAGCTGGATTCCTGCTCAGGAGCCATCTCCCGTAGGCAGCTGGTGGGTACAGGAGCCTGGGAGCAGCAGATTTATTTTGTTATGCCATCCCCATCTCATGCTGCACACAGTTCAGCCCATAAATGTACAAAAAGCCCCCCAAACTACCTGCCACATTGATGTATTCTGTTACAACCACCTCAGTACAATCTAAGCAGATACCCCCCACCCCCTGTGAAAGCTGCTGGTAACACCAAATAATTATGGGAGGCTTCCTGGGAAAATGAAGAACACAAGGCTTTTAGCAAGTATTGAAGGTAAATGTAAATAATGGAGTTGATGCAACTGAACACCAATTTTATACACAACTCAGATCTGCAGGTAACAAAACTCATTTCACAAAGCACCGCCATTGGTTCTTTAAAAGAGCAAAAAGGTCACAGTTATCTAATTTCACTGAGAAAACCAAAACCAGGGGCAGAAAGAGCCCTTTCAGTGATCGTGGCTGGCCCTCCATCTGTTCTGGATTACTTCCTCACTCGTCTGCTCACACCCAGCATTTCCCTGAGCCCACGACTGAACCAGCTCCAACCCTGCCAGACACTGTGAGCCTCAGCATCCCAGTGAGCCCCAGTTAAGCTCGGGGTATCTCACCCATACAGGTGGGCATCACCTGCACACGGAAGCCATGGAATGGTATCACTCAGTGCTCATCCCCCTGGGCATGACTAAGGACAGAACCCGGAAACAGCACATGGCACGGGAAGCCTTCAGCTGTCCTGAGGGGCACGGCGGCCTGGAAACACTCACTAAAACTTCACACAGCAAATCAAGGTTGTCACTCTGAAACCATAAAACATTTATCTGAGATTCCAGCGTTAAAATAGAATGGTATGATTTCCATGACTGATTTTACTTCAAATAAATGCAAATGATTTATCCAAGGAAGGCACAGTTGAGGGCAAGAGCATCTGTTCTGAAACTTACATGCAATTAACATGTTGACACATTACCTCTTACAAGCCCCTCAGAATTACTGTGTATTTGCTTCCTCAGAACTGTCACGTCACACATTTTCTCCTGTATTTACTCCAGATTCATCTCCGGCACTGGAGGAAAGTGATTGAGTAAAAGTGCACCAAACCCCATCTCCCTGATCAAAGAGAAGCATAAACCATCTGCTTTTAGGAATGGGGAACACTCTTTAAAAAGAGCAGCATCACTCCCCCAAGTCTGCCAGGCAGGGATGATCCTGGATTTGGGATGTTTCCCACAGCACTGACTCCCACATTTCCAGGTCACACAGAAATTCCCAACAGGGAACTCAGCCCAAACAGCTTCTGCCCCGTGGATTCAAACAAATCTGGAGAATCTCCCCCTTCTGTACCACACCGGAAGGCAAAACTTCCATGTCTGCATTTAGGAATGATTTCCAATGATTTTAGGGAAGCATCTCCACTCAAGCACAAGTGATCCTGTGCAAGCCCCCACTGAGGTTGACATTAAATTCAACTACCAACTAGATTCTACAGAGCACCATTTTCTCTTTGAAACTACAGAATTAATTGTTCATCTTACCCAATCTTTATATTTATGATTTCTTGTGGAAGAGAGAGAAAAGTGTATTTCTAAAACCTCCTACTACATTCTAAAACTCCTACTAGCCTCACTAATATTTGCATGGATTAGCACATTTCCCAGCTCCAGCAGGTGGAGGATATGACACTCACCAGCAAAAGTCCCATTTGCTTCCTCCTGATACAACCTGGCTGCAAAGAGGAGAGACTAAAATGGGAGAGCACTCGCAAAAACACAGAAAAGTGAGGGGTTTTGAAAGCTGAGGGATCCAGATCTTCCAGCTCCAAATGCTATTTAAGCACCTCACAGAACCCAACGCTAAGGAGCGCTGGTGACCACGGAGGAGAAAATCCAGCAGAGCACACTTCCCACCTCGGGAATTTAGGGAGCACCTCTCTGGAAGGCTGGTCCTGAGCGGCTGCCCCAGCGCTGCCCTCCCAGCCGAGGCCCTCGATGGCTCTGATGTCCCCCAGGGCAGGTTCGAGACCACAGCACCAGGGGAGGAGCCTCCCTATGAACGGCTTTTAATCCCCTGCCCTCAGTGATGAGTAAAAGTAACTGAAGATACACAAAGGCTTTGTAGGTTTCCCCTTTTTCATTTTATTTCTGCTTTTTAAGAGCAGATGGTATATTTAAAGAAAGCTCGTATTTTCTGGATCAGGAGTTAACCAACAACTCCACTAGCTAAAAACCCCATTTAAGTCTCCACTGAACCCAGCTCACCTTCTGAATGCCTTAAAGGGAAATTATTTGCATTTTGCCCTTCAGCTCTGGAGAACTGCGTGAAATTTTGTACGTGAGAGCAATTCACACTTAGGAGAAAAAGCAATTATGCTTATAACAAATAAATTAGAAAATATTTACCGATTACTATTCTCTCTCACTTCCTAACTTAAATTTTACTCATGCCTAAAGGCAGTAAAACGAGGGGCCTATAGATATCTAATTTGCTTATATTAAAAAAAAAACCCAAAACACCTCTTTCTACTGCTCCCACCTGGCTGCCTCGCCACTAACGTGAATTTAGAGGCGAAGGCGTTAATTAGGGGTATAACCAACACACCAATTAGAACTCGGTAGGTAATTCTCTGTGCTGGACCGGAGCTGCAGCACCGGTGCTGCCCCGGCCCGGAGCCCCGAGCCGCCCAGCGGGGTCTGAGCAACCCCCGCGGACGCGGGGCGGTCCGGCAAGGCCGGCCCGGGGCATTCCGCTTTCGGTTCGTGCGGCGCGGCCGCGCCCCCGGCCCGGCCCTGCCTCCCGCGGGGGGTTAATCGTCATTATTTATTTATTTTCAATGAAAGGGAGCCGCTCGTGGCGCCCCGGGCGGGCCGCGGGGCCGCGGCGGAGGCGGGAGCGAGCGGATTCCCCCGTGGGAGCAGCGCGGCCGGG
>VXBU01017146.1:426739-459681 GCA_013400315.1 Bombycilla garrulus | reverse complement strand
CCCCCGCCACACGCACACGCACGCGCGCTGCGCCCGCCGTGACGCCACGACGCGCGCGGAAAGGGCGGAGCCCAGCGCGCCGGGACCCCGCCCCCACAGGAAACCCCGCGCTGCCCATTGGGCGCGGACGGCGCGCGGGGAATGACGGGAGCAGCGCGGGACCCAGCTGAGGGAACGGGAGCAAGGAACGGAAATGGGGAATGAGAACGGGAACGGGAACAGGGAACGGAAATGGAGACCGGCAACGGGGAACGGAAATGGAGACCGGCAACGGGAATGGGGACCGGGAGCGGGAATGGGAACTGAAATGGAGACCAGGAACGGGAATGGGGAGGGAAGCAGGAATGGGAACGGGAATGAGGGCGGGAGCTGGAAGCGGAGCGGCTCCGTGGGCCTGCAGAAGCGCCCAGCGTGTCCGAGCCTCCTGCCCGCGCTGCCGAGCGCCGCAGAACCGCGTAGGAAAGGCCAAGGCGGGGGTTCGGTGCGGGGCGCCGGGAATCGAAATCTCGGAAAGCGTCTTAGAGACCGCCCCCCATCCGCTCCCTCCGTGCCCGTGCACAGGGTGCCCAGAGCAGCTGGGGCTGCCCCCGCTCCCTGGCAGTGTCCAAGACCAGGATGGACACTGGGGCTCGGAGCAATGTGGATTACTTAGGAGGTGTAAAGGAAGGACCTTCCTGGGACAGGGAAAGGAGTCCCTGCCACGGCAGGGATGGGAATGAGATGGCCTTTAAGGTCCCTTCCAGCCCAAAACAGTCTGGGGTTCTGTGATGCATGGACTCATGAGATGGCTCTACATGTACTGTTTACTTAATAAACAGTTCTATCTAATAAGTCTTTAATAATCCATGTTTTAGGCCTGCTCTTGCTGGCACCACTGGACATTTCCATGTAGCTGACATCAGCCCTTGGCAATGAGCAGCTGTTTCAGCCTTTAGGGTCTGGATCCTGCTGGCAAAATGTGCCACTGCCTCAGGAGCCACAGAGCATCCCAGAGCCATCTGGAGCTCAGGTGCTTTGGGGACCAAGGACACCGAGGCCGTCCTCTGACCACGCAGCAGGGACCAACTGCAGATGTTGGCACTGGAAGCAGAACTCCTAAGCAGCAGCGTGGTGTGACAGCACAGCACTGCGCTTGCCATCAAAATGGACCTGGAGTTCCTGCTAAGCATTATTCTCTGTTACCTGTTCAAATCTCTGCCAAATGGTGAAGAGATGGAGGATGAACAAATGGAAATGTGCAAAGTCCTTTCTTATTGACAGCTTACCTGCTCCACAGGACGCTGGTGTCAGCACAAATGTCTTTCATCCACTCAAAATTGCTTAGAACAAGGCTTACCGTGAGGTAGGTCTGAACCCTTCTTAGGGCATTTAAAAGGTAAAGCAAGAGCTGCAAGTGTCTGTACCCATCAAACCCCTGCTGCTGCTACCAGCCTGGGGGTGACAGTTTGATGTGCCGCAAAAGTTGCTCCATTTCCATTTGTGGGGACCAAGCCAAACTCAAAGATGCCACTGCCCCAAAGTCCCTCTAAGCAAGGCCACAAACCCAAACCCACCCAGGGGTGCCTACGCCAGCACTGCCCTTCACCCTGATGCACCCCATTGCCATGGAAAAATCCATCCTTTTCCTGCCAAACCTGGGCCCCTGCTGGCAGCTGAGCTGGATCTTCCTCACCTTCCCTCACAAGCCCTAACAAGGACTCGCAGGTGGAATTACAGCCATTGTGTAACACACCCACATAGGTGTCACTGAGAAAGGTGGGACAAATTCCAGCTCCATGCTGCTGTTCCTGGGATTAGCTGCTGGCTCTGGACATCAGCCAAGGCAGCACAGATTTGCTTAGGACACCAAAGTAAAAAATCAGCATGTCTCAGTCTAAAAATACCCAGGGCACAGACTTGCTGACAGCACAATGCTCCTGGTGCTTTCCAAAGCCCAGTGTTCTGAGTATGGGAAGGACTCCCAGGGCAGAGGAAATTAGGAGAAAACGAAAAAGAGAAAAAAGGGGGAAAAAAAATCTTCCATTTATTCGTACAAAGAATAAATCAGTGTTGCCATCCCGGCAGTTCCAAGGGTTCCTGCACCACAGCAATGGATGCTGCACATCAGGATGGGTCTCACTCTGGCAGGAGACCTCAGATTGAGTTGGAGTACCTGTAATCTGCTCTTAATGCTCTTAATGGTGTGGTAAAAGCAATTCCTATGATGCGAGAGAAAAACTTAGAAATTAACTAAGGAAAGCATTACAAAAACATCAAATACTTTGCCTTTAGTGTGGATCACCAAGGAAAGCAAGAGTGAGGATATTAATCCCTGAACTATAAATTAAAATTGCTTCTGACCAACTCACAACTTAAGACCTCATGAGGACTGAGCAACATGTCCAAGGCATAATAAAGTGAAAACGCAAGTTTTGATCAATTTATTCTGAGATAGAAACTCACTGGGATAGAGTCAGTCCTAGGAGGAGCAGTTAAGGGAGCTGGGAAGGGGCTCAGCCTGGAGAAAAGGAGGCTCAGGGGGAACTTGTGGCTCTGCACAACTCCCTGCCAGGAGGGGACAGCCGGGGGGATCGGGCTGTGCTCCAGGGAACAGGGACAGGAGGAGAGGGAACGGCCTCAGGCTGGGCCAGGGGAGGCTCAGGGTGGCACCAGCAGGAATTTCCCCATGGAAAGGGGGCTCAGGGATCGGAACTGCCCAGGGAGGTTTGGATCCCATCCCTGGAGGTGGCACTGAGTGCTCTGGGCTGGGGACAAGGTGGGGATGGGCACAGCTGGGACTCGTTTCTTGGAGGTCTTTTCCTCCCTAACTGCGATTCAAGCACAATATTACCATGCCTACCTGGCTGCAGGCATTTGAGGAGCAGTCTCTGGGTGCGCCCCGCTCAGATGAGGTTGCGCCAGTAACTCCTCCCAGGTACATGACAGATCTGTGTCACATCTGCACAGCAGCCACGAAGGGACACAGCTGCTAATTAGTGCTAATGAGGCCCCTGCTTTGGTGGAGGCACAGCAGGGTGGTGGGGCAGTTCCCGTCCAAGAGAATTTGCTCTGCCAGTTTTTCTGTGAGGATGAGGATGAGGGGGAAGTGGAAGGGAAAGTCCAACCGACCTGGAGATATCTTGGTGTTGTGCAACAGGGCAGGGATTCCTTGAGGGTCACTTCAGCCTCACTGTATCATAGCAAAAGTAACCTTATTCATAGAAAAACCATGGAAACCCCCATCCCCCTCCACTGGAACTCAGCCATCAGTTCAGTCCATGTTTTCTGTCCACTCATTGTCCCAGGGAAGGATTTGCTCCCTGGTCCTCCCCACCTCTATTCCCACGCAGGCTCTGTCTGTGTCTCACACGCCCTGGCACCAGCACAGCTCACCTGGGCCAGGATACTGGGGGTGACATAATTTGATTTTGTCTCATTACATCTTTTCTGGATAATGAGCTGAACTATTTCTCCCAACATCATCCCACACTGAGCTGTCCTGGAGCCAACCAAGCTTCCCTGGTAGCTGCACAGCCCAGACAAGCCCAGTGTCACCAGGGTCCTTCCAGGAACCTTTGCCCCTCTTACCTGCACAGACTGGGAACAGAGCAGCTCGGGGGCAACTAGAGATCCTGGAAGCCTCAGCCCAGCTGATTTGAAGGTTCCCCACTCCAAGCAAGTCCTGGAGTCCAAGCACAGGGAGGCAAAGCAGCAAAGCGGCCACCTGGGCTGTTCCACAGACATGGCAGGGAACTGGCTTGGAAAGGCAGGGAAACTCAGCTGTGAGAATCTCTCAGCCAGGGAGGAGGGGTTTGTGCCAACGTGGGAACTGCTGGACAAACACGTGAAGCAGCTTCTCAGGACACTCCTGCCCCGGCACTGGAAAGGAGAAACTGTGGGTGAGCAATAGCTTTTGTCTCATAGCTCTAGAGGTGACTGGGGTGGAAGGGGAGTTCCACACAAGGGACATTCACTCACCTGGATTTACAGAGGTCCTTCGGCACCTCCTGCCTCCAGCCCAGCTGTCCAAGAGCTGCCACATCCAGGGTGGGCCCTGTAGGGGTTCTGGGGAGAGCAGAGCTGCACACAGGGCATGGCCACAGGGCTGCAGCTACAGCAGAGCCAATGGGGACATCCGGGGACACAAAGGGTGGAAAACTGACCCCAAAAGGGGCACAGTGAGATGAGCAAGAGCCCAGAGCCACCCCACCACAGCAGTGACCATGGGACACCTGCACAGAGAGGACAGACTGGTGGCTCTGGCAGAGCAGGGGCAGGGCTGTGGCAGAGCTGTGGCAGGGGCAGGAGCTGTGGCAGGGGCAGGAGCTGTGGCAGGGGCAGGGGCAGGGAAGGGCAGGGGCTGGGAAGGGCAGGGGCAGGGCAGGGGCAGGGCAGGGGCAGGGAAGGGCAGCAATGTCTGACCCCCACACCCCCTATGCAGCCCGGGCAGCGCTGGGGCTTTCCCACCTCACCCACTCCCAGCTCAGCCCTGCAGCAGCTCCAGGTCACCTCATTATCGCACTCCTTACAGCAGCCAGGAGCTGCCCTCTGATTTAAGCACTGAAAGCGATTCAAAAGTGTTGGAAGTGCAATTTTTCACCACCAACTAAAAATAGCGGAGTGAAATTCCAGAGCTGCCTCCAGCGCCACCGACCGGGCCCAGCTGCCCGGGACAATGGCATTTGTAGCCCACGAGTGACAACAGCACAGGCCAAGTCCAGCTCCCAAAATAACAACTCAGAAAGGGCAAATTCTGGCTTTAATTACAGCCAGACAAAAAGGAGCGTTTCAGAAGAGCATTATCAGAATATCTGAGCACGCAGTGCCAGCTGGAAACTGAGCAAGGAATGCAGAGGAAGCGGGGTGGCCTCACCACACAGACACTCCAAATGTCAGGTTTTACCAAGGGAGGGAGGCACACACAGCTGGAGCTTTCAGAACAGCTGAAGCCTTTAGCACAAGTAAAAAAACAGCAGCCAGAAGGAGCTCATGATCCACAACAAGGAGCCTCCAGCCCCGCATACAAATCCAGGTGCACACAGGGATGGGCCCTCTGAACCTCTCCAACATGCTGAGAAGCAGCTCCATGCAACATCCTGGAAGTGACTCTTTTTTTCAGTTCCAGATAACCAAGATCGGATCCCTTCTGGGGAAACAGTTATTCCCCAACAGAAAGCCAGCCATCCTGCCCAGCTTCCAACCCCAAACCTGATGGAAGTGCCCAAATGTGGCTCCATCTAACTGCCTTCCCAATTCCAGCAGCAGTCTCATGTGCTGGAGGCAGTCGAGGCTCCTGGATGGGAGCCCTGCCAGGTGATGCCCACCTTTACAGGGAAGGGAGAACCCAGCTGATGCTCTGCAATATTCAGCGTGAAAAAAGGCACTTTTGGATACAGAGCAAGTTGAGTGCACCTGGAACAAAAGCCAGGCTACAGCAGAGCTGCATTCTGAAGGGTGAGAGGAACCCAGTGACCTGATCATGGCAGCTGAAAGGAAGAAAAGTCTCATCGTGTCTCTCTGCAGGAGCCTCATCCTTCCATGGGTGAGGAGCTGCTGGGAGTTCCAGGTGCCAGGCACTGAGGGGACCCAGCACGAGCAGCCACTCAGACACAGCTGTGCTCTCACTGAAATGTGCAGGGGAGGAGCCAGGAACCAGCCAAGCTCCATGAGGAAAGAACAGCTTCCAAGCAGCATAGCTGTGGTAGCAGAGGAGAGCTCTGGGCATCCTCCCACAGCAGCCAGGCCTTCCTGATCCTGCTTCCTCTTGGAACGTACAACTGGAAAGCAGAAACCAGGCTTAGTGCAGCCAGTGAAGGGTCAGCTGAGAAATATTTGGGATTTATTAAACAATACACATCCACGTGCCTGGCTGCACCAAGTGGGGAGACTGAAGGAGGAGTTCTCTGCAGGCAGCAGCTTCCCCTGGCTGTACCAACTGAAGGGATTATTGTTATATTTTCTATTTAGTGCTGAGCTCAGCTTGATTTGACTACACCACAAGCTGAACAGTATCACTCTTGTGTACCTGGGTCACAGACAGCATGAGATTTGTGCATCACTTTTACGTCTGCTCCAGCAAAAACCACCCATGTCCAAAATTTGGGAATCCAGAGAATAAACCAGGCTGTCCCGCCTGCCACAGCTGCAGATCAGAGACGGTGTGAGGCAGAGCATAAACTTGGAAGCTGCAGCTCCCAGGAATAACTGCACAAGCCCAAGTGTCACAGCAACAGGCCAAGAGCCTCACACCCAAATCCTGCAGTTCCCATGGAAGGTGGAGGCTCAGCCTCAGCCAGAGAATCTCAGTCCAGCAACTCCTGCCAAGAGGGAATTTAAAACATCCTTTAAAAGCCCTGATATTAATGATGTCTCTCACAAACTGCCTGTCCAGCTGAGGGAGGAGGGAGGCGCTCCCTGGACAACCATGGACACACGCTGACTGCAGAAGCCAGAGAGGTCAGGGCACGCCCATGGAGCCAGGACACTTCTCTCCGGGTTGGCCTGGCCCCAAGAGGCTGAGTAGAAAAGGCTTCTTAAAAAAACATCCTGGGGTTCTGGGATGGGGATGTTAAGGGCAGGGTGCTGCTGGTGCAAGCTGTCCTTCCTCTCCCTTAGGTGTCCAGAGCACCCCAGGTAACGCACACAGCACACCTGCCTTTGGATTCCTTCTTGGATTTCTCCCTCCTTCTGAAGTCACAGTTTTAAGCTCCAGCTTCAAAGAGCAACTGCATGTGCTGGAGAAACATAGAATCATGGAATCTCTGAGGTTAGAAAAGCTCTCCCAGCCCATCGAGTCCCAGCTGTGCCCCATGCCCACCTTATCCCCAGCCCAGAGCACTCTGTGCCACCTCCAGTCCTGCCCTGGGCACCTCCAGGGATGGGCACTCCAAACCTCCCTGAACAGCCGCTGCCAAGGCCTGAGCACCTTTTCCATGGGGAAATTCCTGCTGGTGCCACCCTGAGCCTCCCCTGGCCCAGCCTGAGGCCGTTCTCTCTCCTCCTGTCCCTGTTCCCTGGAGCAGAGCCCAGCCCTCCCCAGATGTCCCGTCCTTTCAGGGAGTTGTGCAGAGCCAGAAGGGCCCCTGAGCCTCCTTTTCTCCAGGCTGAGCCCCTTCCCAGCTCCCTCAGCCACTCCTAGTACCCCAGCCTCTTCCCAGCTCATTCTCTTCCCTAAACACTCCCCAGCCCCTCGGTGTCCTTGCTGCAGTGAGGGGCCAGAACTGGACACACTCCTCAGGGACCTCAGCAGGGCCAGCACAGGGGAAAACATCCAGAAACACAAACTGAGCTATGAAAGAGCTGCCTCCAGCCTCCAGCCCTGAAGCTGGCACCGAGCTGAGAGCAAAAAGCAGGAGTTTCCTGGACTAGAGGAAATAAACCAAGAGTCTGTACTATATTCTTAAATATGGTTTAATACTCTTCTCCATTTCTGTACATCACAACACCAAGATATCACTGCTTGGGATCTCTCTGCAGAGGCTATATAGTATGCGAAGGCTAGGATCTCCCACCCCCACTGAGTGTGTTTGCATGTGTAAGTGTAATACATATCAGTATATATTGATATACACATCAATATATAATGCAATATATATCACTGAAGAGAACACATTGATTAAAGAAATACAAAAATTTGGCATCATTTCCAAACTTAAATAGTAAAAATAAAAACTACAAAAAGGAGCTGCATACCCTAATGTATCATGTGAAACAACAAGCAGTATATTCAAAAATGTAAATTTACATCCAATTTTTGTGGTCTTGTCATGTCAGATTAGACCCATTTACCATGGCAAAATCCAGAACATACTGCTGTGAGGGCCAGGGCTGTGCTCAGCCCGAAGCAGACCCAGCCCCACCTCCCAGGAGAGATTCCAGCTTGGATGTGAGGACGGCAGCGAAGCTGCTGGCCAGGTCAGGGACCAGGGGGACAAATGGTATTGCTCACAAGGACAGGAATTTTGAACCTCAAAAATCAGCGTGGCAGAAATTTGAAGAGAAGGTCCCTCTGTGCAAGTGAACCAGGACAAGAGGCGAAGGTTTGCAGCTGAAACAGGAGCTGCTCCTGAGGAGAGCACCAGGAGCGATGCTGGGAGAGCCCCCAGGGAGAGAGCAGGAGCTGAGCTGTGCCACTGCTCCCCTGGGACAGGGCCTGCCCTTGAGCCACTGCTCCCCTGGGACAGGGCCTGCCCTTGAGCCACTGCTCCCCTGGCCTGCATGGCACCTGACTCCCAGCCAGTGTCACCAGCAGGCTGGACACGCCCCAAGGATGAGCTCCCTGATCTATGGATGCTCCATGGAACAGGCAGGACGCAAAGCCTGGGCAGTCTGGGATCATCCAGAGGTGATCCTTTACCCCCTGAAGGGGACATCCCCACAGCACAGACACTGCTGGGAGCTGGGTGTTCCCAAGGCTGTGCCAGTGCTCCACAGATCAGAATCAAATATTCCACACTCCCAGTACTAATTCAGTCTTCACTTCACTGACTCGGTATTCCTGTCAAACACCCACTTCCATTAAAGACATGTGGGCTCAAATTCACATAATCAAGGAAACCTTACGCAGTCCTAAAGCAAAAAGGAAAACTTACTGAGGAACAAAAAGCCAAGTGTACCTTACTTCACTGAAATCTCATGTTTATTTTTGTCAAGACTGAAAAAAAATTCCTGAAGGCTACACTGCTCAAATCCAAATTAAGCCCAAGACTCCAGCAGCATTTTCATTGCAATCCATGAAGTGCATTTCCTAGTTTGTAAGAGCAGTGTTTCTGCAAATAGATTAAAGCACGTTTGGCCGGTGAGCCTCCCCAAACCATCAGAATTTGCAAGCCACGTGTAATGAACCAGCATTCAGGTCAGTGCCTCCTCAAGCTTTTGAAGAGAATTATGGCTCCAACCTCATTCCATTTCTTCTGCAGGCTAAGCTGAGAATGCCATGTAAATGGGTCACAGTGCTGCCAAATGCAGCAATTGATTTCTCCAATCAAAGTATAAAGAAATAAACCAGTAGGATCTTACTTCTATTAATTTTGGAAGGAAGAGGTTTACAGCAGTTAATGTATCATGAAGGTTAAAAAAATCATTTCCATAAAATACAAGAGCAACCAATTTCACCATTGAGTAAAAGTGAAAACTGGGATTCTTTTTAAATTAGTCCAAAGTGGCATGTAGGAACTTAGTAGTTTGCTGCTGTACTGACACTATGACAAATCAAAGTGTAGGGTTTTGCTTTCTTAAATCCAAATGCTCGTGGATCAAGTTCTGGAAATGTTCCAATTCTAAGGCAGGGATCTGTTGTGTTTTCCACCATGAGTTTGCTCCTTGGGTTGGATGCTGGAGGGGCGAGGCACGTGTTGCCGGACCCAGCTCGACTACCTAGTAGTCATCAAGGTCAAAAAATTCATCGTCTCCTCCTTGGTATTCCATGCCCTGGAAGTCCACCCGGTACCGCAAGATACCTGCCAAAGAAACAGCCTTTAGCTTGCCCAGCATTCCCACAGGCACAGCTTCCCCAGCTTCCCAGGAATGTCCAGCTGAGGCCTGGCAGAGACAGGCAGACGCAGTGAGAAATGCCACAGGGAATTTAGTGCCCAAAGGAAGCAGCACCTACCTGCCCAGCCTGGCCAGCTTTGTCCCGGAAAAGCTGATCCTGTTCTAGGGCTGCATCTCCACAAAACACCAGCGGCACATCACTGTTCCAGACTGAGGCCTGGCAGTGAAACTCAGACGGCAGCTGGCACTGCATCTACTTTTACAATGCAGTAAAAGTAGGATTTAAAGGCTGTTTTCCTCTTCCCACCCCAAATACCACCCCAGGGTTCTGGAAATCCTGTATCCCTGGAATCATTTTCTGAGGTGAAAGAGACTTTCAAGGACATTTCCTTTCAAGCCTACAGGGCATAGGAGCAAAGAGGACCCCAGCGTGCAAAGAGGTTGGATCTGGCACCTGGAATTACAAACCCTGAAGACTTAGAAACCTGTTGGTCCTTATGGAGCCAAACAATCCAAGGTTCCTTCCTCTCGACTGGTGCTCTCTGTGCCCTAGAAATTCCTCTTTACAATTCCACACTCCTCCCTGGTTCGCATCCAACAAAGCTGAGCACAGCCAGTGGCACAGCTTTGTCCTGGAATCCCTGCCCAGGCAGGACACGGAGCACGGCACTGGTGTGGCTCCACCTGCCCAGGATTTGTCAGACTGGCACAGGAACCACCTGCACTTCTGCCGGGTGTGGCTGATGCTCAGAGAGCTCCAGAGCAGGACTGGCTTTCAGAGGCCTCACTGCCCCAGAGAATGCTTCTTTTGAAAAGAAGCAGAAGATCAGGGAGCAAAGTTCAGGGAGGCTCTGAGAGATGAACAGCTCCAAGTGCTTCAGGAACAGGGCTGAGGGTGGTCAGAGCCCCCTGGGCAAACCCCTGTGCAGACAGAGCCAGGCAGCTCAGGGTCCTCCAGAGCTCCAGCAGCTGCACAGGGGAACAGCCCAGCCCATCCCTGAGCCTTCCAGAGGACTCAGGGATTGAAGAACACACCTGGAAAGTGACAGGGTCTGACAGGGACCATCATCCTGCTGGACAGGGAATTAATCCACCCCGGTGAACACAAATGTTTCTTGAACTGGTTTCATGACTAACAGGTATAAAATTGATCCCACTTGTGTTGGCACCAGATTATCAAACAAACCACTAAACAAGACAAACACATTTTCCTCTTGCAGTTTACCTCCAATTCCTCCAAATCCTTTCACAAATTGGGATCCTTCTTGTGATTTGTCTGTAACAATTTCCAATGTTGCTCCAAATTTCTTGTAATTGTTTGCAAACCACTCCAGGAGGGGCATACTTTCTATGAGTTCGTGTTCCTGCCCAGTCTGTGGAAACATTGGAAGGGAAAAATAAATAATATCAGTCAGTGTGTGCTCAGTACTGAGAAAATCCCCCTCAAAGCTGGCTCCGTGGCTTTGTCAGCCCCAGTAGGGACAGCAGCCCTTATGCTCCCCAGGGACATTCCTGGGGGAAGGCATTCCTGGCACAACTGGACCAGGCAAAGCTGGGCACAACCGCCAGCTCCTGGTGCTACAAAATTAATCGCTGACAGTATTCTGGGCTTCCAATATGAAATTTAGCACAGAAGCAGGAGAAAATCTGTCTTGATTCTTCTGCTTCCTGCCCTTGAGCCGTTACATCTCAGTTTCAGTGCTCATTCAGACTTGCTCTGCCCCCTGCACAGAGTCCAGCCCCCCTCATCCACCAGGCCCTGTTCTCAGGCAGGAACACTGATTGATGCAAGCACAGAGCCAAAAGGCACCATTTTCTAAGCAGGAAGTGCAGTGATTATTGTGAACTAGAAACACCTCACTGCAGGTAACACTGAAAACCCTCCATGCACAGCAGAGATTGGCAGTCCTCCCTCCAGGAGGGAAAACAACTGGAAATAGCCCCCCAGAAAAACCCAAGTGGGACGGATCCCCACCCTTTTGGCAAGGGACACTTTTTTTCCCAGCTCATTCTGCAAAGTAACACAGACTCCTGGTCCATGAGGGCTATTTGACCTGCACAGGCAGGAAACTCAGGCAGCAAACGACAGTTCCACATCAAACATATCCCAAAGCAGACACTCCCTTAGCACCATATCCAGGTCGTGATTCCTGACCTCACAGTGTTTCTGCACGACCGAAGCAATGCCCCACAAGCAGGAAGCAATGGTCTGAGGCCTTGCCTGCATGGTGCTACCAAACCCTTGTAGGTGATGGTTTGGTGGTGGTCAAAGATCCTACACTGCCCATTTACACAATCCTGGCATTGACAGCAGGGAAGACTGGAGAAAAGCAGGTGCAGAATCCAAGGAAGAGCCACAGGTTTTTTTCCTGAGGTGTCACCGAGTGCCAGAAGGTCTCACTGTGCTCAGGTGCTTGGAACAAACTTAGCCCAGGTGTCCAGAGCTCTGCACCAACACACTGAGAACAAACCCAGAAGCCCCAAAGCTGAAATACCTCCTTGTCTGTGAAGTGGGATTTATCCTTCTCTTGCTCTGGTGTCAAATATAGGATCTTCTCCTCTGAGAAGGGAATAAAAATGATGATTATTAGTTTGGGTAAGGCTGCAAGATGCAGTTTAAAGACAGCAGGACACTGAGCACAGCCAGCAACGACAAATACAGAGGGTCTGGACACTGCCACTGCCTTCCTTCCTCTCTAAAGCTCTGTGAGCAACCCCACAGGGCACAGCAGCAGAGAGCAGCTGCAGAGGCAACACAGAGAGGGACAGGTCCTGCTGCAAGCCCAGGGTTTGTCTGCAGGCACAGGAATTGTTTCTGGCCACAAGGACACCTCAGTCTCACCTCTGGTATCACACTCACAAAGCCAGAAGGAGGTTCCAGGCCCTGTGACCAAGCGCTCCCCTGGCACTGCAATTCCCTCTGTGCACTGGAACCCTGCTTGTTCCAGCTTTTCCCCCACAGGGGCTGGGAAGCTGCAGGCCAGTGACCTGCAAACTAACAGAGACCTGAACAACTGATCACTTCCCTGTCACCAGATGTCCTCAGGGACCTCCTCTAGCAAACCCATCCCAGGGAGGCACCTCGGGTGTTAAACCCTGAGAGCCTCCAGTGTCCCAGAGCACCACGTACCCTCCGTGCCTTGGCAGTGCAGAACGTATCTCATGATATCCAGGTTTTCATAGACTATCAGGATCTCTACTGCTCCCATTTCCAAAGCTTTCAGCGTATCTTCCACACCAAAGCAGTACTTCCCCGTGTCCTGGCTGATCTCATCGAAGTATCGTCCTGCAGGGCACACAGAGCTTGCCGTGAGCACTGAGCACAGCACACACACTTCGAACAAGCTTCATCTGAATGCGAGAAACTGCGAGAAGCAGCTGCCACCAAAAGGCCTGGAACTAAGGTGATCTCTGATGGAAGGATAGAGAAGGTCCAAGAAGTCTAGTGGAGAAAAAGAAACCAACCAAACCCCCTCCGTACCAGCACTGGAGGTGTCCAGGTGGCAGAAAGAACCACTGCAAGTGCCACTTTCAGCTAGTATAGCAGGGCCGGGGCAGCACAAGGGCACTGCCAGGAGGGCAAGACCAAGAGCAGCACACTCAGTGCCACACACCTGGCTCAGGAGGAGGCTGAAGTGCATCACGTACCTATTAGCTTTTTCTCTTGGATGAATTTTACATTGGAGAGGACCTCAGTTGACAACTCAATTGCTTGATTGAAGCCATTTTCCCCTCCATATGAAATATCAACTAGTTTGAGCACTTTGGATTGCAACCGCTGAAAGAGAGAAGGAGACATGAAAATACGAGGGTGACTCCTCACCCTGCCATAGGAGTCACTGCACTCACTACTGCATTTCACCTGAGGCAGAGAGACCTCTGATGCACAATACTCAACCACAGTTTTCAGGCAATGGGAACAGAGATTAGGTTTACTGGAGTTTAATTCCAATAAAGCTTCTGCTTTAGATTAGGGAACACAAAGAATGTGAATGCCAGTTCCAAACCAGAGAGGACAGATTTCTTATTAGCCCTGTTTTAAGAACAGAAGTTCTCAGCTCCTTGCAGGAGGTAGTAGGAATGGGACACTTCTTTGGATACATCACATTTTTAGTTTTGATCAAACCTCTTCAGACACCAGAGTTACATTCCTTTGGAGGAACATCTTGAATCAGAGCTACTGCTACAATCACCGCATCACCACTGACAATCAGACATTTGGGTTTGCTCAGAAAAACCCACTCACCTGATCAAACATGTCAGACTGACTTAGTTCAGTTTTGAAGTCAGCCGAGCCAGCGAGGACGAGCCCGGCCACGTTGACCTTGTCCCCGGAGATGAAGAGCTGCACGGCTGTCTCGGCCACCTTGCGCACGTAGTTGTGCCTCTTCTCCATGCGCAGGCGGGCGAAGCGCAAGGCAGACTGACCTCCTCTGCCTGCAGGGAGGGATGGGGCAGCCATGGGGGACCCACTGCATCACAGCAGCATCCTCAGGACACAGCTGGCCCAGAATAACCACAGCCAAGGGCAGCTGCAGCCTCCTGAATTCAGTTTGCCACAAGCTGAGGCAGGGGCTTCCATGGAACACTCAGAGAATAAAGCGGGTTCAATTCCACCAGGAGATTTTTCTCCACAGGGGAAAATGGCTTTTTTTCTTTATAAAGACTCACAGCTCCGTAGAAATTGAGCATCTGAGCACGTTCTCTCTCCCTGTACCTTCAGGAGAAGCCATCTCCTTTGTACACTGCCTCAAACACTGCTGATGCAGCACAGCCCAACAGTCTCTGCTGCACAGCCTCACTCGGGGCAGTGGTTTTTTTTATTTTGTCCCATCGCACTCTACAGTGGACAGTAGGCCAGGAGTAACCAGCAGACAATTTGCTGAACTCATCAGTGGCTGGCTACAACACAGCATCACAGAGTGGAACTCGAATTTTCCTTCCTCCAGGAGGCCCTGTGCTTCCTGCAGAGAGCAGCTCGCTGCTCCTCACTGTGCTGTGCACACAAACACCAGCACATCAAACCACAGTGACTTCACTGAATGGGATTACTGCTTGTACTACTGATACTTAGTTATAACTGTCCCAAAACCAAGGAAAGAGTCAAATGCAGCAAGAAATAAAAAGTGCCACTTCTAAGATCAACTGCATATTACTGTGATTCATTACTTCTGACAGAAGGCTAAGACTGGAGGCTTTGCTGTCAGATTCCAAGGGAGCACAGACTAGAGCAGAGCTAAGCCCCCACAGGCCAAGTTCCTCACTTCCACCCTCATATCCCAGCCCAGGACAGGCTGCTGCACACAGCAGAGACAGATGAGTGTGTTACCGTGCTTCTTTGGAAGATCCACAGTGAATTTGTGCAGGACTTCTCGTGTGTTTCCTTGGAGAGTTCCAAAGAGGGCCCCGCTCCCATCTATTACAATAAAGCCAAACTTGCTGTCGTCGGAGAGCAGCGCCGTGAGGGCCTGGAACAGAGAGGGAGGGCCTGGCTCACTTGGGGCACCAGGGACAGCATAGCCCCATCAGCCCCAGCTGGTCATGGCTACTTTCGTATTAATAAAGTGGAAGAAAAGCACATTCAGGAGCTGTAACCATTCCAGATCACTACAGAATCCCAGGATTGTTTGGGTTGGAAGAGACCTTAAAGACCTTCCCATTCCTCCCCCTGCCGTGAGCAGGGACACCTCCCACTGTTCCAGGCTGTTCCAAGCCCTGTCCAGCCTGGCCTTGAGCACTTCCAGGGATCCAGGGGCAGCCACAGTCCAGCCAGACCCTGTACCAGGGCCTCCCAACCCTCCCAGCAGGGAATTCCTTCCATACATAATCCCATTCCATACAACACTGTCAAGAGCACAAAGGAAACTCAGGTTTAATTTTGAACACAATTTCCCAGCTTTGCCCACCTTTGACCTGAGGTCACAGGCAGATGTGACAGCAAAACCCTGGAGATGGCCTCTGGAGAGTGTGAAGTGAAATGGATCCTACCTTTCTGAGGCTGCCTCACCTCTCTGGCTGGAATAACCGGAGCAGTAATTCTCCTGGCACTGCAGCCAGGAAAGCAGAACTTGCTCAGTTCTTTGTCAGTACAGTTTCGTACTCCAAAGCACTGACACAGCCTCCCTACCACCACCACTGGGCTGCTGCACCTGCTGACTTCAAGTCCCACAGGCAGAATGATGAAATAAATACAGTGGCTGTGGCAAATTCAGCCTTACAGAGCACAAGGAACAGCAGCAATAATTGTTCTGTACATTAACTGGCTGTGGAGACGACAGCCATAATATTTGCTGCAAAATGAAGTTACCCTTCAATTTTCCTCCCTTTAAAAAAGGCAGCTGAATATTCCCATAAGGTCATTCAAGTTGCCCAGCCCAAGCACAGTGCAGTATCAAGGTTACTGAGTTGATTTTGCCCAAATACCCAAACTCTGCACTCCTTTCTCAAGGCAATCTCTCAGCTGCTGTTCCCTCAGGAACTGTCTGAGTGGGCAGAGACATCCAGCACACACACATACTCCTGCTCACTTACACATGTCCAAAAAAGCAATAGCCAGAATCCTCTTTCTGGCTGGCAAAACCACATCAGTAGGATGGGGAACTTGTCAAAACTCCAGATTGCTTGAAGTCACCAGTTTAACACTCAAAGTGATGGTGTTGGGTTACTGCACGGGACTTCGAGCTGCCTGCAGGGCTGTCAGCCTGATTATTGGGTTGAACTGAAAGGATAAAACTCATCAGTCATCCTCTTCCAAAATCCACACAACCCAGGCTGCAGCTCTCAAGCTTAGAAGAAATAGAGGCTAAGGTTTAATGGAATCTCCTGGCCAAAGTAAATATTCTGTATTAATTCCTCAGCAGTGTGATGAATGAGAGGAGGAAGTGGCATATTACACTGCAATCTATTGAACTGGGACAGAGCCAAGCAAACCGTGTGACTGGAACGAATGCTCCAACCAAGGCATCAAAGTAAGTCATTGTAAATCCTACCCCTCAGTCACACATCAGGGCTCATAGCCCGCTGGGGGAGTTACTTCAGTTTCACACAGGCAATAAAGTATCTAGAGGAAATCTTATCAGATGCTCTTGCCAGGCAGCACATGACTACAGCTCTGGTGCTCTTGATTTCCTCGTATTTTCATAGAGGACCAATGATCAGCGATTCCCTGATCAGCTCTGGCACTCTTTGACCTGTCAAGCACCAAGAAAGGACTACTGCCTTTCCTCAGTTCCTTCAGCTTGGACTCAGCTTTCCCTCTGCAGCTGTAGCCGAAGATGAAGATGAGCTCCTCCTCCTACTCCTTCAGACCCCGACTTTCCCAGGAAAACTGTAGGTGCCCAAGCAGCTGCCCTGGCTGTCAGCTCAACTGGGGGAACCACGGGGTTCAAGGCTCTACAGCCAGAGAGGGGGGGCGACAAAGCCAGAGCTCAGAGCTCACAGCCCCCAGCAGGCTGCTGCAGCCCCAGGTAAATAACCTCACATCTCACAGCCAGGGGAGAGCACAGAGCCCATGCAGGAAGGGGCTGGCAGTGATCCCATCATCAGGAGCAGCAATTCCCACAAATTCCCCTCAGGTCACTGCCACTCATGGTGAGCACTGCCACACACCAGCACCACTGGATTTGCAGCTGCTCCTCGGAACAGCCTGCTGGGCACCTCTATATTGAATCTGCCCTGAGGCAGCAGCTACAGAGGAGAACAAATGAATCCGTCCTCGGACAGAGCAGGAGGAACCCCAGAACCCTCGCACTGCCCACAGCAGCAGGGACAAACACATCCCTGAGCTTGGCATCCTACTGGCTCTCTACTGAACTCTCTTATTTGCCTCTTGCTTTCACTCATCTATGCACAGGTTTTTATCCCTGGGAGGTCAAAGGCATGTTGGGATTTCATCCTTGGTGGGGAGCCAGAATAGTAGGGATGGATCTCACCTGTGCAACAAGCACACCTCTCCCTGATGTACTCCTACCGTCTGGAAGCCACTCATGGATCACATCTCCACAGACCCAAGCGGAACTACATCACTGGAGGGCCTGCCAAGCCCACGTCACACAGGTTTGACAGCAGGCAATTAAGTCTCAGGCCACACATTTTTCATGGGGAACATCAAGGACGTGAGGGGCACTGCAAACATTGAGATCTCTGCACCTGCCAGAGCCAAAACAGCCTCACAGGAAATACACTGACTGCTGTAATCCACATTTCTTTCAATATGCCTCAAATCATTCATTGAACTTAATTAGATGTTGGATGAAAATAATCCCACTTCCCCCCCAACAGAGTAGGTACATGCCAGTTCTCCATCAAGACTCTCAGTTAACACACCTGATAGCAAGACTGGCAACACTGATATTATCTTGGCAGCATTTTAAAGCCTGACTCGGAATAATATCTACGGGCCTCTGTGGTTAAGAGAAAACCACCCTTCCTCCAGATACAGAGAGGAGCTCCTGTCTGTGGGTTACACAGACTTGGGGGTTGGAGGAACGGGGGTAGTCCATCAGCTCCTTCCAGCAGGCACTCCCCATCTCTGGTCAGTCCCAAACCATCCAGTGGCCTCCCCAGGGCATGTTCCTCCTGCTCTCCAGGCTCAAGCACAGCAAGGCTGTGCCCAGACCTTGGCTCCTGCAATGGGAGAGTCCTTACCTCCGTGTGGAATTTGTTGTCACACAAATACAACGACGTATTGATTGGTTTGAAAGGTTCAAAGTCAATGTTGACTTTCTTCTCTTTTCCTTCTTCTGTCACAATTGTTCCACAGTAAACAACCAGACCATTTGGAGGTACTACAAACAACACAATGCAGCTTTAGATCACTAAGGAATGTGGCAAGCTGTACCCATCAAAAACTGACTGCCAGCCCTTGAGACTCATAGCAGAGTTTAAATTCAAGTTCCCAGACTTTTAATTTTCCCTTTTCCCCACCTCATTCCCTCCCAGGTCTCTACAATGGGAAACAAACTCATTTAGTGCACCTATAGCAGACATACACCTGCCTGTTAAACCCACGAGTGTGAAAGCTCACAGCACCCAAAGAAAGGCTGAGCAGCCCCTGAAGCTTTGCTGGTCTCCACACAGGGATTTGCAGGGTGACCATCTCAGGAAAGGCCACAGGCAAAGGCAGTAACAAAGAACTCCTGTTCCAGGGCCCAGCTGAGATAGCCTGGGTCTGTTCCCCCCAACATGATGGTAGCTGCTCAATGCCATGCATAAGGCACACAGATGTTTCTGCTTGACAGGAAATCACTACTTTAACACAAATGAACTATATTGCAGAATATCCAGCTCTTAAATCTGGACAAGTTTAGCAGATTCAGTACTAAGAACAGAATCATGACCCCACTCTTTAAAGACAAGGACCACCTTTCTGTTCTAGTCCCAAAGTCCACCCCTGAAATAGCTATCCAAGGGCAACATACCTGGAATATCAGTGCAAAACAGCAGCACAGGCCAATAGATTTGATTAGCAGAAAATTGCATAGTGCAGGAACTTAAGGCTGCTTCCAAGAAAGGGAAGTGTGCCAGCATCCATACAAGCTAGAAGTTACCTTTGTTATAGAGTTTCAGTCTTTGCTGTACAGATGTAATGGCTCCCAGTACTGAAAGGCGATTCACTCTTGACTTTATGTTGGAGGCAGTGCCAAACTCATCCGCTAACATTTTTGCCACTCGCGAGATCTGGTCTTTGGGGGGAATGATCAATGAGATCATGCTGGTACCATTGCTGGGGAGGGAAAAAAGGGATGTGAGCAGGCAGCAGAGCAACAAGCACCCTCATACCACACTCTGTGTACATAGCTCTCTCCTCCCTCCCCCAAGGATGCATCTTCACTGTTACTGGTGGAACTCCCCTTCTGCTGGACAATAATGGGAGAGAAAAGAAAACAAAACAAAATAGGCTCTTCTTCAGCACTCAGCCTCTGCCAAGCAAGTCCTCCAGAAGCTGCTTGTTTACTCTGGGATACTGCTCTGGGAAGAAAGAACACATGTACAGACCAAGGGCTGCACAGACCAAGGGCTGTAAGCAGAAGGAATGGAAGCAGCTCCCAGCAAAGATTATTTAAAACAATGCAGCCACATACTTCAAGGACATCTTAGAGCCCATCCTATTTTAGCCAGCCGGAGCACTAAGCAGCCCAAGTGCTGTATTAACACGTTGTTTTCATCAGATTAATACAGAAAACTGAGATGGAAGGATTCCTTTGTCACGGTAAGTCTTTTCTGCTTTCCCACTATCACTTTTCTCGCCAGAGCAGCTCATCAGTTCTGGCAGCTACTTTAACTAAACTGTGCTAAGCACACACTGCTGCTTCACCAGCACCAACCCCAGGCACAAAGTCAAGAGATAAGACCCCACAAATCACTTAACAGGCTTAAATTAAAGGAAAATAAATTTGATACTCATTTTTCCTAGGGCTTTGGGGTGGGTCCTGCAGAAATCTTAATCCCCAAAGCTGCCTGGTGGTTCAAATCTACCCACAGCCAAAAGGAAAACTGGGGAAGTTCCCATCTGCCTTCCAACAGGTACCTCCCATTTGCCACTGAAGTATCCCAGATGTCTGAAGTGCTGCCTCTGCAATGCCTCAGATTTAACCCAGACCTCATGCTTCCCATTAGAGTAATGGCATAAAAATCAAACCACTCATCGTATCCCCCAGCCCTCTCAAGGTCAAACCAGCTAAGCTCTGTGAAAAAGCTTCTTCTCAGGATTCTGAGCCAGAGAACCAACAAAGTGCTTTTCAGACATCAAACCCCAGGGTTTTGCTCTTTTACATTTCTTATGCGAGGAGCCTACCCCAGCCCCTGCTCACTGCTGTTCCAGGCTGTCACGAATGAGTGTCCTGCTGAAGTGTTTGGGCTACAGAGGCAGCAGGGAAGTGCTTTAAAAAGCATCACTTCGTTAGCCTCTTTACACAAGTTGTACAGCCCTGGCCCAAAGACCCTCAATCCAGGCCAAGTTGAAACAGAGGCTGGCAGGTCAAATAAATCCCTGACCTTAAAGACAACTAATTTGTTTTAATATCCAAGATCCCCATACACACCAATCAAAGTCACAAAGCCACACTGGCCCATGTTACTCGTAGGAGGAGCTCTGAGCCATGCAGGCAGCTCTCAGGCTTCCAGGTCACCCCAGCCAAGAACACTCCATATCTCACTCAATTAAAGCAGTTACCCACGCCAGTGAATGGCATCAGCTTTAGGGCTGATCAGAATGAAAGCAACTCTTCCCTACTTTTCTGAAAGTATCACTCCTGAGTTATCTCCTCCTCTGAAAAGAATGAAGTCTTTACAACTTCCCAGAGATAAGAAAGCTCTGCCCATCACACCTAGCTTCCTGCATCCCCTAAGGGCATCCCAGTGTGGCAGGTGGGAGTGGGACTGTTCCACCCCTCGGGCACTCCATGGTTCTGCTAGGAAGATTGTATACAATTGTTCCTGAACTGAGGACAGAGAGGAAAGAGCAGGGAGTGAGTCCTGTCACAAGCTGCCTGGAAGAAAAGCCCAATCCCCTACCTACAAACTCCGTACAGGACTTTGCAGAGAGCAAGAAGGTCCCCCCGAGCTCCTTTTCTCCAAGCTGAGCCCCCCAGCTCCCTCAGCTGCTCCTCACAGGACTGACTCTCTAGACGCTTCCCCAGCTTTGTGCAGAACAAGGAGGAAGGCTGGGTGTGCACTCCCAAGAGCAATTCCTCAATAAAAAGTGATTTGAAAACCTCCCTGCAGTTCTCAAATGCCAGTCACCCCTCAGATGCCAGCCCCTGGCCTCGTGTTCCACCGCCCTGCAAACACTAGTGCCAGCACTGAGCACCCACTGGATCCTACTGGGGCCACTGGAACTGGGGGTTATTTATCCCACACACAGCACCTCATCCATCAGGCAGGGTCACAGCGCTGCTCCTTAGGAATACCCCACCCCAGGTAACACAGTGGCCTTTGCAAGCCCTGGTGATTTATTACTGCAAACAAATGAAAAGCGTCACAGAGGACGCATTCCCTCTCATTTAAATCTCCAACTAGTTCAACACAGCACAGTACTGTGCCTGGGCCAATCCTTCAGCGAATTCCAGTCTGGATTTGTACCCAAAAGCACCTTCCACTACCAACATCAACTGCACTTCTTGGGTTTGGCATGCTTCACCACTATTTACATAGCCAGAGCTATTTCAGCCTCTCACCAATTCCTGCAGAATCCAGCAAAACAGCTGGCATGCAGCTTGCCACAGCAGCAACCTCCTAGGCTGCTGGAAGCCTCAAGTGCAAGGAGCCAGCCAGCTTCTCACCATGTCCCCAGGCACCCAGCACCCTGAGGGGTCCCTAAACGACCAAATAATCAAAAACTGAGACCAGCAAGACACCCAGCTGAAGCAGATGGGCACCAGCACTCGGGGTGGCTTCAGAACTCCCTCACACGCTGCCAACACCCCATTATCCAACCATGCAAGAGCAGCTTTCCTCTCTTAAAGCAAGCTTGTACCTGTCTGTGACCCTAATGCGGCATGGCAGAGTCTAAAAAGCCCTGTGGTGCATCTGCTAAGCTCACCCCAAGGAGACAAAATGCAGCAAAGAGTTTCTAAGAAAGCTGCTGTTCAAAAACACTCAGAAAAAAATAGGTTGTTCTGCACAGTAAGGTAATTTCCAAGTCTCCTCTGGGTCTTTGCAGCCTCGACAAGATAAAAGGTATTTCTGCAAATCCCACTCTCTTCCCTCTGGAGCTGAGGGTTCCAGAGTACACTTACCTGGGAATGAGGTAAGGAATGAGCATCCTGAGGCCTCCCAAAAGGGGGCATATCTGTACCACACACCTGCACTGGGCACAACCCAGTGAACTATTGAGATCAGGGGCACTGCTCACACTGGTCAAACGTGCCAGGAGCTGGGTCTGCCCTACATCACACACAGCACTCCTGAAGGAAGCATGGACCCATCCCTGATTTCACAGCACTGCTGAGGTTTCCCCTAGCTCAGCACACCCAAGTTCCACCAGAGCAGCTGGGAGCTGATGCTTTCAGACCAAGCTGAGCCAGGGGCTTGCAGAGCTCAAACCAGCTGCTGTCTCTGTTCTGCCCAAAGAGCTGCCAGTGCGTGCCATCCAAGGGTGGGATGCTCCGAGATGTTTGCTCTGGAGGGAAGCAGCACCCCGGCCCATAGGCCAGCACCACAAGTGCCACTGCTCAGGGGACTGGGACAGAGGAAACAATCAGGAGCACCAGGGCCACCAGCCCACACACTAACAAGAACCAAGAGGGCATTTCAGTGTCAGCTCTGGACAAGCACAAGGCCTGCACTGCCTGCACTGTGGGTACTGCTCACAGTGCCAGCCCTGCCAGGAATGAGCAATTACCTCAGATTTATCAGCACCTACAATGAGGAGCATTAGGTATCTCTAGGAGAGAGGATGAGGATCAAAGCTCCGACTTTCCCACACCACAGCAGGTGAGCTCTAGCTTTCTCCCACAGCAGGCTAGAGGGCTGTTTGAGGGAAGAGGGGAAGCAAAAATTAACACATTTTGCTCTCTGGAGACAGCAAGTTCTTCAGAAAAATCAAGGTTTGTGGACTGGACAGCCTTTCTATTATTAAAACTCCAATGTTACTACAGTTGGAATTTCAGACAACAGTGCCACCAAAGAGCTTTCCCGGACACAGAGAGACCTCAGAGCAACTGCTGACAAGTGATCCCAGCAAGTGGCAGTGTGGCCAGCGCTGAATCACCACTAGCCCAGTCCCAAGAAGCTGCAGGGGAGAGCCACTCCTGCCAACAGCTGCTGTGGCACCTCAGCAGCTCCTTTCCCTGCAAGGAAAGGAGGGACCACCCAAGAGCCCTCCCTGTGCTGTGCGTGCAGCCTGGGAGAACCACCGGGTCCCTTCCAGGAGCAGGGACGGCCCAGAGGACGCTGGCACCAGCTGGGTCCCTGTCCCCAGTCCACGCCATGCTCAGTACCAGGAGCAGGGCCCTCTGTAGACGTGCTCTGTGCCCCAGCATGACGGAGGCACCAGAGCAGGAGCCAAGAGCACAGAGCAGGCACCACACCCATCTGGGACAGGCTGCCATGTACGCTTTGTGGCTGCTTTCCGTGAGAGCTGCCAGAGGAGCCTCCTGCTCTGGGTGGCCATCTCTGCCTGCAGAGCTTTGTCAGCATGTTCCTACTCTCCTGCCATCAGAAGGAACAGCTGAGCAGATCCTTAGACCTTCAGATTTTAGCTATTAGACAGTGATGCAGTGGTTTTCCAAAAGGCTCCCACCACCTTACACAGCATTGTGCCACTGAAATGGGTCCTGAACTGCCACACCCCACACACCGAATCAGGAGCACTCATCACAGCTCCCCTTCACCTGCCAGACAGCCACCAGCACTCTGAGGAGCAGCAGCAGTCAGTCAACCTGGCTCCTGCAATTTGTATTATGAGCTGGCACAGGAGAGCATTAATTTCACAGCCTGCTATATAAATAGCAGTGACTGGCCTGCCCTGTGCTATCAGAGGAGACCTGACAAACAGCAGCTGAGCTGAAGCTGCTCCACAGTGAAATGTTTCACACTACCAGCACACTGTGGAATGTGGGATACAGAGTCAAAGGAGGGCAGTCATTCCGAGGACTCAAAATGGGCTTACTCTTACAGGACACAGCTTCATGAGCATCCTGCTTTCCCCAGGAACCAAGGGCAGCACCAAGCCTGTGTGTGACTGCCAGAGACTGGAAGGAGCACAGAGCCAACAGCTCCCAGATAATCTGATCCCAACCACATTCCACAGCCAGGAAGCTTTCTATGAAACAGCTGTTGCCACACACTGCTCCAAGCCACGGTACCTTCCCCAGGTAACCCCTGCTGCTCTCCATCCAGGATTGTGCATTACTGGGCAGGCACAACATATCCCAAGGAGCCAAAGCTGCCTGGAGAGCCAAGGCTACCCAAGTTATGCGATGACTAAAGCAGTTCCATGCACAGCTAGCTGCAAGGCAGATGCCAGCAATATCTCTGCAATCCAAGGCAGAACTCCATCAGGCACATAGCAGAGGTGCTGAAGAGCTGCTTCTGAACCAACATCCACAGTGCTGCAGGCAGGTGGTACCTCAGTGAAGGACTAAGTTCAGGGCACAGCCCACAAAATCAGTGATCTGAGGAAAGAATATCTTGGGGTTTTTGATGCCATACCTGGGCAGAAATGCTGAATGGAGTGCTATAAGAAGGAAGTGTCCTTTGGTACAGGCAAGTACAAAACTGCCGGTTTGGGCTCCCTCACAACACCCAGGCCCTCAGACACTCTCCACTTATCCCTGCCCTGTGTGCAAGAGCACTGACCTTGCCAGAGGGAAGTTCTACACATACTCCTGCGACTTACCAATTATGGCTGTGAAACAAACAGGTCACAGCTGCTGTGCCCTTTAAAGACTAAATGTCTTACTTCATCAAACAGGAAGTGGCTCAAGTCCACTTGAGATGCCAAATCTAGAGAGACAATAGCAGATGCAAGAGCTGCACAACTTTTCCTGGAAAACCTGCTAGGAAAGAGCAGGGCAACTCAAGAGTCCAGGATCCCTCAGTGCTTCAGAGGCCACAAAACCCGGAAGCCAAAGACCGCATAACCTGTGAGAATATCAGCTGAATGCTCTGCAATAAACCCAGCCAACACACCTCAACCTAACTGCTGCTTGGAGGCACCAGGGTTTTGCGATGCCTCCACCAGAAGCAGATGAACTCCCCTCCCTGCTCTGAGCACAGCTGGAGTAAGACACAAGCACTGCACTGACAACCAGCCAGAGCACACAGCGCTAGGGAGCTGGGACCCACCACAGCTTCTCTGAGGCTTCATGTGGAGCTGAGCCAAAAGCCAGGCAGAACTTTGTACAGCACAGTTTCAGCAGGAACTTCACAATCTCCCAGAGGCATCCTGCATTTCACCCCAGCATGCACCAGAACTCTGGATCATCTCCTAAAAGGTGACATCAATACAAGTCATTCCTCAAAGGCTTCCATGTCATCCAAAGAAGGGTATGAAATATGGAAGGGACCAGTTCCCAAGCAAAAGTAAGGCAGAGTTCACCTCTCTGGATCCACTGACACCTCAGAAGCAGAGAAACAGGACAAGATGGGGGCAGGGTGGTATGAGGAGAGGATTTGCAGAGTCAAGAGACCAAGTAATTCATTCTTCAGGAACCCGTTTCAGCATAAGCATTAATTGGAGACATTGAGGCCCCCCTCCCCTGAATTGAAGAAACACCCCAGACACCGAATCCCTCCATGAGTCTCTGAATGCCACCTCTCCCCTGAACAAAGGAAAACCACTTAACTGCACAGCATGAGACTGTGCTGCTATTCCACCATGGCTCAAACAATGCCTGGCTCTCCTGCTGTAGTCCTGCTTCAAAGCCCAGGACATCAATCTTGTACATCATTCTCCTCTAGTGCTGGCAGACTGGATAGAAAAAGCACTTCATGTAACCAGAACCAGCTTGAAGCAGACACTCAGACCGTCCTGGAAAGGTATCCTGCCCACCTACCCTCACCCACTGACCTTCTCAGAGAGGAAAGGCCTCCAGATGCCAACCAAGCTCTGAGTGCCAGCCAGGGAGAGAAGCACCCAGCCAGAACTCACCCTGGAAAATACAAGTGAGCCTCATTTCCTCATTTCCCTGAGTTCAGCAGCCATGGAAAGCTTCCCACAGGGAGGCAGCAAATGGCCGCTCAGCAAAGGAGCAGAGGCAAGCCTGGCTGCAGCCTGAGCAAGGGTCAGGCGAGGCAGTGTTCCCCCTGAGCAGCCACTGGCCACCAGCCAGGAGCTGCCTCCCTCACTCCCAGGACACAAAGGAGGTGAGACAAGAATCAGGTCACGGACTTCTACTCCTGCACACAGCACAGTTTGGCAGCTCTTGTGTGTCTGAGGGCTGCAGAGGTAGCAGGTGACAGTGAGCCCTTGTCCCCCGGGCCACCACGCACCACCTGCCTGGAGGAACACGTCAACAGCTCAGTCCCCAAACTGGGACTGGCTGATACTGCTGCTCAGGCCACCACCAGCACCTCCATCCCAAACCACAGGTGCAGCTCCAGGAGCAAATGTCAGCTTCATCCCAAGCACTGAATCAGCACAAGTGCATCCTGCACACCGCACGGAGAAGGCAAATCAATGCCTCTCCAAAATCCTTGGATCAAAGGCAACAGACCACAAAACATAACTGCACAGGCATGTTTTGAATAGGCCTTATTGGCTGCATCTGACCTCATGCAGAAAGCCCGGATGCCCAATTACTGGGAAGTGGAACAGACATTTCTGCACTTCAGACGTTTGTGACTCATTGGAAGGCTCAGTTTTGCCACAGTTCCCCTGTTCTCCCTCCTCCTTCTCCAATTATTAATGCTCCAAGTTTAAAACACTTGTTGCATTATGCTAATGGGCCATTTGGGTACAAGATGTACACTGAGGGACTGAAACAAATCCAGATTTGCTTATTAAGATGCTAATGCCCCAGAGCTACATGGGAATGGGTGGCTAACAGGAGGGAAAAGAAATCCAGTTGCCACAAAGCCAAGAAAATCTGTCCTCTTTTGAAGTGCTCGTTCCCATCTCCTACCATGTCATTCCTCAGGGGCTCATTCATTAGCTTGATGTGAATGATGATCTGTGCATGAATCACACTGCTCACTACTGATTCACACAGTTGTAGAAGAGGTACCAGGCTGCTGAACAGCCACACGCTGTCAGACACTAGCTGCACTTCTGATCTGGAGCCACTTTTCCAGCTCAGGTCCTCCTCAGCCACTTGCTAGTGAGCACACTCCAAACAGCACTTCCTAATTGTTGCTGTAATTCAAAAGGAACAGGTACAGCAGGCAGGTGAGAGCCCAGGAAATGTTTTACAGCCATTAGACTGAGGCAACCAGCAGGATGTCAACAACCCTTTGGACACTGTCCCTGGCTCCAGCTGTCTTCTCATCTGGCACAGCTTTCTCAGACCACCCACTCTCAGCACCACTGAAATACGAGACACACTGCTTAGTCCCGAGATGTCTGATCAGCCCTGCCTATGTGGAATCCACATTCAGCTTCTACCCCAGCACTGTGGACACTGGCAGCCCGAAGACGTCCAACAGAGCAGGGAAATGGTGTGGAAGCAGCTGCTGTACATCCCACGTGGTTTCCTGCCACAGTGCCCTCACCTCTCCCTTCTGCCTTGGACTGTTTATATTCCAGCCTCTCTGCAAACACCTCCTCCCTCCCTCTCGTCACACCAACAGAAGCAAAAGGCAGTATTAACATTACAGCCTTTGCTTCTCACAGAAACATGACCTCCTTTAGCAACTCCCCCTGCCACAGGCAAGATGAGAAAGCAATCTGCCTTGGGTAAGAACTTAACAACCTCTTCCCTAAACACTCCACACTAATGGCAGATCACCAAGTCAAAGCAGAAAACTCACTGTCTCTAAAGCTCAATTCCTGCAGACCCTCCTCCTCCAGGTCTTGTCCCAGCCATGTCTCACGTTTCCCACAGTGTGACAGCCTAGCTAAATTCCAGCTGGAGCAGGACTCCCGTGCAAGAGAGGTCCACTGCAGACCCCAGCTCACAGGAGATCCTCAAGGCTATGCCATGACAGGCAGTAGCACAACATAAGAGCACTGCAATCTAAATATCACAGCACAAGCTGGAACGCCAAGGACCACCTTGGCACGGCTCCGGTCTTCCCAGAAGGACCAGCTCACCCAGGCCTGGGGCAAGGCCTCCATCCTACCCCTCATCCAAAGGTGAAAGCTGCAGAAACAGCTCCAGTATCGACAGTTAAACTGACCCAGAGCTCAGACCTGAGGCACAGCCACAACGACAAACAGATCCTGATAAAGAAGGCAGGGAAAGAGAGCAGGGGAGGGAGCCTCTGCCACATCTCTGGCAGTGCAGGCAGATCTCAGCAAATGCTCTTCCTGGTGTATGACACCCCCTTGAGCCAAGAGAGCCACTCTGGTACCTGCCTGGGCATGGTGGTGGTGTCACACCGAAGCAAGAGCACACCCTAAACCTGCTGTGCTGTGTCTCGTACGGAGCAGGAGAATTCACACTGGAGTTAATTACGCTATGATGCTGTCCCACAGTTATTCCAGCACAACTCCACCTTCAGCACCACCAGCAGAACAATCTAGCCACAGAAGAGTGCTGCAGGACCTCTGCCTAATTCAGGAGGGAAACACAGCTCACTGGCAGCACAAGAACCCCAGCACCACAGTTTCCCAGTTTCAAAAGAGACTGGGAGCGAGGCACAGCTGTACAGGACATAGCTGTCACTGACCCCAGTTATCCTCTGACTGCCCCCCAGCAGTGGGGCTGCCGCAACTCTGCCCACAGTGCTGTTAACTCTGGGGGTTCTCAGGCCGCTTCTGCAAAGGCCCACCATCCTCACAGTGGAACACGTCAAGAACACCTTACTCCCCGTGGTTATCCAAGCACATCTCAGCCCTGCCAAGCTGCCTGGTCCCAGAGCAGCACCATCCCAGCACATCCCAGAACAAGGTCCTGTTCCTGTTCCACAAGCCTGGGAAACAGCAGCCGCTTATGGTTTATTCCAAGGCTGGGCTTTTCCATCAGGACCAACAAGACTCCAGACAGACTGCAAGACAACCCACCTGAAAATCTTTTCTGTCTAAGCAACAGGAGAGTTTGTCCACCCTCAAGCAGAACCAGGTCTCATTTTCCAGGAATTCAAGCCTGCCTCTCTTTGCAGGAATCCTCACGTATTTTCAGGCCTCTGTTCTTCTAAGTGACTTTTTTTCTCTCACTTTTTGTTTCTCCAGCATAGTAGATGGAAGTCTCAACATGGCAGAATCCAAACCCAGGCAGGAACTGCAACCCTGTGCTTTCCTCCCAAAGCTCTGGAGACACCAAGATGCCCCCTTCTCTCGCCATTTCTCCCTTCTCCAGCTTTGAAACATTTCTTCCAGTTACAACCAGAATAAGTTACTTGTTCAGACTTCATGTTTGCATTTGTCCTGTTGACCCACCTTCCAGAGCACATAATATAGAAAAATGTTCTTTCACACACCATCCTCAGTTGTATTTGCAGTCAGTGCCTTCAGAGACACCTCAATCTTCACTTTCTCTTTTCCTGTTTCAGTAAAATGACCAACAAGGGCTCCTGCTCCCAACAGAGCAGGCTCAGGACAGGGGACATGTCTCCAGAGAGCAGGTTCCTGAAGGTTCTCCCATTGTAAGGGAGCTCCACACCCTGCACCAGGAGGGTCTGGAAGCCCAGCTGGCCAGGGAGGTGTCAGCACCATTTCCAAGCAGAGATGTTTGCAGAAGAAAACATTTCTAAGAGGCAGAGAAGTTTCCAAATGTGATTTCAATGTGATATCTCAGGTCCTCTCCCAGCAAAGAGACTGCTTGCTGTTGCTGATACTTGATTTTGCCAAGCATTTACAGCTTAGATGAGCAGAAAACCCTGCCCATAGCCCAGCTAACTATTCAGAACTGCAGAGACCAAAGGAACAAAGAGGGATTGTCAGTCTAGCACTGATACTGGAAAACTGCACGAAGCAACAGCAGAAAAGTCCTGAAAGAGAGGATAAAGGAAAACAGAGTGGCTAATGCCGCTTCTGCTTGGGCTGCTGCAGCTCCACAGAGAAAAACACAGCTGCAGCTTCTGGGGGGCCCAGTGTTTCCCCAAATCTGATCTACAAAACCGAACTGTGGACTGAAAGCAGAATGAATCCCTCACCAGGGGACAAGCAGAGATGTCTGAGCGCTCCAAGCTCTCGCAGAAGAATTACAAGATTAGACTTCTGACAAGGCCACAACTGGCTCATCAACAGCCTTTTACTCCCATCTTCTTCTGGTCAGAAAGGTTAATTGCCTGCAGTGCTGGACTGGCCCCTCTGCTCCTCCTCACACTCTGCGCAGAGCCCAGCTACCACCCTCCACCTCACCAAATCACAAGCACCAACTCAGCAACTCTGTACAGGATCACACAGTTTGCAACTCAGCTGTGGAGAGCTGGAAGGAGGTAACTTCTGATTTAGGAAGCAAGACACAGGTAACAGCTTCTAGTCCGTGTCAGCAGAGACAGAGCTTTAGGCGGGGTTGGGGAGTTAAAAATTATTTTTCATTGTTTTGAACTGACAGATTCTTTCTATAAAGATCAGTGAGAAAGCCAGCTTTCCTTAGTATGGCTGGGAAAAGAACACAGGGCATTCTCACTAGGCTGTTACCTCCAGGTTTGAGAGGCAGACCTACCCCTGCTGGCCCCCAGCTGATCAGCTTCTGGGAAAGCTGAGGCTTTAATCTTTCCCCTGGATGCTCTGAGCAAGTACTGACCCTCTCCTCATCAATCCCATAAAAGCACTTCCTCACTCTCCCGTTCACTTGACTTTTGTTAACACCCTGCAGATTCACTCCACTGAGATTTCACCAGAAGAGCTGAATCAGAGCGGAGGTGCCCCAACCACCACATGCCAAGGGAATGCTTAACTCCATCTTCCTCCATTTCCCATCGCTTTGATCCCCCTACAAGAACAGCCAGCACACGAAACTGGGACACTGCTGCTGGGTCACTAATGGAGCACATGAGTAAGGGAAGGTGGGGACGCCAGTGAGGCCTTGGCCTTCCACATCACCCTGCTGGAAGGCTTTGCCCCCTAACCCACCCCAGAACAGGTCTTCCTACTCCACAGGAAGAGGAAGCGACTCTTGCAAAGGCCGGAAAAGCCTGTTCCACTGCCTCACACCTCCTGTGCCAGGGAGCCTGAGCCTGCTGGGGACTGAGGCTGCAGCCAGCACCTCTTCTCCTTACTGGACACAAACCAGGATAATTTTGGCTAGCAGTCCCTGGAAGACACTGAACCAGCATCACCTTGCTCAGAGAAGACTTGCTGGCACCTGCACCACCTTCCTCAGGAGCTGGTTTAGCAGCTGGCACAGATTAAACTAAGGGACAGCAGTATCACCACATCCAGGAGATGTGCTGGATCCAGGGGGCACAGCTAAACCCCCTACAGGGATCTGACTGTGCCTGTGGCAACTCTGCCGCACAGCAGAGCTGGTCCAGGGATCACTGGAAGAGGGGAGACAGGGCAGACACCTGGGCTGTGACTCCAGGAAGCTGATACCCACAAGAGACACTTGCCTTTCAGCCTCCTAGGAGTGCTCCAACACCTCCTGGAACCTTTTCTGCAACACTCCTCTATCCCAAACAACACGAGAGCTGACACTGAACTGGGCATAGTTCAAACCAGGGAGAAACAAAACTCAATCTCTACATTTCCAAAGCCCACCCAGGCTCCCTCAGTGCTCTTGCATAAAGCTATGTCACAGACTCCAACAGATGCCTGCAGCTTCCCGAGCCCTTTCAGCTTTCTGGGACCCCTGTGAGCCCAACCTGCGCCGCCCGCACTATGCACAGGCACAGCCTAGTGATCAGCTGGGGCAGCCAAAGTCCACTGTGCCACAGGGAAGGGCAGCACAGGCTCCCCACTCTCTTATCCCACCCACCGTCCCTGCACAGCTGCATCGTAAATCAGAGTACAATATATTCAGGGAGACCTGTGGCTTGGGCTCCCCTCCTGCCTGGGGTGATTTTCACAGGCTGACTCTACAGACAGAACAAGCACCAGCACTAAGGACAAAGCAAGACAGCAGCTTGGCCTCTGCCAGCTGGCCCCAGAACAATGCTAGTGCTGCCCCAGCTACAGCAACACCTGTTCAGGTGAGCCTGTAGAAACCGGAGCCGCAAGGGTGGTTAAGGAGTGACCCTTCATTTTTATTTTATCGGGTTGTCTGCCGAGACACGCTTTCTTTGCTATTTTACAGCCCCAGAGCCTCGAGGTCTCACAATTTCTCAGGCCCGAGAGGGTTCCCAACCGATGGAACCAGCCCCTGACAAGCTGCCCACTCAGGCACTTCCGGCATGGGGCAGGCCGCAGGAACAGACATTCCGGGCGGGCAAAAAAATTGGAGTGCAAGGATTAAGGCAGCTTTAGAGACCTTTAAACTTCCTACTGTCCGAACTTTGAAAGAGATGTCTTTCAGGGAAATGGAGCCGAGCACCTTCGCTGCAAGGGGAACGGGTGAGAAAGATCAAATAACTGTCAATAAGGAAAGCACCGACGAAGTGCTGCCTCAGCCCCCGCCGCCCCCCCCGGCCCAGCCGGTCCCTCGGGAGAAGCTCAACGATGCACGGGGGACAGAGGAGAGTCTCCTCCGTCGAGAATCCGCCGTTCCCCGGTGCCAGCTGGCACGGGGCGGCCGGACGGGCCGGGAGCGGGGCAAGCACCGGGGACGCGCACCTGTGCCACCGCTGCCGGGCCGGGGGGAAACCGCCCCACCCAGGGCCGGGTGCGGGAGCAACTGCGGGGCCGCGCCGGGGCCGGCGGAGCCCGGGGCAGCCGCGGCCCTTTTCCCGAGCGGGAAGCGCGGTCACGCTTCCTCTCCGCGCCCCGCACGGCCTCGCTCGCCCGAGCCCGGCCCGCCCTCCCCGCCGACCCCCGGCCCCGAGCG
>VXBU01017146.1:402824-419654 GCA_013400315.1 Bombycilla garrulus | reverse complement strand
AAAAAAAAAAAAACAAAACCCACAAACCAAAGAGAAGGAATGTCTTCACCAAAGATTCCTTTCCCTGTTGGAAAGCAGCCCAGGCCTGGTGGCAGGGTAAGACAACATTCCCCACCCAGCTCCTCATATTGCCCTTAATAAGGAAATGGAGCATGATTCTAACATGGCTCTAACATGTCCCCTCATTGGTCTTTTCCCTCTATTAGTGTCAAAAAGCATAGTCTCAATTCAGGCTTTACTGCAGGAATTAGTCTAATTCCATTGAAAGAGGACCAGTATCCAGGATATCTCAATGCCCATAAAAATGCATGCTACAACCAGCATTTAAAGGAATTTTTTCTGTGGAATATTTGTCAATGGTACAAAACTCTGAACAAAGACACACACACAGAGGTGTCCTTCAAATACAGATGTGGGATGAGTGACTCAGCTTTGTAGTGTGTAGGACCACATCTACCTACATTGGCAGCTAAAAGTAATTCTGGTTGCCTGTCACCAGGAGCCTCTCACTCAGCAGAAGGCTTACACATCCAAGATCTCCAAGGAAATCCAAGTAACAAGCAGAGTGGTTTTGGTGCCAAACTGCTGCCAAAAAAACAGGCAGCGTGATTAAAAGCAGCACACACCCGCCAGTTGTGCACAGTTAATACTTCTGCTAACTGGAGCATTTCACTGCTCAAGGGTTCTCTTTAAGAAGCAGCTGAAGGGCAGTATAGAGGCTTCCAGTTTAAGGGAGGAGAGCTTTATTTTCTATCATGGGAATCTGTAAACGCTTCAAATTAATCTCCTGAACACACCAAAGAGCTTTAGAAACTGTCAACAGTGTCATTAATTACCCCAGCACATGGGGCCCAATATTTCACTGCACCACAGAGCAGAATACACTGACAGCTTGAACTCCCTGAGCCTCCTGCCAGCTGGAGACACTTCTAGCCTAAGCAGAAAAAAATGAACAAGGTGGTTACAGGGAAAACCTACTGCTTCAAAATACTCCAATCTCCAGACCTTTATAATGGAATAACTACAAACAGGGTCTTGGCAGAGGGCTGGTCTTGCTCAGCTGTACAAGATAGACCCTGGAATCAGAGACCCAGCTGATTTGATCCTCCCTTAAAAGCTGGCACCTTCATGCAGCCAGACTCACAGACAGCAACCCCTGTGTGTTCCCAAAGGGACAGCACTCCCAGCAGCACAGCTCAAGGACAACTCATACACGGTGCTGCATTCCCAACCCCCAATTTCTGTCCCCTCAGGGTAACACAGGGCACACATGACTGCCCCAAACACACTGGTGACAGAGCACAGCCCACCAACACCACCGAGCCCTCAGTGAGCCAACCTGTGTGCCCAACACCTGGGCACTGGGACACAAGTGATCCATGCAGGAAACCCAGGAAAAAGGTGCACTCTACTCAGGTGTCGCTGCAGTTATTCCAGATGGCAACACCAAGGCAGGACTGTCACACAGGGCAAAACCACTTAGAATGTGGTGAAACCCTGCCAGTGAGAGCTGCCTTAACATGGGCACAGGCAAGTGCTTCACGTCTGTCCAACATGCAAGGACAGCATCCACCAGCAGCAGCCTCTGTCAGCAGGTTACTGGCAAGGGCAGAGGCTGTGTGCTTACAGAAGCTTAACTAGAACAAACCCACAGCCCAGCTCTCACTTATCCCTTTGCCCACACTGCTTTCCAGGGGAGACACAGGCTCAGATGACTTCAGCTGCATCTGTGCTGCACCGGCAACAGACTGAAGAGCAGGGGTGATCGAAGCATGGAGTCACACGCTCCATCCCCAGCCCAGACCGTGGGAAGCCATCCAGGCAGCACTGGAGCACACTCCATTCCCCCTGGATTCATTCAGTGTCACCCTCAGCAGCCCCTGCTCCCCTCTTTGTCAGGCCCAGAGCACTCACTCTGCTGCTCCCGCCCGGTGCCCTTGTCCTTGGCTGACACGTGCACAATGCCGTTGGCGTCGATGTCAAAGGTGACTTCGATCTGGGGCACTCCCCGCGGCGCCGGAGGGATCCCGACCTGAGCAAGGACAAGGATCGGCCATCAGCTCCCTCAGGGACAGCACTCAGGGGACCAGGGCTGGGCACATCACCCTGGGGACCTGATACTGAATGAACCACTAACCAACCCTCAGAGCTGAGTCCTCTAAGTATCTGTTGGCACCATGCTGTGCACTGGCATCTTGACACATTTAACAGGATACAGGTTTCTGCTTTGGACAAGTGAACAGAAACCACAAGAGAGAACTCCCAGGTTTGGTTCTAAGGTGGTACAGGTTCTGCTTTATCACCACACAAGCCCCTCTCCCATAGCTGTGGCAAGACACTCTGTTTTCCTCAGTTCTGGACCCAGATTTCACTGGCCACCTCCGGGGAACCATTTTAAGACAGTGAAAGGCAACTCAGCTTCCTCTGAAAGTACAAAAGAAAGGCAAAGCCCTTCCTTTTTTCCAGGGCTCTTCCTAGGAAGCTCATACAAACAGTTTAACAGCGCCAAGCTTTGCCAGCATTGGCCAAACCCGTTTTGTTCAGGGAGCTGGTTGGGCAGTCCCCCTTTGCTCCCTGGAACATCTTTTCCCCAAGGAGCAGGGCGTGGGCTCAGCTCACAAAGTCTCCACACAATTCTTCAGAATGATGTGTTGACAGCAACATCACGGCACACACGCTGCAATCCCAACCAGGCCACAAACTAACACCCTGGGGTACCTTGGCTCACACTGACTCCACTCCCTGGGTCTCACTAGGCTGGGATGGGCTCCCCTGGGGACTGCAGGTATCCTGGAGCTGCTTCAGGTCCCATCTTTGCTTTCCTCTCTCAGAGGAGAGGCCAGCACTCAGATTATCTGCTGGTACTGCACAGGCTTTCTTATACCCAGAGAGCCCTTCTTGGTGACCAGGCCCTAAAGCGTCAGCATCCCCAGTGCCACATGGGAGTACTCAAACTCTGAGCTCCATCATCAATGCCAGTTGGCCCCCAGCCACATAAAGGCTGCCCCAGGGCCAGGCTGTGCCTCTGGAGGCTGCTTTTGGACTACAAAGGGGTCAAATGTCTTCTGTAAGATGACTCCCTCTCAATACTGCCTTCAGGGGGCAGCTGAAATGGAGAAGGCTCTCAATGTCTCCAAGAAGGTCAAGTCTAAGGTCAGGAATAGAGAAGCCAACATACCAACGTGAATTGGCCAAGCAGTTTGTTGTCACTGGCCATCTCTCTCTCTCCCTGGCACACTTTGATTTCCACTTGTGTTTGCCCATCAGCAGCTGTAGAAAACACCTATGGAAAAGGAGCAGGAAGTTACCGTATAGCTAATTAGAACACAAACATCTGCAGTTACAAGCCGGCTAAACAACGAATAAAAGGAAGCTACTTGGGAAGGGAAAAAAAAAAAAAAAAAAATCACAAAATGCTTGTTGAACAACTCGTGTTCCTCTGACAAAACTCCAGGGTATCAAAGCTATCAAGAGCCAAGCTCACTGTGGTCTTGTATGCACCTGGGGACACAAAAACTGACCATCCACGGCAACAGCAGGTTCTAGAGCAGCCACCACACCTGAGAACACCTCCCCTGAAGCAGCACGCTCCAGCCCACACCCCAGGCAGCTCAGGTGTTATCAGAGAAAGCACACAGCAGCAGGCCCAGACATGGCCAAGGGAGGGAAAAGATCACACCCAAGTCACCAGGACATTACAATGCAGAAAAAAAGATAACCCCTTCCGAGGCGCTCTCCCATGGGTGTGGTGTTCAGTCCCAGAAGGCTCCACACAGTCCTTCTTCAGAACGATGTGTTGACAATTGACATCATGGCACACACGCTGCAGCAACCCTCAGCAGACCACAACATCCTGGTGTATCTTGTCATCATTAACTCACCTACCCTCCCCTCTTGGACACACTGATATACTCAGTGGCTGACATTAAACCTGACGTCTCTACTGCTTCTCTTGTCAGATGAGGAGGCAAAACCATCTGCTGGGATGCCCTGGGTGACCTTTGCTGAGCTGCCTGAGAGCACCTGCAAAGTCCCACTCATGCAGAGTCAACTCTTACCTGGCTCTTCTTGGTGGGGATGGTGGTATTCCTGTTGATGAGCTTTGTGAAGACACCTCCCAGGGTCTCAATGCCCAGGGAAAGGGGAGTTACATCCAGCAGCAGCACATCTGTCACATCACCAGCCAGCACTCCACCTTGGATAGCTGCTCCAATGGCCACGGCCTCATCAGGATTGACTGCTTTGCTTGGAGCACGGCCAAACAATTCCTGCACAGTCTGCTGCACCTGAGTGGAGACACAGCACAGCTCACCCATGGGGGAACCACCATGGCCAGAGCAGCTTTGGCTCAGCTCTGTGTCCTTATGCTGCTGCCATGGAAGCCTGAGACAGAAACACTGTGCCTGCTCCCTCATTGCCCATCCTCCTGCACAGCACTCAATGTTCCAGTCCAGACAGCCCCTTCTCCAGAGGCTCTGAGTGCCAGCTGCAAGGCAGCCCTCATCAGTGCCTTCACACAGCCCAGACACATTTCCAGGAGATCACTCCAAGCTTATCTGGGAATCAAGGACAGCTCCCTGGGAACTGTGCAAGGCAACACTGAGCAGGACACAGCCGCCAAGGACCATACAGCTGTGGAGGAGCACAAGCAAGATAAAAAATCCAGCAGCACAGCTCATGCTGCTTGTTGTCATTGTACAAGCTGGCTTGTACTGAGCAATTAATGTGGCTATAAACCAGCCTGGTTTCATAAACAAGGACAGGATACATTCAAACCTAAACAGAGACTGCACTCAATGATGTTCCACCCTGGGCTGCAGACATCTCACTGGTCAGGAAGCTGGGTGGTGTTAAAACCTCAACCAATCAAGTGTATGCCTGGGAAACTCAACAAAAAAAAGCCCTGTAAAAAGGGCTGCCATAAAGAAAAAAATCTTGGTTGTTGTCACTCGAAAATCTGGGGGTGTGTGTTGTTTCTGTCTCCAAGCCAGTCCCCACCCATGACAGTTTGTGTGCAGCAAAGGAGGAAAAAAAGGGAATTTTATGAAGAACAGTATTTTCCAACTCTTTATTTTGTGAGCTGTTTCAGCAGAGGAGATGTGCTTTGTCAGCATTTTGAGCTGCTGTCAGCTCTGCCCTGCTCGGCCCACTCCCAAGGACTGTGGGCATGATCCCCACAGATTTCCTGCTGAAGTATCCAGACAGAAATGCACTGAGGGTCTGCTCCAGAGCACAGCTCAGAACTTCCTTTCTCTGCCCTCCAAGGGAAGGCTGTGGGGCTGGGACTCCTCTCCCAGTACAGGTGTTGGGCACACCAGCACAAGCAACTGGGATGTGGCTGGAAAATTCCTGGAAGCGAACACCCAACTGTGCACTGGAGCCAGGAGACACCTGCTTAGAGTGCTCCTTACAGAGGAGGACTCTATGTGTGAGCATGCAATTAAATGCAAGTCTTTCCCTCTGGAGGAGTATTTCACAGTACAAAACAATACTTGTTACCACCCACAGTCCATCTCCCAGAATCCTGGCCATGGGAGAGCTCCAGAGAAGCCACATTCCCTCCTAGCAGTGTGGAGAGAGCAGAACAAGGTACCCAAGAGAAGGGTTGGCTGCGTACAACACACCGGCATCAATTTCAGAGGCAGAGCTGTAATTACAGGCACTCAGGAAAGCATTCTGTCAGCTCAAAGCCACACATGCTGGGGGGATTATGAGGGGAAGAAGGAAAAATAAAAATCAATATTTAAGTTCTGTCTTCCACCCTAGAAGGATACATAATGTTTCAGGAAAAGGTTTTGTGTTTGTCATCACTTTATACATAGAGAATCACACCATTTTTCCTTTGTGCAGCTGGAACAAGGGCTTTGGGAACATATAGCAGAGTTACTCCACCTGAGCCTTGGCCCAAGCAGGAGCTTTGCTTTTTTATCTTGCTGCTCTGGCTCCCCTGCCTGGTTGACTTTCTGCTCACATCAGTATCAGCTCCAGCCACCAGGCTCATTAATGCAGGGAGTAAAGACCCTCCCACCAAACCATAAATCAATCCCAACTAGGACTATGTACACACCTACTGTCCTAGAGGGGACCTGCAAACCACAAAGCAACAAATAGTCCGAGCCTGAGTGATTCCTCTAGAATGAGATTTTGGTGCTCTCTGCAGGAAAGGCCAGGCTGTACCCCTGAGGGAGCAGAGAACATCCCTGTTCAGCTCTGGGATGGAGGAGCAGCAGCAGTCATGGCTGAAACAGGAGCAGTAAATCACCTGCAGAAAGCACTTATCTGCACAACTGTGCATGTCAGCACAGCAGACTTTAAAGCTACCTGCTATGCTGATCTCCACAGAATGTAAGGGGCCAGGCTTGAGATAAGGAGTGTCTGGAAAAGCCAGGTAAATGGCCTGCCAACAGATAGCTCTGATTACACAAACCAGTACCAGAGGGGTTCTGCTCATGCAGGTTGGTTCTTCACAGCTGGAAGTGCTGGAAATCCCCTGGAAGGCACAGACTGCTGACAAGCGGCTGTCACTGAAATGTACCTTTACCACACTGAGTCCACAACAAGGGGAAATGCCACGTGTGCCCACGCGCAATGCTGCTCGTGTCCAGTGCTCCCCAGAATGTCAGGCTGCAGCTGGACTCGCACCTCCCCCTTGCCTCTGTACAGTACAGCTCAGCTCCAGCCCCCAGGTCCCAGCTGAGCTAAGCAGAGCAAGAGGTCCTGGGGAGTGCTCCCATGAGATCCTCAGCACTGAGGCTGCTCTGAGCACTCCCAGCTCCTCTGCTGTGATCCCCCAAACAGCAAGCACAGGGCAGCTGTGCCAGCCCTGCCTGAACAGGTCCTGAGCTCATACCTTTGGCATTCTGGTCATGCCACCGACGAGGATGACTTCCCCAATGTCACTCTTGCTGACTTCAGCATCCTGCATGGCTTTCTGGCAGGGGGCCACCGTCCTCTTGATCAGGTCAGCCACGATGCCCTCGAACTGCGCCCGACTCAGCTTCATGTTCAAGTGCTTTGGTCCGGAGGCGTCCATGGTCAGGTAGGGCAGGTTGATGTCAGTCTATGGCATGGAAACAGGCTCAGGGAAAACCAGGAATAGGCTTTACATCAGCTTACAAGTTCTGTTTGGCCTGTACAGAGGCATCTGCGTGGCTGCTCACCCTTCAGCCCTGTCTAAGTGGCAGCAGGCACACTTTTATGCTTGAAATTTCAGAAAGGAGACAATTATTTTGTTCCACACCTCATGGTTACAACTGCTAAACCCCAGTTTTAATTCTGTTACCTCAAGGTCTTTCATTGCTGAGCAAAACAATTTGTCACAGCCAAGAGGTAAGAGCAGAATCACTGGAAGTGACAACCTTAATGCTGTGCCTTCAGCACAACCCAGAAGAAAGCCCATCTGCAGAGTTCCAAAGATTCTGCCAACTGACTCACGTTCCACACCAGGTAAACTCCTTGAAGGTATTTCCTTCCCTCCTGTCTGTTCTCTAAATGCCAACAGCTCATGTTCAACAGCCACTCTGCTGCCATTAACAAAGCCATTTAATTAGAGCAAGGAACCATAATCCCCATTTCTTATGGCTGATTGTCACATGCCGGATTTTTAAAGCAAATCTTATACTGAAATCATCTGATTCAAGTGCTCAGTCATGCTGACATCGAAAGACTACACCCAAAAGCAATTAAAACATTAGTGCTTTAAGGTCTAGAGATCAAGCTTACAAAAGAATTAAAGCCATGCTGCTGACTAGAGGTGTGCACTCATTTTATACACAGCATGGTCAAAAGTATTAGAGAAAAACAGTACCAAAAGCAAGTTGTTTTCACTTCACTACTAAAGAGTTAAGGAATTCAGTCTTTCCTGGCATGAACAAACTGCATTTGCCAGCTCCTGAGCTCGTAAAAGAGAGCTTGCTATGCCTCTGGCAGAACTATGCAGACATTGTGACTGCCCTCAACTCCTTGCTATGAGCTCCCACTGGACAGCAAAAAGACCACCATCAGATAAAATTAAAGATGCTTATTCAGAACCCAGAACTTGGCAGAGTCCCCATTTCAATTACTATGTAATTGACCTTAATATCACTTAGCCAGGACTATTACACTCCCAACTTGCTGCTTCTCCACTTCCTTATTCACTAATGAATAAAAGAGACGCCTGACTGCATTAATACACAAAGCTAATGGAAAAAAGGAGGGAGGGTGGCTGCTGCCCATTGTTGAGCCAACTCATCTATAGGCAAGTAAGTCAAGATTCCGTATAGAAATTACTACACAAATTAGTTGTTTCAGTGGAATGAGTAGCACCAAGGTTTTGGAGCTGCTTGCACAGAGCTGTAAGTGGTTCCAGTAACCCAGCAGCACTGGCTGAATTCCCTGATGGCCATCACAATTCTGCAGTACAGAACAGGTTGGAAAGGTCACATTCCCTGCAAGATCAGATGATGTGCTGGCCAGAAAAATGGCAAAATCCAGCACCAACAACTCGACTTCCAGCAGCTCCCTGTGGTCTGAAAGCCCACCCTGCTGAGTGACCTGCTGTGCCAGTGGCGCCACTGGGTTACACAGAAGAAAAAACAGCATCAGAGAGTTTTGTAAACAAAGCCACTGCAGAACTCAGCATTTCCCAGTGTTGTGGGGGATGCTCTGGATCCAGGCACGTACCTGCACCGATGATGAAAGCTCACACTTGGCTTTCTCTGATGCTTCTCTCACCCTCTGAAGGGCCATGTTGTCTTTAGTCAGGTCAACTCCTGTCTGAGTAAAAAAACAGGGTTAAAGGACTCCCAGCGCCTACTCAGGAGTCACTTCCCTGCAGTTCATGTTCTCAGAGCTCTTGACTGAAAAGTTATTTCTAGAGCAGACTGCCATGTGCACTGTGTTGCTCTCTCCCTGCTGGCAGGGATACTCAGCATTTCCAATCTGCCAGCCCTCTCTGCTCTGCAAGTGATCATACACTGAATTACAGACTGAATCTTTGAAAGGCTACTGCAGCACAGAGTAAGAAGACAGTACTGAATTAGCAAAGGAGTTAGAATTACATTGCCATTTCCTTCCAGCAACCCTTGTTTGCATCTGTCCTGTCACATTCAATTGCAAAACAGATGTTTACTTTTAAAAGTAAACAGACTGTGTACAGGACAGTCCTGCTACACCAGAGAGAAAAAAGGCAGAAGTTCTGCTATTCTGGGTCTTTGAGGAAAGGAATATTCCACTTCAAGAAAACAACTGGAAGAAGTGGAAGCAAAGCTAAAGACTGTCTAATCCTCTTAAATGCCAGCTGTGCCAGAAGTGACAAATCAAGTCCTAAGAATTTAAGAGAATTCTCATTCTTCTACAGAAGTAAGGTTGAAAAGCAGTGTAACACAGGACTGTGCTTTCAAGAGACACCTTACCTCTCTCTTGAACTCTTTCACAATATACTGTAGCAAAGCCTGGTCAAAATCTTCTCCACCCAAGAAAGTGTCACCATTGGTGGACTTCACCTCAAAGACTCCCTTCTGGATTTCCAACACAGAGATATCAAAAGTGCCACCACCCAGGTCATAGACTGCAATGCTGCAGGGAGAGAGGCAGGACAACATTACTTTCTCAGCAAAGGTGAGTGGCTCAGAACTCCCTCTCCTCAAGAGAGGATGTGCAGAACTCACACTGTTGCCCTCACAAATTCAAAGCCTCTCTAAAGACAGCAATGAACAATCTCAAAGTGCCCATACCCCCGAGCACTCAGAATCCACGGGGGGGGTCCCTGGAAGACGTGCTGCACAAAGCCTGACCTTGCTCATGTTTTCAGAGAGGGCAGTTCCTGCCTCTCCAAAACCAGACATTCTCACATCTGATGACAAGAGCAGGGACACCAGAACTATTATTAAACAGCTTTTCTAAAAAATGTGAGGCTTCCCCAGCATTATCACTACCTCAGAAATACAGAATGTCTAACAAAAAGCCTGCACTTCTGTAACCACCCTGACAGGGACAGAGGGCTGAATGCAGGCAGGGGAGCTGTAAGCCAGGGACAGCTGGCACAGCCCAGCACAACTCCCGTGCACCTAGCATCAACACCTAGGGTGATGGCCTGTCACCCAGCTGTCCTCAGCCACACCCACTCCTGCCACCAGCAGGTAAGGAAATTAGATTGATGCTCAGGTTGGATAATGAAGTTGCAGCTTCAAGTTATGAACTGTATCTTTAACAAGGTTGGTTGTCACAGAACAGAGGTGACAGCACAGAACTCTCACTCACAGCTCTGAGTCCACCTTGGCAGAACTCCAAGCAGTGCTCTAAAACCCAGCAAGCAGGGAGGCAAATCCCAGCAGGTTTATTTCAGAGGGTTGGGTTATGCACAGGCACTTACACTTTGTCTTCAGACTTGTCCAGCCCATAGGCAAGTGCAGCTGCTGTGGGTTCATTAATCACTCTCAGAACATTCAAGCCAGCAATCTGCCCAGCATCTTTGGTAGCCTGAGGAGGAAAAGGGAGAGTGCTGACTGCTGAGAGAAACTAAAAATACAATTTATGTGCCCCAAAATCTCCAGCTTGATGAGTACCTGTCTCTGAGAATCATTGAAGTAAGCAGGGACTGTGATCACGGCATTCTTTGCTGCATGTCCCAGATAATTTTCTGGAAGAAAAAGGGGAAAAAACAGAAGTTACCCTTGTAAGAACACCAAGTTATCACTGCCAGAATCACAGAATGGGTGGGAAGGGACCTTAAAGCCCATCTTAGTCCACCCCCCTGCCAGGGGCAGGGACATCTTCCACTATCCTAGGCTGTTCCAAGCCCTGTCCAACCTGGCCTTGGACACTTCCAGGGATCCAGGGGCAGCCACAGCTGCTCTGGGCACCCTGTGCCAGGGCTGCCCACCCTCACAGGAAGAACTTCTTCCTACTGTCTAACATAAAGCCACTCTCTCAGTTTGAATCTAGCCCATCCCATCACTACATGCTTTTGTAAATAAACTCTCTCCATTAATACCTAGTTTGAAATTATTTGACAGACTTCCTGTTTTCAGGGAAGATGCAGAAGGAGCTGCACAGAATTCCAGTCCTTCTACTAAACATGGAATAGTTTGTAGACTTCTGGCAGCACAGCAGTGCACCTCTGCAACTCCATCAGTGACTGGATGCCACTGTAATGAATTTATCTGAGAGCTTATCTTTTTAAAGTTTGAGACTGAAGTTGTACTCCATTTTTCTGCATGTGATGCACTTTAAAGTTACTCATTTTCATCCCATTTATAGAATCTGCTGTTGCTAACACTTAGTACAAACATTGTACATATACCAACTTAATAAGCGTTTGAGACAGCAAGTCAGAAAAATATATATTACCCCCTATTTTAAGGTCCAGAAAAAAGGAAGCCATCAAATGCACATTGAAACCTGCTAAAAATACAAACGTGCATGATGCAGGACTCATGGCTACGCAGCAGCCCTGCACTCTTACACACTGTGCTGCTCTTGCTGCCTGCAAAGCCACAGCTCAATTCACACAGCACGCAGGCCAAAAGCCAACACCTCTCCAGGAAGCAGATCCCTGCTGAAGGCAGAGGAACATCACCCTCAAAGTCAGTCAGAGCTATCACCTCTAGATGCTCACACACCACACCTTGTATATTACTACTGAGTGGTGCTTTAGCAAGTGCCCAGGACCCAATACAATAACCTCTGGATGAAGATTCAGTCCTGCCCTCCTCACACTCACTGGACCCAGCGTGTGACAAGTGAGGGTGCAGAAGGCACTACTGACTGCTCCCTCTCTGTGCTACACTCCATTTCCCCAGAAACCACTTCAGGAATTGAGAGAGAGAAGAACATTTCTTCATGCCAATGGGTATTTTCCCCTAGTGAAGATTTAAAGTCACTACTGGCTAATTAGCTATTAGTGCCTAACAATGGGGTCCCTGAACACTCCCTCTCTCCTTGTGTGCCATATATCCACAGCTGAGTAGGAACAAAACCACTCCAAACCCGGCTGCCCCAGCCTGTGCTCAACAGCAGCCAGGGAGGCGCAAGGATTGCAGCTTCCAAGAAATGGATTCATCCCTACTGAGTGAGTGTGAATTCAATTAAAAATCAGAATCAACTCAGTCAGCAACCAATTCTGGTATGAGTATCTTTTAAGTAAAGCACCAATATTTTGCCAAAGATCCACGACTGAGGAAGGCACTGATCTTCCTTGAAGGTCCCTAGGAGCCCACCCTGTTCCCTCCCCCCACCCGCAGCCCTACTCTGGGAGGGTTTGGTACCACAAAAGCACCATTCTAGCTGCAGCACTTGCACATACAAAGCACAGAGACAGCAAAGACCAAGCTGTACCAACCTGCAGTCTCCTTCATCTTCATGAGGACAAAGGCACCGATCTGGCTGGGGGAATAGAGCTTCCCATGAGCCTCCACCCAGGCGTCCCCATTGGAGGCACGGACAATCTTAAATGGGACGTTCTTACTGAAAACCATGAGAACTCACACTCAGTTTTTGCAGCACAAAGCCCTTACCATCAGTATCCGCACATTAACACGCGTAGTAGTTCGAAACAAAGAACACTGAGCTGGCCAGCAGCAGCCCCAGATCCAGAGTCCCAGATGTACCAATTACAGATCTCTGCTGCCAACACTTACACAACACAAATAATGTACATATACCAACTTTATAAGTTCTCGAGACAAGTCAGAAAACTATGTATTACACCCCGTAGGTCTCAAAAAAAGGGAATTAAATCATCAAATGCACAATCAGGTGCACAGACAGGACTCATGCCTATGCACCAGCCCTGCAGAGAGCTTACACACCGCATTGTTCTTTGCTCCTTCAGACATCTCATTTAATCACAGGCCTGAGGTACAATCACACAGCTTTGACTGCAAACGCCCTCAAGAATTAGAAAAGTCTGCACTGCAAACACCAGCAAGCCTTTTTTCTTCTTGTCCGAAAGCCTTAATGTGATCAGCAATGAATGCAGCTAAACAGAGCCAAGCCCTCAGGCAGAAGCGCTGCAAACCCGAGAGCACAACTTCCCCCAGACGAGGGCCGTGTTTTGAAGCAGCCCAGGTTGTGCCACCCCCGTGGTGGCGTTTGCCGGCCGGTGCTGGCACTGGCCCTGTCCCCTCACTCACATGTCCTTCTTCACTTCGGAGTCATCAAAGCGGCGGCCAATGAGGCGCTTGGTGGCGTAGAAGGTGTTGTGGGGGTTGGTGACCGCCTGGCGCTTGGCCGGCATCCCCACCAGGCGCTCGCCCTCGGCCGTGAACGCCACCACTGAAGGCGTGGTCCGGGCACCCTCCGAGTTCTCCAGCACCTGGGGACAAAGGCAAGGGGGACATCCCCATGCTCATCTCAGAGACACACGGCACACCCCACGCGTAACACTCCCGTTTTACTCACTTTCGCTTGCTTCCCTTCCATAACGGCCACGCAGGAGTTGGTAGTACCCAGGTCAATCCCAATAACAGCACCTTTGATCGCTTCTGAGCTGCAGAGCGCATCAAGGCAAAGTAAAATCACCATTAAAGGAAAATAATTACACGGCAAAAAAAGTTCAGTCCCAAAGACAGGACAAAGTGATTTTCCATTCAATGTTGAAGCAAATCCAGGCTGCATCCTGACCTAAGGTGTTCTCTGACTCTTACACTGCAATTTAAGCTTGTGCCTCTGTTCTGAACCAGATAGCTTACAGGTAAGTGCTTGTTAAAATAAGCATATAAAATATTATTTTTCCCCCAGAATATCTTTACTACATATATATATTTATACCTTCTCAACAATCCTTAAGAGTTTGGTATAAAAGAAAGCAGTAACTAACTTTGTCCCTGCAGACAGGAGTTGTTTTGATTTACTTTTGATCACAGAATACCAGACTGGTTTGGGTTGGGAGGGACCTTAAAGCTCATCCAGTGCCACCTCTGCCATGGGCAGGGACACATCCCACTGTCCCAGGCTGCTTCAAGCCCTGTCCAGCCTGGCCTTGGGCACTGCCAGGGATCCAGGGACAGCCACAGCTGCTCTGGGCAACCCTGGTGTTCAAACTTGTTTGAAAACATTCAGCTGGAGTTAAAACACTAATAAATCACATCTGTTTATTTATCATTGCTTAACATGGGTAGAAGGATCCACAGTGATAAATCACTTGGCCTATGCAGGGTGCTTTGGGCCTGAGCCTAAGCAAAGCACCTTTCTGATCCTCAGGAGCAACAGGTGAATTTAATCCTGAAAAACAGGAGTGGCTCCCACATAAGACAAATTTGAACCCCCTCCTTCTCTCCAGGAAGAGTGCATTACCCCTTCTGAGGCTCAGAGAATCCCTGAAGCACAGCTTTGCTTAGAAACGAAGCCACATTCTGGGATAGAGAATACATTCTGCAGCACAGCAGGGCTGTGTTTATTTGCAGAAATGTCACCTTCTCTGTGCCCAAGCTGCCAGGGGCTCTAACTCCAGTTCCAGTAACAGAGCAGTGAGCTTGTACCATTCAGCTGTGCCCAGACAGACACAGCTTTCCCAACACAAACAGACTTCCCAACCCATGGCCTGAATCACCATCAGCCACAAACAAACTGTTCCGTTCTCCCATTATCTTGCAAGGAAAATGAGTGATTCAAATGCACGTTTGAAATGAACTTAATCTGCAGGGGAATGGATCCCAGCATCACCCATTTCATGTCAGTGTAAAACAATCTGTTCCATCAGTGTTGAGATTACTTTGGTTGGTTTTAATCAAACAACTCTCAGCAGTCCACATTTCCTGGACACTGCTGGAGGTGGGAGCAGCAGGGAACAGCAATTCTCAAAGCTCTCCTGGACAGAAACAAGAAATTAAGAAAAAGAAAAGTTATGGGCAGAGGTTCCAGTTTTATTCTGCTGGTTTGGCTCTGTTACCCAATCCCTGGCTCCAATAATCAGTTCTGGTATCAGGAGGAGAGTAAATATAAACACCAACAGCCAAGCATGACCACCCAAGGAACACTTACGCATATTTCCTGCAGGATGCTGCTCTGAGAATATTTTGGCTGAGGCCATTCCAAAACGTCTGTAAAACAGAGACATTCTAATGAGAATTTAGTTTAAAACATCAAGAGGTCTCCAAGCCAAGGCTTTCAAAAGCAGACAATGTCTGGAGCAATGCTGTCCTACTCCAGTGTCCCCTCTTTAAAACCTGAACTGCAAAGGAGTGAAGAACTTAAGCAAGGCTCAGACTGATATAAACAGCCCAGCTCACACCCCCAATTACTTCACTAATTAATCTGCCACAACCCTGATTTCTGTGACTGGAACCGAGGTATTTCCCTCATACAGAATAATTTGTGAGCATGTTACCAGGCAAAAAACATCTCAGTAAGTCAGCACTGAACCTTCGGCGTTCCACGAGCAGCAGCAGATAAACATTAACCCCATTTCTCAGAGCTTTCTGCCTGCTCAGCAATAAATACCCCACTGCATCCCTTGAGGAACCTGCAGCTGACATTTTGCTGCACAACTCCAACTACCTCCAGACTGGCCGACCCTCTGCAGGTGCAAAGCAACATCCTGGGAAATCTCGGAAAGCATTATTCTTCTTTCTGATTAAGAACGAGCTTCTAATCAGATATCTTACTGCGAACGGGACCGAGCCATGACTCTTTTGCCGATACTTAAAGACGTAAGGCCCAGCCCCAGTGCACGGATGGCTCAGGCTGCGACAGAGCAGAGCGGGCAGGGCCAGCAGAGCGCGGGGGATCTGCGCCCCCCACCTGTCCCTGAATCGCCTCCATGTGCCCTCCCCAGCCCGGTCTCCACCGTCACCGTCACACGGACGGTGATGAATCGAGCGACCTTCCTACAAACCTCCTTAACAGAAAANCGCTCAGCATGGCGGCGGCGGACGGGGAACGCAGGGCCGCGGCTCTTCTGGAAACCTCCACCCACGTGGGCCGCGGGGGGGCCGCAGCGCGCCGCAGGACCCCGGACGCAGGCTGCCGAAAATAACGCCCGATCCCGCCGGTCGCTTTTGGCGCGCNTACTTCACTAATTAATCTGCCACAACCCTGATTTCTGTGACTGGAACCGAGGTATTTCCCTCATACAGAATAATTTGTGAGCATGTTACCAGGCAAAAAACATCTCAGTAAGTCAGCACTGAACCTTCGGCGTTCCACGAGCAGCAGCAGATAAACATTAACCCCATTTCTCAGAGCTTTCTGCCTGCTCAGCAATAAATACCCCACTGCATCCCTTGAGGAACCTGCAGCTGACATTTTGCTGCACAACTCCAACTACCTCCAGACTGGCCGACCCTCTGCAGGTGCAAAGCAACATCCTGGGAATCTCGGAAAGCATTATTCTTCTTTCTGATTAAGAACGAGCTTCTAATCAGATATCTTACTGCGAACGGGACCGAGCCATGACTCTTTTGCCGATACTTAAAGACGTAAGGCCCAGCCCCAGTGCACGGATGGCTCAGGCTGCGACAGAGCAGAGCGGGCAGGGCCAGCAGAGCGCGGGGGATCTGCGCCCCCCACCTGTCCCTGAATCGCCTCCATGTGCCCTCCCCAGCCCGGTCTCCACCGTCACCGTCACACGGACGGTGATGAATCGAGCGACCTTCCTACAAACCTCCTTAACAGAAAACAGACTCAAAGACGCGAAACAGGCTCCCCTTCACCCCCCAACACCGCATCGTCCCGCGCCTTCGTGACCCTTCGCCTAACAAAACCTGACCACCGAGGATCCGCAGCCCGGGCCCGGACTCGCCGGCGGGCAGCGTCCTTCGCCCCAGCCCCGCATGCCCCTGCTCAGTGCGCCCCAGGCCGCACGGCCCGCAGCCGGGCCGGGTCCCCCCGCTCCTCACGGTGCTGACC